>OY754985.1:16692353-17307246 GCA_963576475.1 Molanna angustata
CCAAATAGGGAATTGGCGTGATGGTATGGTATGGTACGTTTAAAATGTTTTTTTGCTATAACAACACAAACATATATATGTAACCAACTTCACACTCAATGTTACGATTTTTTTGAAATTCCACCGAATTTTCGGCATCTCGTATGGATCGCTGAATTATCTGTTTGGTATTTGATTTGACAAAATTACCAAATACATATTCAACGAAGCCGATAAAATCATTATCCATCGAAAAAATCTCAAATTTTAGTAGGTACTTATTAAACGACTCGTAAGGTTCCTCGCTATCAACCTTACTTTTTGACAATTCGCAAATGTTAGTTTACGCCGATGCGCATGCGCTAAGTATTTATATATGTTTAAAAAAATTAACTAAATTTTTAACTTTGTTTACACCACGTGAGAATTGAATTAGCGACCGGTTTCGGAACTAACCGTTCCCTCCTCAGGCAGAATTTCAACTAAACGCAGAATGTGACTGTGTGCTTAAAATAAAACTATGTATTTGGATATTGGTGGGAGGTCATTAGGGGCGGGTCTTGTGTAGAATGGCTTTGATTGGTACGATTGATGGAAAGGGGAAACATGTTTAAAAGCGGGCTGTAAGTTAAATTTACTTGATTATTTATTATATTTCTGTTTGAATTAATTGCTTTTTTTATTTCATGTGACTCTAAATTATCTAAGCGTAAACCTACTTTATTAATGTGTAAAATTTTTGTACCTGATTGAATATTAAATTGGTGGTCATTTAGTATTAAATGTTTCGCGAATTCTGAGAAGTTATCATTTTTTAAACATCTGATATGCTCTTTAATTCTAGTCTCGAATTAACGGCCCGTTTTTCCGATATATATCGCGGAACAGTCCTCACAAGTCAATTCATATACCCCGGAGTTATCCATTTTTTTGCTTTTGTCTTTACTGTTTATTAATTGTTTTCCAAGGTTTACGATATTTGATAATATTTATATATGTCTCTGCAATGCAATTCTCATAGAATAACGTCGTAGCATCCTCCAGTTAGGAAGCCACGTGATCTCCTAACTTAAGTGAGCGACTGTGCAATGAAAACATGGTTAGTATTTAGAATTTAGCATTTAGTTAGGTAGGACTCTGCATTCGGATATATGTGTTTTTATTGTCTCTATCGAGATTCTATTTTTTTCAAAAAAACTCCATTGAATCCCAATGGGAAAAATCCAATGTTTGCGTGTATATTATATACGGTCATAAAATATTCGAAAACAATGTATTAAAATGATTGAAATGGATTTTTAAAGCGAAAAGTCAATCGTTTAGCACGTGTAAGTGTTGGCTATGAGGTTTTCTGTCGCCTTATTTACCCTCCTTGCCATGTGACCCCTAGTGGAGGGCAATAATACTAGCAGTGTGGCCTTTTCGAACCCCATTTGTATATATTGCGGGTGTAGCTACTATGGAAAGCACCCTGCGAGGGGGCTGAATAATCTTTCATACGACGGAACCTTACAGACAAATCTACAATCTAAGAGCCGTACCTATTCATATAAACCATTCACACAAATATTTAGCACACCGAAATGTATATATTTTTTCATTTCTTTATTTATTAATTAAAAAAAAACATGTGTGATAAAAAACATCCAATTACATATTATCATCATCATCATCAGCCTGTGTTTGTCCACTGCAGGACATGGACCTCCCCTCTCCTTCTCCACTCCTCCCGTTCCTGTGCGACTCTCATCCACTGTGGTCCAACAAATCTTTTTATGTCGTCCATCCATCTGTTAGGTGATCGCCCTTGTGGTCTCTTGTCGCCTCTCGGTCTCCACTCCACCAGTCTTTTCGTCCATCTATTGTCGGTCATTCTTGATATGTGTCCTGTCCATCTCCACTTCTGCATGGCTATTCTCTCAACCACATCGGACAGTTTGGTCTGACTGTGTACCCAGTCATTCCTCTTCCTGTCTTCTAGTTTTATGGCCAACATTATCCTTTCCATTTTTCTTTGTGCTACACGCAACTTGTTGGCTGACAATTTGGTTAAGGTCGTTGTTTTTCATGCCGTAAGTGAATACTGGCAGAATGCACTGCTCAAACACCCTTGTCTTCAGGGAATTCGGTATGGGGCTACGAAAGGTGTTATCGCGTTTCACAAAGGCCGCCCATATTACATATTATACTTATGTTTAAAAGTTTGAAAAAAAAAACAAAACAGGTATACCTTATACAGTTTCAAAAAATATATATCAATAAACATTTCGATTTCATTCATCTATAGCACAAACATTTATGCTTATTTTAGGGAATGTATGAGGATGTATATTGTAGGTATATGTAATTTTCACTAGGACATATTCATTCTTTTTATAAAAAAATAAAATATCTATAGAAATTAAATATAAAGTAAAAAAAATACATAAAAAAATAATCAGCACTAAAAATATCTATTCTTCTTTCCCCTTAGCGCTTTAGTCCCGTTTCTATCGGGGTACGCTTTGACCATGATCCTGGAATTGGCGAGTCTGGTTATTAAATTGAAGCGACTGCCATCTGACCTTCGTAACCCTTAGATAGGGGAACCAGACAAATTGGATCATGGCTAGATATAGCTAGTGATATTAATCCGCACATAGATTTTTTGAAAACCCAGAGGTGCGTGCCCCGTCCTGATTCGAACCGTCGACCTCACGCATGTGAGGCGACTACCTTACCGCTGGGCTATCACCGCTAAAAATACTAAAAATATATATTGAAATTAAATGTTAAATACAAAAAGTACTTAAAATAAAACATATATAACAATCAAAATATATATTTCTTAGTTTAAATTAAATTATTTAAAAGAACCTTTATGACTTAATTCATATAACATAGCTACTGTAAATTAGTATTGTAAACTGTTGGCTCTGTAAATCAATAAAATAAATAAATAAAATAAATCAACATTAAACATATCTATAGAAATAAAATATTACTTACCAAAGCTACTTCAAATAAAATATAAATACAACAATCAACATTAAAAATATCTATTAAAATAATACATTAAATACAAAAACTATCTAC
Source organism: Molanna angustata (assembly GCA_963576475.1). Lineage (NCBI taxonomy): Eukaryota > Metazoa > Arthropoda > Insecta > Trichoptera > Molannidae > Molanna > Molanna angustata. Next base: position 16,695,408 of record OY754985.1, read on the forward strand.
TAATTATAAAAATATCAATGTACGAGTATATTATTAAGAGGCTAAACAGTAAATTTTCTCCAGTGCCCTCAAAAGATACGTCCTTGAAATAAAGAACAGTTTACTTTTACATGTTTATTCTTTTGCGTAAGTTTTTTGAAACATTAATACTCGTCTTCTAAAATTAGTTTCAATAAAACCCTTTTTTTTAATTGTACGTAACTAAAAAACTACAAGACTTCAATCGAAAGAGAATATGAAAATCTACCGGTTGATTTTTATACTATTGTTATTACTATTTATGCTATTTAAAAAAAATACATTTACATAATTGGTGATATGCAATATTTTTTCATGTTTCATACATTAGAAGGTAATTTAGTGTGCATATTTGTGTACATCCGTATGTCCAAAGTACACAAGGGCCTTAAATCACAAGTTCAAGGGAGTTGTAGTTGATCAGAGATGTAAAATTGACGTTGGTGTCTTGTGTGACAAAAACGAAATGGTTGGAGTAATACGTGGGCAGGGTAGGATAGCGTATGAGAGTGAGTATAGATATAATGTAGAGTATAGAAGTCTGTAGATGTGTCGACGGTTTACCGTTATTGAAACTTTATATGAAAAGAGAAAACTTTGTCCATGAACGATATCAAATACGTTACGTGTGCTCTTTTATATATATTACACGGATATACCTAACGTCCTCTTAGTTACTTCAAAACTATATGTCCTGTTATGTCATGTTTTAGTTACTCTCATTATTTTTTTTCGTTGGCACTACAGTCCAAGACGAGCCTTCGCCTACCTCAGCGTGTTCCTCCAACGCCCTCTGTCACCAGCCGCTACTCTCCTTTCGGACACCATGGTTTTGATTTCACCGTTTGACTGGACTTGCCTCCTTGGGTGCCTAGTCGACGTGTCAAATTTAGCGATGAAAAGAAGAGAAAAATCTCAATGTATGTACGTATGTAAAAAAATAATTGGCGTTAATCTGTGTGATGAATTTCTTTCGGTGAGTTTATTGCCAAATGAAAATTGGCGTTAATCTGTGTGTTGAATTTCTTTCGGTGAGTTTATTGCCAAATGAAAATTGGGCGTTAATCTGTGTGATGAATTTCTTTCGGTGAGTTTATTGCCAAATGAAAATTGGCGTTAATCTGTGTGTTGAATTTCTTTCGGTGAGTTTATTGCCAAATGAAAATTGGGCGTTAATCTGTGTGATGAATTTCTTTCGGTGAGTTTATTGCCAAATGAAAATTGGCGTTAATCTGTGTGTTGAATTTCTTTCGGTGAGTTTATTGCCAAATGAAAATTGGCGTTGATCTGTGTGATGAATCTCTTTCGGTGAGTTTATTACCAAATAAAAATTGGCGTTAATCTATGTGATGAATTTCTTTCGGTGAGTTTATTGCCAAATGAAAATTGGGTTAATCTCTGTGATGAATTTCTTTCGGTGAGTTTATTGCCAAATGAAAATTCCAACCAACCATTGTTTTCAGTTCTGACAACTAAGTATATATCAAGTTGTTTGTATTTGTATACATAATATGTATTTTCTTATATTACTCCTCACTAACCCAAAGGGATATAGTGGGGAGTTATGATTTCGCAATTTTTAAGGCTATTTTTTATTGCAGATTATCAACTAGTATCATGCTGATATTGTATTCAGGAAGTTTCATCTCAATGTAACTGTTTGTATGTGCTGTGTGCTATGTGCTATGTGCTGTGTGCTGTGTGCTATGTACGGTGTGTTTATATTACTTTATCGACTATAGACTAATGTACTCATTCGATTCTTTTCAAATTTTGCAAATATGTATATATCTTATACCTACTAGATGTTGATGGATATCTGAATAGTGCTTCTCAATTTTTTTACTGTCAAATATTTCAACGTGACCCCAAGCTCAGGAAACTTCGAATTTGTAATTTTATTTTCAAATTGGTAAAAAGGCACATCACTCTTACAAAATGGCATTGAAGAGTTATCAAGTTTTCGTAATAAAATATTTAAAAAAACTCATTTCATGAAAATGCTGAAAATTTTCCATACAAAATATGAATATTTTATAGTATGACTTGTTAGTGAGGAGTTTAGCGTTGGCCACAGCCCACTCGTTTCTTTCGTTGTTGTGTGTGAATTGAGTGAACATCATTAGGTTCAGTTACGTTAACCATTTAAAATTTAAAAACATTAAAATCATTAAAAAAATATATATTTATTGAAATCATTAAAAACTATATCTTGCATTTCTTCTTATGACCTCTTTTTTTATTCTATCATATATCGTTTTATTACAAACTCTTCTTAGTGATCTCATTTCCACACCATTTAAGCCGGTTGTAGACCAACAGCTAAGTTATGTTAGTTTAGCATAGCTCGCGTAGCTGAGGTCATTTTTCATACTACTCACACAGTTTGTGGTCTTCACACTTGAAAAGCGACCTCAGCTATGCGAGCTGAGCTAAACTAACGTAGCTTAACTTTTGGTCTGCAACCGGCTTTTTTCTATTTTCATGCGTATTTTGCCACTTCCATGTCTCACTGGCTAATTTGGCTTCCTTTGATATGCTTGTCTTAATCTTAAAAATGTATAAATTAATACTCGATCACAATATAATTTTAATCTTAATCTACGTTCAGTAAAAAAATTCGTTTAGATCATACATAGTCAAATATGAAATTTTCATCAGTTCTTGTACAATCAATTAGTTAATTTTAATCTAAAAGATTTAAAATTAAGTCTGAATCGAATAATAATCAACTTCATTGAACAGCCCTGCTGATTTTTTATAAAGTTGTTTTGAATACTATAAGGTACTATCTCGATATCTCTTTTTTTGGTGTGTGTAAATTATATTAACAAAATGTCATACGTGTTTGCCTCTCAATATATTTGACGTTTGAATAGATTCATCCTATTAATAAATGTGCATTTTCCTCCGCGTGTTTCAAGGCCATCGGCTTATATCTGTCAAGGCAAGGGTCCTTGTGTGTTTTGTTGTTTTTTTTCTCGTCGTCCAGCGAGCGGGATGGGATGATTAGCTGTTGCTCGCTTAGCTCCCATGTAGGGCTTGCAAGTCGAATATTCGAATTATTCGAATAATAATAAATAATAATAATATTCGAATCCTTCCTGATGACCCCAGGTGAACTGGAAAGAGGCAAGGAAGAAGAAGAATACGAATCATTCCTCACTTCCTAATGCAAATTATGTGACATTTAAATTTAACAATTCGTTCCAAGCGCCTCATCTAGCATGTAGTTCATATAAATCAATGAATGAAGTAGATTGTTTGGTTTCATCATTCTTTAAATTTACACGATTGTTCTCGTAAATTTTATTAAGTCTATTAAATTTCATTACACAAGAGTGGTTTTATCACATAAAACCCTGGTTTATTAGACTTTTTATTAAATGATATTCGTATATCATCATCTTGGGGTCGACAGCCCTGGATAGACCATGACCGAATCCAGCAGTCTTCCATTCATGCCTTTCTGAAGCCTTTGTTTTCAGTTTCTGATTTGTAGAATGGATACATCAGCGCTGGCAGAGGTCATACATCACAGTTAAGGCAAGTGATGAACAAATGCAAGACCCAGATAGGGGTGGTCTTGGCCTTGTATTTAAAGATAAAGTTTTGGTATTGGCCTTGGGTACTCGATCGAGTCATTTTTTTTTATTTTTCTGTTAATATTCAGCAAATAAAATAAAATAAGACAAAAACACCAATTTATAATATTTTGTCGATAGTACGCAGTTTATTGCTCACCTTTTGATTAAAACATATTTATATTAAAATAAAACAATTTGTTTTAGATTCTACGTGTATTTATAAGTTCGTCGATAGCTATTTCGCCTTGCTAGGGCATCTTCAAGACTATGACGGCGTGGAGTTTCTGTCGGGTTATATAGGTAGAGGGTTGAGCTTACAATTTTTTTGATTGGTCAGTATCTATAAACAGAGTATTAAACAATGGCAGTGGGTGGAGACTATAGTTAGACTTGACAATTGACTGACCAATCCCTAAATATGTTTGTATACAGGTAGTTATATTTGTTTATTGATATAGTTCTAAGAATTTTATTTTATTAGTGGGTTATTTTCTAGGTATAATGTTTGTTTATTTGTGGATATTACAATATAATATGTATTTTGCGGTACAGGTAGATAGAGGTAGTTATATTGTTTTATTGATGTATTTCTTATGTATTTATTTATTTATATAATGGCTATTCTTTTGATGTTAAAATATTTGAATTTTGAGAGGTTCCAGGGAAGAAGTGTGGTGAAGGTTGGATATGTAGATTATTTTGGTGACGTCTCGGTGGCAGGATTATGGATCTGAAACAATGAATTATTTTGGCAGAATCAAATCTATAGATTGTTAATTTCTAGATGGGATGACTTCAATTAGTGGCGATTTGTAGATATTAATTTGTTCATTGATTATGTTATAATTTTTATTATGTTTTGAAATTTCTAACTGTTCAAGAATATTCAGTCTTAAGCCCTTTTTTGAAAAGTGTAGTGGTAGTGGTTTATTGTTCGAGTCGATTTTGTGGTTGTTTTCAATTAGGTGTTTAGCAAATTGCGAATCGGTTTTGTTATTATGCCATGACTTTTTGTGTTCGTTGAACCTTTCTTCTATACTTCTACCAGTTTGGCCTATGTAAATGGCATCACAGTCATCGCAGGTTATTTTGTACACACCGCTTTTTTTAATGTTATCGATTTTGTCTTTAGAATTTTTTATTGTTATTCCGATATTATTGTTAGTTCTGTAGGTTACGTTAATTCCATAGTTTCTAAGTTTTTTCCCTAGTTTTAATGAAATATTGCCTGCGTAGTTGATACATTTAAAATTGGTTTTAGAGGGTTGATGTTTTGGATAAAATTGTCGTAGTGTGTGCTTGTTCATTTGTTTATTAAATAGGTTTTTAATGATATTTTTTGAAAAACCATTGTTTATTCCGATTGTCTCTATTGTTTTGTATTCTGTATCAAACTTGTGTTTATCAAGTGGGATGTTAATTAACCTATATAGCATTGAGTTATACGCAGCGAGCTTGTGAGACCATGGGTGTAAAGATTTTTCGTGTATAGTGGTATCTGTGTATGTGGGTTTTCGGTATATGTCAAAAGAGTGTCTATTATTGGTTCTTTGTATGCATAGGTCTAGGAAGTTGATTTTGCAGTCCTTTTCTGTTTCTAGTGTAAATGAAATATTTGTATGTAGTGAGTTAGCTAAGTTAAGGAATTGGTCTAATTGTCGGTTTGTTCCGTTGAAACCGATAAGTATATCGTCTACATACCGATAGTAATATATAATACATTTTTTTGAAATTGAATTTTTTAGTAGTTTATTCTCTATATGGTCCATAAATAGTTCTGCTAATAAGGGGCTTAGAGGTGATCCCATGGGGACTCCGTCTTTTTGTTCATAAAATTTATCTTTATAGGAGAAGTAGTTTGACTCTATGCAAATTTTCATTATTTCGTAGATCTCGTCTGCTATAATGGGTTGAACATTTCTTTTTTCCAGGGTATTTTTTATGATTTCTAGGGTATCTTTTATCGGTATGTTGGTGAATAAGCTTACTACGTCTAGTGAGATTAGTTTACAATTTGTTGGGAGGTGTATGTCTTTGATTTTGTTAACGAGTTGGACTGAATTTTTTATACTGTTATCTGGTTTAAAATTTGTATATTGTTTGAAGAGGTTATTAATATCTTTGGCTATTTTTGAAGTGGGTGAGTTGATGAATGAGACAATTGGTCTTATAGGAATACTTTGTTTATGGATTTTAGGTTGTCCGTGTAAGAGTGGGGGTCTTGGGTTCATTTCTATTAGTTTATTCTTTTGGTAAGTTTTTGGATATAAGGCGTTACTGTCATTTATGATGGATCTAATGCGTTTTGCGAGTTTAGGTGTTGGATCTTTTTTTAGTTCATTAAAGTCGTTTGGATTAATAAATTCCGACATTTTATTTTCATAATCGGCTTTATTTAAGATGACTACCGAATTGCCTTTGTCTGCTTTTGTTACTATTAAGTTGTTTTCTTTTATCTTTTTTGATATTTTATTCAAAACTATTTTTTCATTATGTACAAATGATGGTGATGATTTAATTAATTTTATTTCTTTTTTAATTGTTTCGGCAATTTGATGTTTAAGTGAATTTGGTTGATTTGTGTTAGTAAGGGCTATTTCAGTGTCAACTGCTATTGTTTCAATTTGCGTTAGCCCTGCTTTTTCGGGAATGTTATATTTGAATCCTTTATCAAGAAGTTGGATTTCTTCTTTACTAAATTCAGTGGATGACAAGTTAAAAGTTTTTTTAAAAAATATGTTTTTTTCCGCGGTATCTAGAGCTGGTTGTGGTGGAGTTTGTTTTTTTATTAGTCTTTCTATCTTGTTTTTCTGAATTATGTATTTTTTATCAATAATTTCTGCAATATCTTGTCTTGTGTTTTGGTCAAATGTATCAAATTCAATAGGGTGAAGTTTATAGGTTAATTGTAAATGGAGTACCTTGATATAATGCAGCAGGCTGTCTCTCATGCGGTATCCTTCTCGAATTTCTTCTTTGACCCATATCTTCTGGGCTCTGGACACTGCAATGGCTGCTGAGCGGGTTGTCTGTTTTGTTAACACTTTCACATATGATGGTATCACTTTTTTATCCAGGCATTCCTGGTTAAACCATATATTTTGAATAACTATTTTATGTCTGAGTTTAAGCCGTCGGTATAAAATTAATTGGGAGGCTAAGTCGGCCTCTTTTATCTTAAGTAGTTGTGGATAATTTACTACGTAAATTATCCACAACTACTTAAGATAAAAGAGGCCGACTTAGCCTCCCAATTAATTTTATACCGACGGCTTAAACTCAGACATAAAATAGTTATTCAAAATATATGGTTTAACCAGGAATGCCTGGATAAAAAAGTGATACCATCATATGTGAAAGTGTTAACAAAACAGACAACCCGCTCAGCAGCCATTGCAGTGTCCAGAGCCCAGAAGATATGGGTCAAAGAAGAAATTCGAGAAGGATACCGCATGAGAGACAGCCTGCTGCATTATATCAAGGTACTCCATTTACAATTAACCTATAAACTTCACCCTATTGAATTTGATACATTTGACCAAAACACAAGACAAGATATTGCAGAAATTATTGATAAAAAATACATAATTCAGAAAAACAAGATAGAAAGACTAATAAAAAAACAAACTCCACCACAACCAGCTCTAGATACCGCGGAAAAAAACATATTTTTTAAAAAAACTTTTAACTTGTCATCCACTGAATTTAGTAAAGAAGAAATCCAACTTCTTGATAAAGGATTCAAATATAACATTCCCGAAAAAGCAGGGCTAACGCAAATTGAAACAATAGCAGTTGACACTGAAATAGCCCTTACTAACACAAATCAACCAAATTCACTTAAACATCAAATTGCCGAAACAATTAAAAAAGAAATAAAATTAATTAAATCATCACCATCATTTGTACATAATGAAAAAATAGTTTTGAATAAAATATCAAAAAAGATAAAAGAAAACAACTTAATAGTAACAAAAGCAGACAAAGGCAATTCGGTAGTCATCTTAAATAAAGCCGATTATGAAAATAAAATGTCGGAATTTATTAATCCAAACGACTTTAATGAACTGAAAAAAGATCCAACACCTAAACTCGCAAAACGCATTAGATCCATCATAAATGACAGTAACGCCTTATATCCAAAAACTTACCAAAAGAATAAACTAATAGAAATGAACCCAAGACCCCCACTCTTACACGGACAACCTAAAATCCATAAACAAAGTATTCCTATAAGACCAATTGTCTCATTCATCAACTCACCCACTTCAAAAATAGCCAAAGATATTAATAACCTCTTCAAACAATATACAAATTTTAAACCACATAACAGTATAAAAAATTCAGTCCAACTCGTTAACAAAATCAAAGACATACACCTCCCAACAAATTGTAAACTAATCTCACTAGACGTAGTAAGCTTATTCACCAACATACCGATAAAAGATACCCTAGAAATCATAAAAAATACCCTGGAAAAAAGAAATGTTCAACCCATTATAGCAGACGAGATCTACGAAATAATGAAAATTTGCATAGAGTCAAACTACTTCTCCTATAAAGATAAATTTTATGAACAAAAAGACGGAGTCCCCATGGGATCACCTCTAAGCCCCTTATTAGCAGAACTATTTATGGACCATATAGAGAATAAACTACTAAAAAATTCAATTTCAAAAAAATGTATTATATATTACTATCGGTATGTAGACGATATACTTATCGGTTTCAACGGAACAAACCGACAATTAGACCAATTCCTTAACTTAGCTAACTCACTACATACAAATATTTCATTTACACTAGAAACAGAAAAGGACTGCAAAATCAACTTCCTAGACCTATGCATACAAAGAACCAATAATAGACACTCTTTTGACATATACCGAAAACCCACATACACAGATACCACTATACACGAAAAATCTTTACACCCATGGTCTCACAAGCTCGCTGCATATAACTCAATGCTATATAGGTTAATTAACATCCCACTTGATAAACACAAGTTTGATACAGAATACAAAACAATAGAGACAATCGGAATAAACAATGGTTTTTCAAAAAATATCATTAAAAACCTATTTAATAAACAAATGAACAAGCACACACTACGACAATTTTATCCAAAACATCAACCCTCTAAAACCAATTTTAAATGTATCAACTACGCAGGCAATATTTCATTAAAACTAGGGAAAAAACTTAGAAACTATGGAATTAACGTAACCTACAGAACTAACAATAATATCGGAATGACAATAAAAAATTCTAAAGACAAAATCAATAACATTAAAAAAAGCGGTGTGTACAAAATAACCTGCGATGACTGTGATGCCATTTACATAGGCCAAACTGGTAGAAGTATAGAAGAAAGGTTCAACGAACACAAAAAGTCATGGCATAATAACAAAACCGATTCGCAATTTGCTAAACACCTAATTGAAAACAACCACAAAATCGACTCGAACAATAAACCACTACCACTACACTTTTCAAAAAAGGGCTTAAGACTGAATATTCTTGAACAGTTAGAAATTTCAAAACATAATAAAAATTATAACATAATCAATGAACAAATTAATATCTACAAATCGCCACTAATTGAAGTCATCCCATCTAGAAATTAACAATCTATAGATTTGATTCTGCCAAAATAATTCATTGTTTCAGATCCATAATCCTGCCACCGAGACGTCACCAAAATAATCTACATATCCAACCTTCACCACACTTCTTCCCTGGAACCTCTCAAAATTCAAATATTTTAACATCAAAAGAATAGCCATTATATAAATAAATAAATACATAAGAAATACATCAATAAAACAATATAACTACCTCTATCTACCTGTACCGCAAAATACATATTATATTGTAATATCCACAAATAAACAAACATTATACCTAGAAAATAACCCACTAATAAAATAAAATTCTTAGAACTATATCAATAAACAAATATAACTACCTGTATACAAACATATTTAGGGATTGGTCAGTCAATTGTCAAGTCTAACTATAGTCTCCACCCACTGCCATTGTTTAATACTCTGTTTATAGATACTGACCAATCAAAAAAATTGTAAGCTCAACCCTCTACCTATATAACCCGACAGAAACTCCACGCCGTCATAGTCTTGAAGATGCCCTAGCAAGGCGAAATAGCTATCGACGAACTTATAAATACACGTAGAATCTAAAACAAATTGTTTTATTTTAATATAATTTAAAATGGAATTCTACTACGTAAATTATCCACAACTACTTAAAACATATTTATTTCCTTAATTTGAGGGGAAACATACGTCAATTTGCAAATTATAAAAGTCAATAACCATTTGCTAAAAAAGTTCCCTCAACATTCATCAAAATTTTATCAATATACAAGTTTATACAATTTTGACCGAAAGTCTCTTGCATAAATCTTTCAAGATTCTTGGTATCGCAATGCCTGGTCTTAGTTTTGCAATGGCATATGCGGTCTTGGTCTTATAAGTCTTGGTCATACGAGACTTCACTACAGACCATCACTAGTTTATTACTTCCAGGGGGGGGGCAAATCCGGTCAATAGGCGAAATCAAGACCATTCATGATTACCCATATATGGAGTTCTATATCTTAAGATATTATAGAACTCCATATGCTAATTATATCCATGATATGGGTAAACATATATGGTTTTGATTCCGCCGGTTTACCAGACTTGCCCCCCTGGTCTTCTTCGACCTTGCGGTGTGAAGAGTATATTGAATAATATTCGAATATTGCTGGCAGCAAATTCGAATCCCCTATTTTGTCTAATATTTGTAAGCCCTACTTCCATCCACAACAAGTGTCCGCCGCGCCGAGGTCTGGCTGCTGTGGTGGTGGGCCTGGAGCGGTGTGAGGATTGCGGGAGGCGGGTCTCATCGATCCGCGGCGGGGCGCGCGTCGCCCACGCTCCCCCCGCCCGCGTGACCGCCCCTGGACGGGTGCAGAGGCGCGCATTGGGGATTATTATTGTTGTAACGGTTTCGGAGACGTTCCTTTTTACGGTTTTAACGTATTTATTTTCTAATCGTATCTGGATTTGGCAGTCTGAGTTGCGGACGAGGGGAGAATTTACTCGTTTTTTATTGGTTTATTTTTCGGGTATGGATTAATTTATTATTCGTAAACATTTATTTGGTAGAAAGTAAATATGCAAAGACAAGAGTATAACGAGTTGGTTGTGGCCTACGCTATACGCACTATCAAGTTACTCCACAAATTCTTCAAATTTTGTATGGAAAATTATCAGCATTTACATGAAATGAGTTTTGTGAAATTATATTTTAATATGAAAAATGCGGTACGAATCGACTTGACAATAACGAAATAAAGTGATCTTCCTTAAAATGGTTTACTTCATAATTTTCTGGCAGAATACAATATCTGATACATGGTTATACTCAAAGTGACAAAAGTATAATCAATTTGGGTGTACCTCAGGGGTGTACCTTGGGACCCGTCCTATTCCTTTCGTACATAAATTATATGTATCAACTCGAAACTGAAGGAAAGATTATAGCGTTTGCTGATGACACAATTAAGGAGCGTGTCTTCCTTAAGGCAGAAAAAGGAAATAATCTTTGAATGGCTATATCAAAACCTTCTCACCTTAAACATAAAAAACTTACTTTGAGAGGTCAACCTCACACTTTTCACAATTTGATTTTACATAATAATAACTGTATCTGTTCTCAATGCAAACATACAAACAATGAAAAAATATAAATAACACAAATCAACGCCAATGAATTATCAGCATTTTGTATATTTACATGTTTTTCAAATTGTCGTACCTTACCAATGTTTTTGTACTCTATTGGATTTTGTTATCTTCTTACCCCTTAGCGCTTTTGTCCCGTTTCTATCAGGGTACGCTTTGACCATGATCCTGGAATTGGCGAGTCTGGTTATTACATTGAAGCGACTGCCATTTGACCTTCGTAACCCTTAGAAAAGGGGAACCAGACAAATTGGATCTATCAATAAAATAAATAAATAACTTCTGAATAAATGCGCCGTACTGAAAAAAAATGATAATTCTTCAATACCATTTTATGAAAGTGATGTGGCTTCTTAGTAATTTGAAAATAAAAATATCAAATATTAAGTTCCTGAGCATGGGGCACTTAGAAAATTTTGACAGTAAAAAAAAATTGGGAAGCACTGATCAAATATCCTTCTAAATCTATCAATTTATTTTCTACTGGTATATTACATGTTTTAAGTTATAATCCCTCAAAAGGTTCTTTTGGTCGCGAGTTACGACTTGCCACGACCGATTTCGTTCAGCTATAGTACAAGCATTTATTCTTATTTTAGGGAATGTATGAGGACGTATTTTTGAGGATGTACTTGTTTCAATATAATATATTCATTATATTTTAAAATAAAGTTATATATTCAACAAATGTTCGAAAAAATAATATTAAATTATGGAATAAGTAAATAATAAAAATGCATGATAGGAAATAGAAAAAAAAAAACAAGTGTCGTGCCGAATAAGTAATAAAAAAACAATTTTACGAAATAGAAAAAAGTGTTGTGCCGAATAAGTAAATAAAAAATACATGATAGCAAATAGAAAAAAACGAGTGTTGTGCCGAATAAGTAAATAAAAAATACATGATAGCAAATAGAAAAAAACGAGTGTTGTGCCGAATAAGTAAATAAAAAATACATGATAGCAAATAGAAAAAAACGAGTGTTGTGCCGAATAAGTAAATAAAAAATACATGATAGCAAATAGAAAAAAACGAGTGTTGTGCCGAATAAGTAAATAAAAAATACATGACAGCAAATAGAAAAAAACGAGTGTTGTGCCGAATAAGTAAATAAAAAATACATGATAGCAAATAGAAAAAAACGAGTGTTGTGCCGAATAAGTAAATAAAAAATACATGATAGCAAATAGAAAAAAACGAGTGTTGTACCGAATAAGTAAATAAAAAATACATGATAGCAAATAGAAAAAAACCAGTGTTGTGCCGAATAAGTAAATAAAAAATACATGATAGCAAATAGAAAAAAACGAGTGTTGTGCCGAATAAGTAAATAAAAAATACATGATAGCAAATAGAAAAAAACGAGTGTTGTGCCGAATAAGTAAATAAAAAATACATGATAGCAAATAGAAAAAAACGAGTGTTGTACCGAATAAGTAAATAAAAAATACATGATAGCAAATAGAAAAAAACGAGTGTTGTGCCGAATAAGTAAATAAAAAATACATGATAGCAAATAGAAAAAAACGAGTGTTGTGCCGAATAAGTAAATAAAAAATACATGATAGCAAATAGAAAAAAACGAGTGTTGTACCGAATAAGTAAATAAAAAATACATGATAGCAAATAGAAAAAAACGAGTGTTGTGCCGAATAAGTAAATAAAAAATACATGATAGCAAATAGAAAAAAACGAGTGTTGTGCCGAATTAGTAAATAAAAAATACATGATAGCAAATAGAAAAAAACGAGTGTTATACCGAATAAGTAAATAAAAAATACATGATAGCAAATAGAAAAAAAACGAGTGTTGTGCCGAATAAGTAAATAAAAAATACATGATAGCAAATAGAAAAAAACGAGTGTTGTGCCGAATAAGTAAATAAAAAATACATGATAGCAAATAGAAAAAAACGAGTGTTGTGCCGAATAAGTAAATAAAAAATACATGATAGCAAATAGAAAAAAAAACGAGTGTTGTGCCGAATAAGTAAATAAAAAATACATGATAGCAAATAGAAAAAAAAACGAGTGTTGTGCCGAATCTGTAAATATTATTTCTGATTGGTTCTCGAACAACTAACGGGTACTATGTCAATAATATTAATTTAGCACCCACCCAATAACAAGTTGCCACATTCTGGGGACTTGTGAAGTTTGTCGTCCAACAGAATGTAAACAATTTATTACTGTGTCACCACCGGGAATCGAACCCAGGACATGAATATAGATTGACCACTTAGAAATACAAAAGCACATAAAAATGAATACGTTACAGCACCATGATCAAATAAGATACGTGGGAATTGGAAGAAAGTGCACGTTCAAAGAGGATATTGTAATCGGAACGAAGTGAATAAATACCCTGAAGTGGTATGGACATACTGAAAGAATGAATGATGTTCAACTGACTGGTGGTTACACTCTAGTAATTAAAAAAAAATATGAACACATATATTTTACAAAGAATTTATTTAACTTCCGACGACCGTTTCGGCTTACAAGGCCATAATCGGAAGTTGAATAAATTCTTTGTAGAATTCTACAGTTTGGAAGCCGTATCAATCGACAGAGTGAAAACTGCTAATTTTTAAAAAAATAAATATAATTTCTTTGATTTATTTCTTTGGAAAACAAATATGATATAATGTTTTAAGCAAATAATATAATATGAATAAATAAAAAGTTTGATTAGTTCATTGCATCCCAATAATATGTTTTCACATAAAGACCAACAAATATAAATTTCACATAAAAAAATATTACGCGTGGAGGGTATTGCGCCTCAGTCCGATCCTGTGCGCGCGCACTTCCTTTAGACGCCCGGACGGACCGGGGGGCGCCGCGACGCCTCCTCCGCGCCCAGTCGGCCCGGCGGAGCGGCCCTGTAGGCATCAAACTGCGCTGCCTCAATCCGCGTTCGATACCGCGTCGAATCGGACTACTATTTTTATTGTTATTATTATTATCATTTCGCGTGTATTCATTTCGAGTGTGTTGTTTTGTTTTATCTGTGCTTCGAATCCCACCCTCCCCATCGTCGGACTGCGGCCGCTGGTTGAACAGTGAAAATTTTCACTTTTACAGGTGTGTCATTTGTTGCTCTCTCTCTGTATGTATGTATGTGTGTGTGTTTTTTTTTCTTCTTAATTTTGATTTTTCAGCTCCGTGGTACCAGTTGATTTGACGTTTATATATCCGTCTCTCTCTTTCGCATTTGTTAATTTTCCATTTTGGGAGAGTGTCTATTTTCGTTTTTTTTCCAGATTTTTTAAAGCATCGTGTTTTACGGTAGGTACTGGTTATATTTACATACCACGATGCCATTGTCCCTTATAAAGTAGGCAGACTAAACTGAACGCCACATTATTCTATCTAGACATGCATTTCTGTCTATCAGAATGTTGACCTCGAAAAACCTATTTTAAATAATATTTTAATCCTTTTATTGTTGAATGATTATTTATTTTCACATTTTTTTTTGTATAATATAAGAGTTGCTCACGCACAACACTATGTTTAAAAAAATGTAGAAATATCCTTATATTGTATCCATACCATACCATTCCATCACGCCGTTCCCCTTTTTGGGGGTAGGCAGAGAGAGCCGAACGCCAGACTCCTCTCTCTTGAAATACATTCCTCGCTTCATTCACGTCCATGCATCGCCTCAGACACGCTCTTCTGTTAATCTTCTAACATATCCATCCTTCAAAATTCCATTTTTGTGATTAGCCAACTTTACTTTCGTTCATTATTTTTGCAGTTTTATATATTTTTTTGTCAGACGGTTATCACTCGTTCTTTCTATGCGGCCAAACCACCTTAGGGCATTTATTTTCATCTTACTTACGATATTTATTTATTTTATTTATTTAAAACTTTTTGAGCACATGTGCACAATGGCATGTTTATTGCCAAATGGCATGTTTATTGCCAAATGGCAATATCTTCCAACCAACCATATTCATTCATTTGGTGAAAAATATTGTAATTATGATACGTACCAACAATTTATGCGAATAAAACATATTATTGAAAATATAAATACCTACATATAAAACAAAAACAATAAAAAAAAACGGAGGGGACCTTAAAGGGGGGGGGGGGGAACAAGTATAGGATAAGGAGACAAATTTAAGTGTATTGTGCAAGGAAATGATTCCTCAGATATCTCTTGCAATCATACATTCTCGTCTAACATCTAAATTTCTTATTCTATTATAGCACACATTCGTCTTAGTGACCTCATTTCAACCGCGTTAAACCTACTTTCATGCGTCTTCTGCCATGTCCATGTCTCACTATCATACGTTAGAGTCGTTAACATCATATATTTTTTTTTATTTAAAAATGAATGTGTCCTTGTTAAGCATGTACGTATACATCTTGTTTAACAAGGTGCTGTAGGTGAACGAAATCGGTCGTGGCAGGATTCGAACTCGCGACCACTGGATTACTAGCTCAGCGCGCATACCGCTCTGCCACCGACCCATCTAATTGACCCATCTAATAATCATATTGTACTGGATTTAAAAATAAATCAATATCAGAAATTAACGAAGGGTAATTGAAGACCTTGGCAGAAAAACAACAAATGTCACAAAAAGTAAATTTTACAGGAGAGCAATAAAACTTCCTAATTTCTTAAAAAACACGTTTTTCTTTGCTTTTTTTACTGTAAAATGTTGCAAATACACTGAACTCTTAAAAAAACTTTTATTTTTGTTATGGAAAAATTGAACACATTTGTTTGTTTTTCTAAAAATCGTATTGGACATTTGTTGTTTTTCTAAAAGTATGATATTTTTCGCTAGAGATTTGAGGGACTTGAGATGTTTTCTCATGTATATAAATTAGGCATCATGATGTAGAGAGTGGGTACTAGATAATATTAAGGCTATAAAACAGTTTGACAAAATTTTGGACATTTGTTGTTTTTCTAAAAGTATGATATTTTTCGCTAGAGATTTGAGGGACTTGAGATGTTTTCTCATGTATATAAATTAGGCATCATGATGTAGAGAGTGGGTACTAGATAATATTAAGGCTATAAAACAGTTTGACAAAATTTTGGACATTTGTTGTTTTTCTAAAAGTATGATATTTTTCGCTAGAGATTTGAGGGACTTGAGATGTTTTCTCATGTATATAAATTAGGCATCATGATGTAGAGAGTGGGTACTAGATAATATTAAGGCTATAAAACAGTTTGACAAAATTTTGGACATTTGTTGTTTTTCTAAAAGTATGATATTTTTCGCTAGAGATTTGAGGGACTTGAGATGTTTTCTCATGTATATAAATTAGGCATCATGATGTAGAGAGTGGGTACTAGATAATATTAAGGCTATAAAACAGTTTGACAAAATTTTGGACATTTGTTGTTTTTCTAAAAGTATGATATTTTTCGCTAGAGATTTGAGGGACTTGAGATGTTTTCTCATGTATATAAATTAGGCATCATGATGTAGAGAGTGGGTACTAGATAATATTAAGGCTATAAAACAGTTTGACAAAATTTTGGACATTTGTTGTTTTTCTGCCAAGGTCTTCAATTGAGATATGCATATTAATTTGTAGTGGGATATGTATCTGTGAAGAAGAGCGAGGTTGTGTAGTAGGGTATGTAATCAAGCGTCAAGTGCGGTTTGTTGGAATGATCCTAAATTATTTCATTTTTTATGTTGGTGGAGAGAGTTATGTAAACTATCTAATTCTAGTTATCTAATTCTAATTAGAGGTTGTGAATCACACTTTGAGGTCGTGCTGACACCACCCACAGACTCCCGGAGACTTGGTTCTGATGGCTTCGTGGATTTTTTCGGAGGCTGTGACATCCGAACTATGTCCCAAGAGATCGAGGTCGCTTCTGTGGTTCAGTTAGTGTCCTATAATAATGTAACAAACTTTTGCTGATTTATTCATTTTGTAGGAGAATTAAATATTATTAGTAAAATATAAAATTATTTGCTTTACAAAAAATATATAGGAGCAAAAATATCACATGTATTAAAAGCTACAATTTTAAAAATACAAAATTAGGATTAACTATTTATTTGTTCATATATTGTATTTTTTCGTTATTGCTGAATACTTACCTCTCTCTTATAAACGAAAACTATATATATATGGTACCTGGTAATAGAGCGTGATTAAAGAAAAAGTTTACTTATAAACCGTGACTGTCGTTATTACACTTTTATCTTAGTAGACGTCAAGTTAGGACGGGGCGAGAGGTTGATTAACGCACGACTAACGCGTCATACCAAATATTTCAAAATGGCGGATATTTCACATATGATCCGATACATATTTGGGATTGACAGAAATATTTAATCTTTATTACGTTTTTCCTTGTTAATATTCATCGCAGTCGTATTTAAATTGACTCAACACGGCACAACGCGGTGTATGTTATCATTTTTCTATGTCAGTTATCCAAAGATTACAAGCATTATCTATTTTTGACATCTGTGTAGCCAAAGCGGCCATATGTAAAACATAAATGAGGGTCTTTGTAAACAATTCGGTGGACTAGTTAAGTCACATCTTAGTATACGTTTATAAATAAGATTTTTTAAAATCGGTCTTAACTATTTTAGTCGTAACTATTATCTAGTTGCGCTTTTAGTAAGCTTTTAACGAAATCTAATAAGTTAGACCGTTAGTTTTATAATACTTCTCTTTTTTTTACTTTATTTTCTTTTTTATTTATTTTATATTAAATAAATAAAAGTATTTATGATTTAAAAAATATTTTGTAATTAAAGTAATTTTTTCATTTCTCTTGTTTATTAACTTATTAATTTTCTTTCTAGTTTGATTACTATATTTTTCATTACAAAATAAACAAAGCATCGTGAACGTGTTTATTAAAAAAATGTTAAATAGTTTAAGGTTTCCACTTTTGACTATGTACATGTTTTTTTTCATTTTCATTTCGTTTTTTTTCAAATAAAAGTATTTATGATTTAAAAAATATTTTGTAATTAAAGTAATTTTTTCATTTCTCTTGTTTATTAACTTATTAATTTTCTTTCTAGTTTGATTACTATATTTTTCATTACAAAATAAACAAAGCATCGTGAACGTGTTTATTAAAAAAATGTTAAATAGTTTTAGGTTTCCACTTTTGACTATGTACATGTTTTTTTTTCATTTTTAATGAATACTTGATGAACTTTTGAAGGCAGGACAGTTTCGTTTTTCTACTTGTGGCCTCGATTCATTTTTGTTTTTAATTCTTGTACACAAAATAATAGGAATTAAAATAATATTGTCAATTTATTCAAAACCCGAATTTATAAAACATGTGTGCGACCCATCATGACTTAAGCGATTGAGGCCAGAGCGGACACCGTTAGAACAAAGAGCCTGCTCCGGACGACAGAGATGAGAACCCTACGCGGGTTTCACCCTTTTGGATCGGATGCGGAACACCGATATAAGACAGATCTGTGACGTTAGGGATATTGTCAGATGGTGCAGGAGCCGAAGACGATTCTGGCGGGACCACGTAGTGAGAATGGGAGACAACAGATTGCCCAAAATTATCTTCCAACAAATAAACTTTGGCAATCGACCACGAGGTAGACCACCCAAGAGATGGAGAGATAGTTGAAGCTCGGCGTCACAAGAGGCCTTGAGGGACGGGCAAATTTCTTGAAAAAAAAAACAGGTGTCAACCTATAAAAAGAAGAAGAAGAATTTAAGCAAGGGAATCGCGTGTAAAGGTGGAGTTTATCAAAACAAGAAAAAAGGATGTATGAAAACAAAATAATATTTATTATATTATCGTTAACATGTATGTAATTTAATATACTTAACTTACTTACATCCGATGGCCATACAACTCCGGTAGAGCTTTAGCCTCCTGAACAATAGCTTTCCAAGCCTTCCTGTCAGCTGCAGTGGACTCCCAGTCATCACAAACATTCAGCACGTTCAGATCTCGGGTAACATTGTCCATCAATCTCTGCAGCCTTGGTCTTCCCAGGGGTCTCTTGCCCACGGGGTTATTTTGCAGGATACGTTTTGTGGTTCTTTTTTCCCCTGATCTGACAACATGTCCAATCCAAGCTAATCTTCTGGACCTGATTTCGCTGGTGATTAAAGGTTGTCCTGTCAATGCACGAATTTCCTCATTGCTTCGTGGTCTCCAGGTACCTGCCGCAATTACTGGTCTTAAGCCTTATATTTTACGCAATATCCTGTTTTCAAATGTTAGTAGTCTTTGTTGGTCCTTCAGTGTCATGCACCAGGACTCGGCACCATACAGGATTACTGGTTTAATTAGGCTATTATAGACTTGGAGTTTCACTCTTCGCGATATGGACTTACTTTGGAGACAGGAATGCTCCCAGTGCCGCTGCTGCTCTTGTGCCACTTTGAGTTCGGGACATTATCTCAAAGCTCATCTCATTGAATAAATAAATTTAATATGAGTTCAAGTAATTTTATAATGTTGTGCGCATCCATCCAGCACATTCATAATACTAACCTATATTATTCTTTTTTATGAAAAATCTAAGCTGGATGTCTGTCGATGCACCCTTATAAATAAATAAATAAATAAAAATAGTGGTAGTTCGTTACACCCATTTTAAACTATTTCACTTGTCTGTCTCTACTGGAATTTTGCAATCGATTTTTAACTAACTTCTCAACCAGCTAGAGCTCTGAAAGAAAAATTTTATCTTCACGCCCTATCTCCCTTTTGTTTAATACTTACCATGTTAATATCCGTCTACGTTATGACGTTTTAATGGGGATGTTTTCAACGTTTCGCCATTTTTGACTCCGGTATATTGCGGATGCTGACGACAGATGATCTTTCATTAAGATGCGACTACTCTTTAGGTAACTGTCATTTTGTTTAATTAACTCTCCTTGACATACATTCATTGTTTTTTTTTATAAATTCCCTCAATGGAAAATGTCGAGTTACTATTTATTTATTTATTCAAACAAACAGTAATAATACAAGTTAAAAAAAGAAAAAGATACAAAAGGTTAACAAAACATAATATATTGTACAAGAAAACAATGAGAATTAAAGTTAACTTCCTCCTCTCTCTTTTCATGATAACCTCACCTAAACGGCTTCGCCTGTCTTAAGGTGAGGCTATTGAGACAATACTATATTATGCATATATACATGCATATATACACATACATACATACACATACATACATACACATACACACGCACTGCGCACACATCAAAACAATATTAAATATTACAAAACATGTAAGTACTTCTCAAACATCTCAAAACAATGATCTTTAATTACGATAATAAATTATATTGTAACAGATCTTACAAGAAATTATGCTTCTCGTGCAACTTACAGGTAACTATGTCATGTATTAATTTAACACGCACCCAATAACAAGTTGCCACATTCTGGAGACTTACGATATTAAACGTCTCACAGATCCAGAATGAAAACACAATTAAAAATTGTGTCTCCACCGGGAATCCAACTTGGGACCGAGCCGTCAAGGCCGACTATTATTAATTTATTTATTTAATAAAATGAAAAAAAACAATTCTACAAAATAAATATTTACGGTGTCGATAGCTATTTCGTTTTACGAAGACATCAATTACTAAGACTATTACAGATGACGATAAATAACTTCAGAATTTCATGTTGATGCGCAGAACATAAATAATGTGTATTTTTTGCTTGGTTGGTATACGTGCAAACATCTCCTATCCACGACGAAAATTCTCAAGTTATTTGCCGGAAACTATAAAAGCGAATTGCATACATACAATTGAAGTATCCTTCGCTTCCAAGTGTACCTTTCCGTGCAGAGAGAACCGAACGCCACATTTTTTTTTCTGTATTGGCATGCATCCATCGCCTCATCAATAGTCATACATTGTCTCATACATTTTCGGCAGTTGTTCAAGCTTCTTACATTACCCTCTTTCAGAATGTCTCTCTTGGACGAACCCGGTCTCTTATTCCATTCTCATCGGTTTTGTATATTTTCTTCGTCAAGCGTTCTTCGTTCATTCTTCCAAGTGGCCAAACCATCCCAGCATGTTCTCATTACTTCTATCGATGCATGCTTCCTTACCTTGCAATATTTCCTTGTGTCATAATTTATTACCCTGTCATTCGTCATATTACAAATTATTTATATTTCATTTCAAAAACATTTTATCTGCTTTTATGCGTTTCATACCGTGTTCAATTTTTACCTCCATACGAAAAGGTTTCTTCAATAGCGTTGTGGATTACAACTTTGGCTTCCTTTTGACAAGCGAATTAATAGGACAGAAGACTGCGATGCATAGCTGGCATAAGTCTTCGTGATAAGAGTCAGAAATACACAAATCAGTCTTGTCTCACCTAAGAAGGGGCACTACATTCAGAATTGGTGGTGAACCTCATTACTGAACTATGTGAGATGTTATTGTTGCCTGCTATATTTCGATTTCGACAGAAGATATACAGTAAAAAAATGTTTTTATTTTAATTCTGAGTTCGATTATCGTTTTCTTATTTTAAACGCCTTTTTTAATGCAACCAGTATAGCGCGTACGTCAAAGTCGTTTATATTGATCGTGTCAACTTTTTCTCTGCCGAACCCCAAGACCATCATTAATTCTTTCACAATATATCCTATTTTGATTCGTCTAAATTTATCCGTCTGAATTTTAGTGTATGAGAAATGTCAAAAAGTTGACTGCATTTATACGGGACTTATTACGACACACCGCACGGATAACTTGACGTCTACTAAATAAAGGTGTAGTAAAGATACCTACACTTCTTCATTAATCACGATCTTGTAGTACCAGGTCTCAAAACCAAAGTACACTCACAATACCAATACACCACATATCCTCCTACACTTAATAGTTCACAATACACGTAGCCCGGCTGTGGAACTAATTACCCAATGGTATAAGAGATTAGCGTCTAGTCCCAGCTCTTATTTTCTGCATTCTTAGGCTAGGTTTAAGTTTGTCTATAATAATAATAGCGACTCGCGGGAGCGAGTTGCTTTATAAATTATTATAAATTAAATTTACAATTTTTATTTAATTTTTCCCATTTAATATAAAATCTCCATACTGCGAGATCTCAACCAATCAGAGAGCCAACCGGAAACAAAATGCGGAGTGGTAAATGCGGATTGTAGACGCCAGTGTATAAGAGAAGCTCCTAGCTTAATGGTTTTCAAGAAGCTTCTCAAGTCACACTTCTTATCCTCATACCTATAATTCCTTTATCCTTCACCCCATTTATTATTTTAGTTTATTTTTTTATATTTAAAATTTTGCATTTTTGTATTATTCACTTTTCTTTCTCATGTATACATATTAGTTTTTATTTTTTTGCTATATTTTTTTTTGTACTTGCTCGTACTATTGTATTTACTAGTGTGGTTGACTGGTAGAAATTGCGGCAATAAGTCCGCCACATTATATGATTTGTTTTCCATAATTTTATTATTATTATTAATAATACCAGGGTACTAAAGATAGTTTACGTTTATAAGTAAGATCGTTTGTTTATATATTTTTATCTTCCCAGAATTGTAATTTATATTTTTATACATAGGTACTTAGGTATATATCTCTGGGGCTATTTGGGTCTGATGAATTGCGTCATTCGGTTGTCAATTTTGTACCAGATCCATTTTTTTGTGCTAAGGCATTTTTCGAAATTTATTTTTCCCGCAGAATGGCGAAGAAACTCGCATTTTTATGGCATATTCCGATCCCACGCAGCTCGTCACCGGCCACAGACTTGAGATGAACGGACAAAGTGCTGACCGGTTGGCGCTACAGATACGTCAAAAACTGTCATATACTGAAATTTAGTTACTTGAGAGCCGGCACAGTTAATGAACCCTTGAAGGCGCCTTTTTTTTAACATGTCTACGTAGGGGACACCAGCTATAAGATTTTGGTCCATTTTGCTCTTCCGAAGAAGCGCACTACGTAGCGTCGGGAGGGGTTTGCAATCTAGAAAAGAGTTTATTAATTCGGATTTTAAAAAGACCCGGGTTGTACGAAGGTGGAAACACAGAATTCGGAAGATCGTTCCACAGTCGGGCTGCTGTATTAATAAAGGAGTTCGAGAAGCGACTTGTTCGTATATGTTGAAGGTCCACTGTGAATGGGTGCTACGATTGAGTAAAGCGAGTGACTCTGTTGCGAGTGGGTGGAGGAGGGACCAAAGATGCAAGAGCTTCTGAGCAATTGGTCTACGTTAAGCTTATTACGATATATGTTTTTTTTATTATCAACATATGTAGCAGAAAATCCGCTCTCACAGACATACGTGGTTGTAAATGGAATCAGAAACAGTAATGCTTTTCTGGACAGCGATGGATATTCATTTTTAACTTTTAGCCAAAATTCACACAGCTCTACTTTAATGAATTCCGCTTACAAACCTCCATCGTAAGATAGTTCTATCAGAGATTCCTTTTCACTCACACTATCCAGATCCGAAACGAATGGGTTCCTTATCCAATTGAATTCCGAATAATCTTCTTTAAAATATTTTTCAAATATATCAACGATCATTTGGCTGTGATTTTTGATGTTATTGATAACATTTTCACTCACTGTAAGTTCATTTTCAGTGACGAAATTTTCTAAATTAGGAAAAGATGCCAGGTTCTCATTCGATACGCTCCATTAACTGTATAATGTCCTTTGGCCATGGCTGCTTGCGTACCACCTTAATAATTGTCGCGTACCACCAGTGGTTCGCGTACCATAGCTAGGGAATCACCGGGCTAGAGTATTGTAGAGAGTATTATGTATCAATGAAAGGAAGATATTAGTGAAAATCTTTGGCCCAACTATCGATGGAAGGGCCTGGAGAATACGGTATAATCATGAGCTAGAGCCAATGTACAACGAAATGAATGTAGTCCAATTTATTAAAATTCAGCGCCTACGTTGGCTTGGACATGTTTGCCGGATGGATGATGACCGTATTCCTAAAAAGGTATTAGACACCTGTAGAGAAGAAGTAGAGGCAGACCTAGGTTGAGATGGCTGGACGACGTGCTGTGTGATAATAATAATAATAAAAATTTATAAAGTGCCGTTTAGTGATACTAGATCACTCCAAGGGCGCTGTAGCTTATTTGTTGGCTCTACGAAACAAGGCAGTCTTAAGAAGTTTACCGAAGGTGTCAATGCTCTGAGCTCCACGTATGTCAAGAGGCAATTTATTCCATTTTAATGGCCCGTTCACACTAAAGCCGCGATCATAGTAAGCCGCCTTATTGACTCTGTCCAATTCTTTTAAAGAGTTGGTACTCTGTGATTCAGACGATCTCAGCGTAAGCTGCCTCCCCGATAGAACATTCCTTTAGCACAATTCCTGAATGTAGTGTCGAGCCAAGTCGTTCAGAGCTTTAAACACCATCAGGCATACCTTATAATCCACTCGCTGATATAATAGAAATGGACCTGATAAATTGGTGGTGGCAGAGCGGTTAGCGCGCTGGGCTAGCAACCCAGAGGTCGCGAGTTCGAATCCTGCCACGACCGATTTCCATTCACCTATAGTACAAGCATTTATGCTTAGTTTAGGGAATGTATAAGGATGTATATGTACTTGTTATACAAGGACATATTCCTTCTTTTAAAAAAAAAATTGGAGAAGACTGGCGGTCGATAGTGAGGGATGGAGACGATACCTGGAGGAGGCCAGGGTCCGTAGCGGACTGTAGTGCCAGTGATGATGATGATGATGATTATGTATCAATAAAAAAAATGTTTTCCAGGCTAGAGAAGCAATAATTGCACGAGAAACTGTTTTATATACATTGCTTCTTTGCTGGCATTCGAACCCAGGAAATGCACACAGAAGCCACACGACTTACCATCATGACACGGTGAGTTATTTTAAGAGCTGCTAATAGAAACAGTAACTCGTTGTCAATGTCAATTGGTTCGTGTACTGATGACTAACCTTCATCAGACAATTCACTAAAAGTAGGTATAATAATGTTGTTGACGACTTTGATTTACAGTTTCCAGGAACTGTTTCAAGTTGCTTCGTGTCTTCGTCTCACACTCACTTTATTCTGATTCATCATATATTCTTTCTTTTCTCAAAACCGCGTTATTCTCGTAACATTTCTTTTTATATACTTTTTGTTTACATCTCCAAATAGCATTCTGCTGATCCAGTCTTATTTTTGCTACAACAATCACTTATCGTATACCTACTGTCCTGTTTTCTTATTGATTTATTTTTTTTTACTTTATTCTAAGTACTGTCCGACTGAAGCTCCAGACTGAAGTTCTTAATACTTTCTTATCTTACTTACATTATTAATCTTAAAAATGTTTAAATCAGTACTAAGTCGTTGTCTTGGTACCTAATACAAATTAAGTGTTAGCTATTGTAAAACTTAGATGTAAGAGTCTTGCGGTTTTGCTAATTGTTAAATAACCTATAATTTTAATTTGAAATTATTAAATATTATCATAAAAATGATTAAATCTTATCGTTATTTTATGAATTGGTGGATTTTGGATACAGTTTCGTTGAAATTACTGATATTTAATAGAAACAATGTAAGTGTGGGGTATTTCGTAGAGAGATAAAATCCAAAGTTAACGATGTTGTCCAAAAGGTTGCCAACCAGAAGTGCAGGACATGTCGCCCGAACCACAGACTCCAGATGGACCAGAAAAGTGCTGCAATGGCGACCTAGATAGGGCAGACGAAGTGTTGGAAGGCTTCTAGCTAGGTGGGCTGATATATAAGATGAGTGGCGGCTGGAGGCTGTTATATGCGGTCTGTCCAGGATAGAGAGCTGTGGAGGTCTCAGGGGGATGCTCATGTCCATTCCTGGACAAAAGAGGGCTGATATGATGATGATGATGATGATATAAAAGAAAACATACAATATTAAAATATTATTACTTCTAAACTGAAAGCCTGTTATTAGATTCTTTATTAATATTACATAATACCTATTTATATCTTTTTTTCGTAAAAATAAAAAAAAAACTATTTATTTTCTAATCAATAAATAAATAAACAGCTAAAAAATGGTTAAGTACTTGTGGATATAGTCTTGAAGATGCCCTAGCAAGGCGAAATAGCTATCGACGAACTTACAAAATATACGTTGAATTTAAAACATATTGTTTTATTTTTAATATAATATAAAAAATGGTTGTTTTGATATTTTTAATATCACAAGTCTCAAAGTCAGTAATGTGGGTGTTATTGGGTGAGTGTTAATTTAATATTTGATATAGCACCTGTTAGTTGCCCGAGTACCAACACAAAATAAATCGTTAAAAAATTGACTTTAGTAAGACTAAAAAATGACTGAGCATATCAGTTTCAGTTTCAGTGCCGGCAACCCGACGTTTATTAAATAAGAATACATGAATTACAATATATTTTTCGTTCCCCGTCTCACTAGGAAAACCTGTTCTGAGACGGGTCACTTATAAAATTACTGTTTAAAATATATTATATATTTTCAAGTTCTAGCCTAGATAATTCTGGCCTTGAAATTTATTTAATAGATAATACACTACAAATAAGAAAATAATATATAAACCAAAGTTAGTGTAAAAAAACAAATATAACAAAAAAGGAAAAAATAACAAATTTCGTACATCAATTTCTTAACAAAACAATATATGAATTTTCTTTCTAACATAGCATAAGTATTTGATATTTCCTTTATAGGTAACAACATAGACCACATCTGCGATTGCAAAACTAAAAACAAATCATTTGTACATTACTATTAGTATTTGAACTATTTAAATCCATAATCAGTTGTTTTTGTCCGGTGTAGAGATTAGTGTTATCAATAACTAAGCGACGATCCAATTTTAGTACTATGGTTGTGAATGTGCTATCGAAACATTGATACATGATTGATGTACCTATATGATTGCGTGTTGATTTGCCATCAACAGCTAACGGTCATAAATATTGTGGTAGGCGCTGTAGGTTGGTACCTATCTATATTCATTATAATTATAATAGGTATATTATTATCATGGGCTGTGGTTTGACGTATCACTGACAGTTCTTTGGACGAATTCGGTACCTAATGGAATAAATTAATAATATGTTTTCATATATATTTTTAATTGTTCTTTTTTCGAGAATAGTAGAAGTGACGTAAGCGTAACCTAAAATATATAATCTAAGCCTAAAATATAAATTTTCAATACCGTTTTGTTTTGATAGTACTTTTTTCGAGAATAGTAGATGTCACGTAAGCGTGACCTAAAATATAAATTTTCAATACCGTTTTGTTTTAATAATCCTTTTTACGAGCATAGTAGAATAATTGATGTAAGCGTAACTTAAAATAATATTTTCAATAACGTTTTATTTTAATAGTTCTTTTTTCGAGAATAGTAGATGTCACGTAAGCGTGACCTAAAATATAAATTTTCAATACCGTTTTGTTTTAATAATCCTTTTTACGAGAATAGTAGAATAATTGATGTAAGCGTAACTCAAAATAATATTTTCAATAACGTTTTGTTTTAATAGTCCTTTAATTTATGTAAGCGTCTCTATTTTTTTAATAGTTTTTTCGAGAATTGTAGATGTGACGTAAGCGTTATCTAAAATATTCATTACTGTTTTACTTACTATTCTAGACTTAAATATAAACTATCCCTAAATCAGTTATTGGTTTATGTGGCTTATAATAAAGCTTGGTTTTATATCACGTAAATTTCAGTTGTTTCTTCAAGGAGTCTCTGGACCCCCAAAATATTATTTTGTAGGTACATTAAATTTTTATGAAAATTTATTTTGTGTTTGTATTTTTAATTATCGATTTATGACCATTTTCTTGCACCCTGCACAAGTGGCGAATTTGTTGCTCAATTGCGATTTCTTCCAACTGACTGGAGACACCAGATGATTCCATGAGAATTAATTTTGATTTTTTTCCGAGCTGGGAATCAAGCCCAGGACGCCAGCATAGACTTCTCACATTACACTTCGATCGGATTGTATGAGACGTGATATCTTGCGGTAAATCCATAATGCAAAACTTTTTCGGGAATGCAAAATCGTTGCAAGAGGCTTTTGACTTCGGAGTGACCTTAGTTCACAAAATAACACCCTGGATTCTGCAGTAAAAGTGTGAAGATACGTATTTGTTGAGACTCATATATCCACGTTGATGCTCAATCCCCCGTAAAGCTCGGGAGGGCCTTTGGGAGGTTCGTTTAGGGAGAATTGTGCTCTTCCACACAGAGAGAGCATCACTTTTACCGCACTCCAAGTGGGCAATTATTTTTCAACGATGCACTCTCGTTTCTAGCACCCACTCTGAAGCGGTACTTCAGTTTGCTGCACAATATTTTATAAGTGTACCGCGTCATAAAATTCTATGTTATCTTGCGATAAATTGTAGCATTGAATTGTAGCATTGGGTTTGTCGTTAGATTCGTCTAATCGAAAGTGCCACTGGCAACAAATAACATGTATTTTTAGTATTTTCGATTTATTTATTTATTTATTTAAGTACATATACGGCCTCTAGGCCATTATAAAATAAAAGTTAAAAATAATACATAAAACTCGTATTAAACAACAATTAAAAAGAAAAACAACAGAATAATTAATTAATACACAATATTCATAACATTATTCCGCATCGACCTGACACTAGTTAGTGTAATCTATGCCTGACACTACTACAGGTACCTACAGAGTTGATGTCCCGCTCACACAGCACAACAGACACAGTGCGAGAAAGAGACACCAACTTCAACAATACCGCCGTAACAATTCTTTTAAGTTGCCAGGTCGATATCAAAATAAAACATTTTTTCCTTTTACAAATTTAAAATAATAAAATAATCATTATATAAATTCACAATCACAACAAATAGTAAACACTAAACAATTCAATTAGCAATTTATATCAAAATAAAAAGTAAAAAAACAAAATATAATATACACTAATTTATAAACGAAATTAATAGCAATAAATAATTGAATTAAACGACATTTAAATAACAGAATGAATGGTAATTTACAATTAAATCAAAATAAGACAAAATTCCAACCATATAAAACATTTTTTTTTACAAATTTAAAATAATAGTAATAGAATAAAAACATTTTACCAATCAAATAAAAACATTTTTTTTACAAATTTATAATAATAATAGAATAAAAATACTATACCAATAAAATATACTTACAACATTTTTTTATTTAAAATAATAATAATAGAATAAAAACATTAAACCAATCAAATAAAAATATTTCCTTTTTTTCTTTAACAATTTAAAATAATAATAATAAAATAAAAACAAAAATATCAATCAATACATAAAAAAAATATATATACATTTCAGGTTTCTTAATACATACCTAATCATGAACAATAATAATATCACTGCTGAGCTTCGAAACCGTCCGACAGTGCTCTCTTGAATAATGCTAAGGAGTCAGCAAAAATGTCAGTAAGATGACTATACATGTTACCAAGCCTATGTATTCTTATTATTGGAGAGTTATAAAGATAGTTTCTACAGACATTATCACAGTGAAATGTTACGATCTGCCTAGTAGTAGATTTAAATTTTTAACTGTTTATTTTTCATTTATGAATTTCAAAAATAAAAAATCTCGAAGTCTTTGATGTTATGATTTTTTTATATCCCAATGCAGTATTTTTGTCCTTCAAATTTTCAGTGTTTCCAAATGTTGTCAGATATAGGTTTAGATAATATATAATACCCCTATTATAATGTCTTTGAATACCCCGTATTCAGTAACTATTGTGACTAAATTAGGAACGTTCTTAAATTGTAGATTTTTGATTTACGGTCTTATTTCAGCGTTATAAAATATCAACTTGGACTAAATGGAATAGGAACGTTCCTAAAAAGCTACTGAATTCGACGTATTATGAATAATTATGAAACTTATGAAATCATTTTCACAATTATTCAAAATACGTCTAATTCGGTAACTTTTTAAGATCGTTCCGGCCAAAATAGGTATGTTCCTATTCCATTTAGTCCAAGTTCATATTTTATAACGCTGAAATAAGATCGTAAATCTAAAATCTACAATTTTAGTATGTTCCTATTTTAGTTACAATTATTACTGAATACGGGGTATTACCTATGTAGGTTAGGTTAGTATCACTGTTATTGTATTCCATTATTGTTATTGTTTTAATTTAGCAAAACAATCAAACGGTTATGTTAGCGCATAACGAGAAGCAGCCATTGTATGAAGTATGGACCGATATGTTGATATTGAACCAACAGGTAAACGTGTACGAGTCAGTGGCTTAGCTAACTAACAGCGGATTCATATGCAAGGCGTGAGGGTCCATCTTGACGAGGGTCCAAAATTTATTGTCAAGTCTAAAAACATTGAACGTTATAACAGAACTTAAATAAATTTTATAAAACAGATCTTAAAAAAATATATATTCAATTAGGTAGGTATAATAATTTTTAGGTTGGGCGATTTAAAAAGCGACGTTTTCGTAGATATCTCACCTTAATTTCACCGGAAATTGACGAATTAATGAATTAATTTAAACTAGATGAAGAACACATTTTAAAATTCTGATTCTAATAATTCTCATAAATTCTATGATGTGCAAATATGAAGTTATTTAAATTATTTCATTAGGGGACCCTCGTATAATTTTTGCACGAGGGGCCGAAATATCTAGCTATGCCACTGGCACGAGTAGGTATCAATCTATATATGTATATATAGTTTTGTACATACATACATA
Organism: Molanna angustata; assembly: GCA_963576475.1. Lineage (NCBI taxonomy): Eukaryota > Metazoa > Arthropoda > Insecta > Trichoptera > Molannidae > Molanna > Molanna angustata. The sequence goes on from OY754985.1 coordinate 16,726,540, forward strand.
CCATCACGCCATATCCCTTACAGGGTAAGCAGAGAGAATCGAGCGCCATACTCCTCTATTTTTGCATACATTCCTAGCTTCCTTTACATCCATGCATCGTCTCATACATGCTCGTCGATTATTCAAGCTTCTTATATTTACTTCTTTCAAAATACCATTCACATAGTCATGCCATCCCTTTCTGGGGCGGCCCCTACTATTCACTTCATCTCTTACACCCATGTATATTTTTTTAGTCAGTCGTTCATCATTCATTCTTTCTATATGTCCAAACCACCTCAAGGAATTCACTTTCATTTTATTTATAATACTCTTCTTCATCTTGCATTCCCTCCTTATATCCTCATTTTTTATTCTATCATATATCGTTCTATTACATACTCTTCTTAGTGATCTCATTTCCACAGCATATAGTTTTGTCTACCTATTTTTACACTTTTATTTAACTTGACCTGTCTGTACTGTAATTTTGCTGGAACTATTGGAACTATTTTCCCGACCAGTTAGAGTTCTGAAACATTCAGAATTTGTGTATTATCGATAATAATGCACGTTAAGTGCATATTGATTCATTTGATATGTAATAAAATAGAAAAAAAAAAATTCTTACAAACTAAGTGTAATTGTTCAAGTACCTACCATTCATATCGTTTCACAATAGACTATACTATGTATGTCATGTATTTGAATTTGTTTTCTGTATAAAACAACTGCGTTTTACATTATGTTTTTGACATTGGCAGTATGAATGTAAACAATCTACGTACTGAGGCGAAGAAAACATTGAAAACTTTTAGGAGTGTCTTAAATTTTTTTTATTTAGGTACCTACTTGTTTTGTATAGCAATAATGAACTAGGATGACTTGTATAGCGCCGTTTTTACAATAACCTCAACTCAAGGGCGCTTTTTCACTCTTTTTTTTCTCTATTCTTTGTCTTATTATGATTTCTGTAGTATACAAATGACGTTGTAACGATATACTTTTCTCGTCTACTCGTGAAGGATTACATTCCAAGAATAGTTTCCTGCAAATGACTTGAGAATTTTCGTTGAGGGGGGGGGGGATTTGCACATATATTAAAAATATAAAAATTTTCGTTCTGCGCAACCTTCATGATTCCTCGATTTTCAATTCCAGCCCTCGGTTGTTGCGGACAATGGGATATGCAGCTGTGGGGATTATGCAGATAGGGTTAATACAATAAGACCAATAATAATAATATATGGAGAGACATTTTATAGTTTATTTTTTTCAATAGCAACATTTTTTTTGTTTGTGTGTTGCGAAAAATGTTTATTTTTTCTCAAATATTTTGAAAAAGGTTAACACTACATGGAAGTATTGGTTTCTCTTTATTTTTCGTGTTGCTTCTCGGACAACTAACAGCAACTTATCAATTATTAAGTTATCACGCACCCAATAACAAGTTGCCACACGCTGGGGACTCGAGATTCCCGAATACGCTGACTAGGACAAAATGTTTAGAATGTTTAATAATTTGTTCAACTTTATGTTTTTATTTGACGGCGTCGATTGCTATTTTGTCCTACGATTACATTATCAACACTTAGATCTATCTTGCGTTTACCCAAGATCAGTTGCATTTGTTCAAGATCAGTTGCATTCGTTCAAGATCAGTGGAATTGGTTCAAGATCAGTTGCATTTATTCAAAATCAGATGCATTTGTTCACGATCAGTTGCATTTGTTCAAGATCAGTTGCATTTGTTCAAGATCAGTTGCATTTGTTCAAGATCAGATGCATTTATTCAAGATCATTTACATTTATTTATTTAATATTGCTTCTCGGGCAACTAACAGGTAGTACTATGTCAAATATTAATTTAACACGCACCCAATAACAAGTTGCCACATTCTGTAGACTAACGATATTAATCGTCTCACAGATCTAGTCTGAAAACACAATTAAAAACAGTGTCTCCACCGGAAATCGAACCCGGGACCTTTGGCTCAGCAGTCAGATATCTAACCAACTGAGCCACGAAGGCCGACGAATTACATTTGTTCAAGATCAGTTGCATTTGCCTAAAATCAGTTGCATTTGTTAAAGATTAGTTGCGTATGTTCAAGATCATTTACATTTGTTCAAGATCAGTTGCATTTGTTCAAGATCATTTGTATTTGCCTATTTACAGTTGCATGTGTTCAAAATTAGTTGCGTTTGCCCAAGATTTGGTGCATTTGTCCAAGATAGGTGAAGAGTATAGAGTAGGCTAAATAGTAAATTTTGAAAACATTTTCCCCAAAACCCCCAAAAGATGCGTCTTTGAAATAATGAACAGTTTATCTTACATCTTTATTCTTTAACGTGAGTTGTTTGACATTTGATTTTTTTAAATAATTTTCTTGTGCATCAATCTTGCATTTGCCCATCACTAATTGCAAGTATGTAGGTAGTTATTTTTTTCTTTTTCAGTATTGTATCTATGCAGTATTAAGTATGGCTTCAAAGCGACGTTAATCCTTTTGTGTTATTGGCTTAGTTTACTATGAATATGGACGGAATTTATTTTTTGTTGCAGATCATTATCTTCGTATTATATTACTAAGGTATGAAATCATCATTAAGTCAATTTCTTTATCAGAAAATATCTTGGCTCGTGATTTGTAATAATTATTTAATTCATTTTGTCCAGTGCATGATTATATCACCTCATATTATGATATTATCAGTTATTTACATAATATATGTTAAGGATATGATCTCCAAAGAGTTCTTTCACTGTGCAGCGTCATTGGTCCAGATATTGACATTTCATCCGAGTAGGCTTTCTCTATTTCAAGGCCTGTTGACCTGTTATTATCATGCATGCATTTTTCTCTTGAGACATGAATCGCCAGTTGACCTTTCGTCTTTTGGGAGGACCGGACGTCCTGTATATTGTCCAGACATTAACCAGAGTTAATGTTAAATATAAAAAATAATGTGTACTATGGCAATAAGTTAATCACATTACAAAATAAATAAAAAAAATAGCAGAAGAAAAGTAAACACTAAAACAAAGAAGATAGTATATACGAACAATTCATACCAATGATAGGAAGACTAAAGGATAAGGAAAGGAAGAAGAGAGGAAGATGTAATCAGGTATTGTCAGATAAATATTTTTGCTTTAGCCTTTTCTTGAAGATGTTTAGTGAGATAGACGACGTAATATCAGGACTTAGGCTATTCCATAGTCTATCTTGAACCAGCAAAGAAGATTGCGGTAAGATGATATAATATGATCAAATTTTCCTTAACCCAAAGATGAATCTGATACATTTCTGAAGACATTAAAGTTTATTGAGATGCACTTCATGAGCATCCAAATAGCATAATATACAGGACGACCGACGTGGAGTCAAATGGAGGATGCCTTCGTTCAGGGGTGGACGGAAATAGGCTGAAGAAGGGACGCGGTGTGATTGCGTGTTTATTACGGTGACGTCAACTTAAAATCACACTTATTTATAATATCTTTATCGTTTAAATTTTCCCTCTTTTCAATGACACTATACAAATGAAAGGTTATGATGATATTAGATTTAACGGTCGCTACATAAAAGGTAGAAAATAAATGATAATATTAGGCGAAATAACATAAACAGTGTCTAAAAACTATGGGCGTGTCCGTCAAATTATTATGATCTCGGAAAGTATCGAGTGTAAAGCTAGCAACGCATAAACGTTGCGGAAAAAAGTCGCACGTTTTATTTGTCGCATCGCGCGTTATCTTTTATGTCTTACGCACAATTGTACGATGTTGATCAAGAGAAGTGAGTATATGAGTCGTATAGTATCAAAACAGCTATCTGTTCTCGAACTGATTTCAAACGAATTAAAAAACGAGTGGGTTGTGGCCAACGCTAAACTCCTCACTAACAAGTCATTCTATAAAGTATTCAAATTTTGTATGGAAAATTTCCAACATTTTCATGAAATGAGTTTGTTAAATTATTTTTTATTTAAATATTTTATTATGAAAACTTGATAACTCTTCAATGCCATTTTATGAAAGTGATGTGCCTTTTTACGAATTTGAAAACAAAAATTTCAAATTTTATGTTTCCTGAGCTTGGGGTCACTTTGAAATATTTGACAATTAAAAAAATTGAGAAGCACTATTCATATATCGTTCAAAATCTAATGGGATCTAATCGAGTATTAGATATACATATTTGCAAAATTTGAATAGAATCGAATGAGTACTTTAGTCTATAATCGATAAAGTAAAAAATGAACACGCCGTACATAGCACACACACACACAGATACATTGTGATGAAACTTTCAGAATACAATCTCAGCATGATACTAGTTGATAATCTGCAAAAAAAAAAATACCCTTAAAAATTGCGAAATCATAACTCCCCACTATATCACCTTGTGTTAGTGAGGAGTAAAAACGATTTTTTTAATTTGCTCGAAATTGCTGTTTTTTAACTATACGAGATACGACTCATAAATCGATAATATTAGGTCACAAAATGTTAAGCGAAATTTTGCGAATATCATTTTATATGTGAATTTTACCTACTTTGTACCAATATATTCATTTGATCAAAGCCGAACTCATATTCATTAGATGCCAAAAATATTATAAAAATCAAAAAGTGGCCAGTTTATTTCCATATGACAATTCTTCCAACTTACCAGTGTTTCCAGCCCAGACAAGCAATGAGTGCGTAAGAAATGACGCTCGCACAGAAGCCAAACGGCTTACCAACTGTGCTATGGCGGCCGGCATTCCTCTCTTTTGGGACGTCATTCATGTGGTCCTGCCCTACTTTTCTTGGACGATCCCAATGTGTTCACTTTTTATTCCGTGTATCCATCCGTCTTCTCCGTTCGTCCGTCTATTTGCTTAAGACCAGTTTAGCCACGACTTAACGTAAGTCCTGGCTAAGCGCAAAAAAATAATGAGATGGGGCTAATCACAGTTCCCGTATGCGAAGCTGGTTAAGTGGAAGTAGTGTATTCGAAGGACAACTCCATTTACGTTCCGTTACTAGTTTAAAGCAAATCATTTTCAGCCTCAAAATACCATAAATTTTTCATATTTGCGACACAATGGTCGCGCGACACGTTGGAGAGTCAAGCGATACTTGACCCGAATTGTTTTGTATCCACGTGATCGTGGCTTTAAGCAGTAGGGAGTGAGCGGTCATTAATGTAGTTTTTCGCGTGACAGAAATCAGTTAACGTGGTGGAAACTCGATGTTATTTCATATTTCTTTGATGCAAAATTAATATTTAACGAATAAAATCACGTTGGTATATAAATCTGTAGCAAGGTTCGCGTTGCGACGGGATATCAAAATATCAACACGGCATATTATAATTATTAAATATCTGTAGTAATATTAAAGAAAATACATAAGTACCTAAAAATAATGTTGAACGATTGGAAAATGTATGTATACGCTTTATTTACAATCTTGGAAAATATGATCATGTTTCCACTTACCGAAATCTTCTTCGCTGGCCTAAGATACGTCAACGTCGTAACATTAATTTACTTTCACTAGTGTACGAGTATAATGTAATTAATAACACTAATTCTCCACAATATCTTGAGTATAATGCAATTAATAACACTAATTCACCACAATATCTTGAGTATAATGCAATTAATAACACTAATTCACCACAATATCTTGAGTATAATGCAATTAATAACACTAATTCACCACAATATCTTGAGTATTATGTAATTAATAACACTAATTCACCACAATATCTTGAGAAAAATGTCTACCTCTTCGGTCTGATGATAGTACCACACTAGCTATTCCCATTCACTCTACTGATTTTCTCAGTTTCTCTTTTCAAGTGCAATCAGCAAGGACTATGGGACACCTTAAGTGATGATATAACCACGTCTCGATCGATTCAACTCTTTAAAAAAGGCTAAAGCTGTTATACCTGTCTAATAACTCTTACATAATTGACACTTTTTACGCATCCTCTTTCATATCCCACAACCTCTATCTCCCTCCTTTCTTCGCTGCTGTGTTTTTACGTTTAATAATGTTCCGTGTTTATCTTTAAATTTAATGTACCTACCACTTCACTATTTATGGCTTCACACCTTGCTATGGTTGGTTGGAAGAAATTGTCGTATCGCAATACACCCGCCATTGTACATTAAGTAAAATAAATGAATAAGAAACTATAATGATTTTTGAACAATATTCATTGTGCGTCCATCAATTCTCTTCGTCCTTAAGTTATTTCTGTAATATTTTTTTATTATTACGATTTTTTTTCTGATAAGGGATCATTATAATACTGTACGAGATTAATTTAAGGCTCTTTTTAACGTCTATGACTTTGGGCATACGGGAAGTACACAAATATGTTCACTTATTACCATTTAATTGCACATCACCAAATCTGTGATATATTTATTTACAATATTAATTCGTGAATAATGTATAATTTAGTGTTTTTAGTAGAAACAAATAATTCAAAAATAAAAATATACTAAAGTAAGTCAATAGGTGTTCATAATATTTTCTTTTTGTTTAAATTATAAATCTGCTTTGTAGGTCTTATATATTTTTTTAATTATTTTCAATAAACAATTAAAAAGGGTTTTATTTTAACTAATTTTACATGAAAAGCATTTAATAAATTTAAATAATAAAAAAAACTCATTTAATAGTATAAAGGTGTAAAAATAAACTGTTTTTTTTTTTATTTCAAAGACGTATTTTTAGAGGGTTTTTGGGAGAAGATTTTCAAAATTTTCTTTGGCTTCACGTTGATTGGGATGATTGGAAGAATTTGCCTTACTTATGGTATACCTTCCTTGACCAATCGAAAATTACCGCAAAAAAATATATATTCAAAAATCAGAACTCCGCCAAAAAAATCAAGAAGTTCTTGTTTTTGAATTAAAACATTTTTATCAGTGTAGCAGACGGAGCCGACTAGTGTGATAAATAATCCAATAATATTGATAAATAACAAGCGGCATTTTATTTATCTCTATAACTTTGTTTACAAATAATAAAACTATTTGCAATCGTTATTTTGATTTCGTTTGTACACAGTAATGTACCTACATTATTTGATAAAGACTGTTTATAAACACAACTACCATGGCGGCTTCTATTGACGCTAATCGATATATGGATAATTGATTAATTAATAAATTATTGATTGATCATTAGAAAATTTTATTACCATTAATTTTATTGAATGTAGTTAAAAACAAATGAGCGATGGGAAAATTATGATGAATCTTTTATCATTATTAATTTATTCAGTTTTCAATCCCCTTCCGCAAGAATCGCCCGATTATCAATTTCCAAAGTGTTAAATGTGTTTTTCCTGTATTTTTAGAAATTCGATAGTTCTTACTATTTAGTGTTGTCGCGGTGTTATAAAAACCAAACAACGGAGTAGTTGTCAAGTTCAGTTTGTTTTAGTTTGTGTTAAGTGTTGAAAATAAACGCATCTGACGATGCACACGATTCAAAGCGATAGTCTCTTCAGACAGTTGATGTATAATCGGATAACTCGATATTTTTCAGGTGATTTTGAACACGATTTAAGGTCCTTGTATACCTCGGGCATACGGATGTACACAAATATGCACACTAAATTACCTTCTAATGTATGAAACACGAAAAAATATTGTATATCACCTAATATGTGATATACAACATTTATTTGTGATGAAAAAGTTACAATTTAGGGTGTAGATATATTAAAAATATAAAAAAAATACTTGGTAGATGTTCATATTCTCTTTCGATTAAAATAAAAATATATTTCATATGCCCTGTAGTTTTTTTACTTACTTGCAATAAAAAAGGGTTTTATTAAAACTAATTTTACAAGATTTTTTTTTATTCTGAAAGACGGAAATGTTTGGAGTGTGTGCAACAGACAAACATGCATGAGACGATGCACGAATGTGGACGAGGCGAGGGATGTGTGCCAGGATAGAAAAATGTAGCGTTCGGTTCTCTCTGCCTACTCCGCGAGGGACATGGCGTGATGGTATGCATGTATGTATGTATTTTACAAGAAAGTATTAAAAAAATAAGGTATATATAATTCAAATTTCAAAAAACTCATGCAATAGTATGAACATGTAAAAATATACTGTTGTTTATTTCAAAGATGTGTCTTTTGAAGGTTTTGGGTGAAAGATTTTCAATATTTACTTGTTTAAACTAACTTGTGTATTCAGATAAGCGATATCTTATTTGAATGTCTGCGATAATCACGATAAAACTGACTATTTGATCAACAAATAAAAATGAAATATAGTGAGTGAGTGAGTGAATATTGACTGTTATTATTATCTTTTTATAATTTATTAGTTTATTGATTGAATGGTTATTTTGGTTGTGTAATCGTATCGTGTCTAAATTGAAACATTAAACTGTAAATGAGCTGTTATCTAAATAAAACAAAATAACAAAAAAAAACAAAATATCTTATTGAGCCAACGCGAATTGCTCGCGATAATGTTGGACGATGGTTATTTCCTGTTTTTACACCCTTTTTTTTGTCTTCACTTGTCCGTCTCTACTGGAATTTTGCATTGGATTTTTAACTAACTTCCCGGCCAGTTAGAGTTCTGGAACTTTCAGAATTTGTGTATTCCCGATAACCATGCACGTTGAAACTGTTTCCAGCTTGATTCATTTGGTATTTGATAAAATTGAACTTTGCTACGTAATATTTATCCCTAAACACCTGATCTCGATTTCCTCTTCATATTCCTTCCCAATCCTTTTTTTTGCTATGTTTTTTCTTGGTGTTATGTATAGGTAATTTCTTTGTTCTTTTGTAGCTTTCATTTTTTGTTGATGTACATGTATAATTCTGTCACTCTGTAATCTGGCTGGTTGGAATAAATTGCCTAATGGCAATAAGCCAGCCAGTGCGCATTATATTTGTTTACTAGCTTTTATGTCCCGCCGTTGGCCAAGAATGTAAAATTGAGAAGGAATAAGCAATCGTTTTTATAATATTGTCACCCAATTATTTTGCAATATCGGACTATGAAAAGTGGTTTGAAATTTGATTGAGTTTAAGCATTGTAAAATGTTCAAGTGATGGCCACAACCCATTCTTTTTTATATATTGCTATAAAGTGCTATATACTATTTCTGCACGCATGGACTATGCGAAATGGTTTTAAATATGACTGTTTATCAACTTTGTAAAGAGATTGGTTTGGCCACAACCCCCATCTTTAAATATTATCATCGAAAATAAATTGTAATATGTACCTATAAAATTTTTTTTAGTAATTTTGGATGTTGGAATGTGGTTAAAATTTGATTAAATAATGCGTACTGAAAAGATCTAGTGTTGGTCACATCCCATTCGTTTTTATATTTTTTCATCAAGTGTGCATTATATTTTTACACAATTAGACTGATAGACTTAAAATTGACACAAAAGTCTACATTAACGAAGAAGAAGAAGACTTAAACTATAGTAAATAGTTTATAATTTAAATATAAACGTTGTGAAGAGTTCAGTAATGGCCAAAACCCCCATTCTTTAAATATCGTCAACGAAATCAAATATGAAAGTGTTGAAAATTATTCAAAATAGGATGATATAAATGGTTAAAATTTGATTAAACAAAAGTATTAAAAAGATTTTAGTGCAGATTACGCCGTCACATCCCACATCCCATTCGTTTTTACATATGTATTTTCATCAAGTGTGCATATTGTTAATAATATTTCTGCAGAAAAGACCAGTAGACTTAAAACTAACCCAAAAGTCTAAATAAAAAAGAGAAGAATAAGTACCTATAAGACTATAAGAAATAGTTTGTATAAAAAAACTATCCCAATGGTCTACATAAAATAAGAAAAAATACATAAAATAGAAGAATTAGACTATTTGAAATAGATTGTATAAAAACTGAATAAAAGGTCTTCACAAAAGAAGAAGAAGATTAATCTATAGGAAATAGTTTGTATAAAATTCACCAAAGTTCTACATAAAGTAAGAAAACGAAGAAAAAGACTAAAGGAAATAGTTTGTGTAAAAACTGTAAGGTCTACATAAAATTAAGAAGAAAAAGAATTAGACTCCATGAACCGTCGCTTCAGACCCTTCAGAACCTCCCGTCCCTTCAGGCCCTTCAGTACCTCCCGTCCCTTCAATCCATCATTACGTCCCTACCAATCAGGCCCTTCAGTACCTCCCGTCCCTTCAGGACCTTTTATACCTCCCGTCCCTTCAGGCCCTTTAGTGCATCCCTTCCCTTCATTACATCCCATCCCTTCAGTCGGTTAAGAAAAGTTTAAATCCAGAAACCATCCTGGAAGAAACGCGAAGAGATGAAAGGACCTTCTTTTCCCAGGATACTCCACCTTCAAAGGTAAAATGACTAAATACACGAAGAAGAAGAAGAAAAAAGTTTAAATCCAGATACCTGCGAAGATATGGAAGGAAAATTGGATGAAGAAGAAAAAGAAGAAGAAGAAAAAAGTCTATATCCAAAAACCGTCTTTGAAGATTTGTGAAGAGTTGGAAGGACAGTTGGACCTTCTTCTCCCAGGATACTCCAACTTCATAGGTAAAATGACCAAATACACGACGAAGAAGAAGAAGAAGAAGAAGAAGAAGAATGTTTTAATCCAGAAACCTGCGAAGAGATGGAAGGAAAATTGGACCTTCATCTCCCAAGATAGTCCACCTTCATAGGTAAAATAACCAAATACACGATGAAGAAGAAGAAGAAAAAAAGTTAAAATCCACAAACCGTCCTGGAAGACCTGCGAAGAGATGGAGGGACAGTCGGACCTTCTTTTCCCAGGATACTCCCCCTTCATAGGTTAAATGACCAAATACACGAAGAAGAAGAAGAATAAGAAAAAAGTTTAAATCCAGAAACCATCCCGGGCACACGCTCGACAATTCACCAAAGTTTCATTGTAATCGGACGAACGGTTTAGGAGCACATCGCATACAATTTTCTGATAGGAAATCAGTATATTGTTGTGTGATTTGTAAGTAAATAGTAATAGGTAGGTACCTACCTACAACGATGTTCTAAATAAATTCGATTCATAACAAATTTTATTTGAATATCAGAATCTTTCCGTTACCATAGTAACCATTCCAATATTAATATCAAATGGGCTCGATACATTTTTTGGATATGTAGGTAGGTACCTACATTGGTTTGTTCGAAGCCACAAAAACGAAAATTGTCCGAAATATCAAATATTATATACAAATTATGCAATTTTATTATGCCTATATCTTTACTAATAATTAACAGACTTTTACAATATATGTCTTAAAACTTGCTATAAAGTCTTGTGTTTCATTTTATTATTTCATAATCACATTTATTTCAAAGGTATATTATTTTAAAGAACATATTCATTCGGTAGGAAAATTAAATATCGTATGAAAAGATATTAAAATGGCGGGGTTATATGTACATTTGTACAAAACGCTTACTTTAAAAATAAGTTAAACATTATAATTAGACAAAATATTCACCATGTTTTTCACTTAAAAGCTAAGTTATACTTGAAAATATATTTTTTTCGTGTAAATACGTACTTCTAACTTTTAAACTAACAGATATTTGCGTGCAAAATGTACACTTTTTTGACAGATATGACTTGGAAAATTTTGTATGAAAAAAATAATTATTGAAATATCTTTAAAATTCAGCATTTTTATCGCATTATTTTTAGCGTGACACTGCATCAGGTATACTGGTACACGTTCGCACATAAATTAGATTTTTAGATGCTCTTGGTTTTTCAAAAGGCGTGAGACAAACACACACACACACACACAGACACTAACATTTTGATTGCTTTATTACTTTAGATATTATGTACAAAAAGTTAAATTAATAAACAAAACTATGCGCGATGAGGTTTACCACCCATTCTGAATGTAGTGCCATTTTAGGTGAAACGAGACTGATTTATGGGGATACATGCGTGTGTCATGCTTCCTTTATAGGGTAATGCACACCCATGATGGTATGAATGCATGATGGTATGAATGAACGAATAGATATTCGAAATATAGGGCATCAGCTGTTTTTATCGGCGTATTTCATTTTTCGGGATCATGTAAGACTTTCGCGTCTTGGACTATGAATATTAAATGATTATTCGGAGTTCCCCAGGGTACGGAGTCGTGTCCTCCCACCACCACCCCATCTATGGAGGGTCAACTACAACCGTTTTTATGTTTGATTGCTTCTGCATTAATGAAGAGGCTGCTAGCCCCTGTACGGTCGATGAAGCAGTTTTGATTTTTTACTCTCCACACTATGGAATAGTGGAGAGTCATGATTTCACAATTTATCGTTGTGATGCGTTTGTACGGTCCTTTTTGTGTCCTCTCTACAGCCCAAACTATAAGTCCGATTAACTTCATATTTACATCATATGTGTAAAGTGCATAGACCTAGGGCTGATTAATTTTCCATAGATAACTTTTAATTTCTTCTCTATGATTTCATCATTTACATTGTTATTTTTATGTCCTCTCTACAGCCCAAACTATAAGTCCGATTGACTTCATATTGATATCATTTCTGTCTGGAAAATCGATGGAAGAATGTATATAACAGAAGTAAAATAGCTTCTGTATGGGAAAATTGAGTGATCAACTTCATATTGATATTGTGTGTCGATATTATTCTTACACGTACATAAATTACAAAATATGAGCCAGCAAAGTATCCAATAGTCGTGTACACAGTGAAAATGGCGATAAAAATTATGTTGAGAAAGTTTTGCTTGGTCGATGGGGAAAAGTAACACAGCAGGGCAGGTCCCGTTCCATCGTAACCCATGTCGTGGTGTTAACCCACGTTATAAACCTCATTTGTGATTCATTTCTTCCTCATTGATAGAATTGTAATTATATGTTAGAATGGAGACTATGGAATATGAAAAGGGGAATATACCGGCCTCAGAAAAAGCCCAAAAAGGCGAATTACTTAGAAGAGGCCTACATCCAGTAGTGGAGAAATGGCTGAAGGAAGAAGAAGAAGATATGTTAGAATTGTACTACAATGCAATATAACTACATAGGAACAAGCTATTAAATAAAATATCCAGCTATTTTTATCAAAATATTGGTTAGGTTAGTATGTAGTTATCATTGCGACTCGCGTGAGCGAGTTGCATTATATATTGTGTTGTAATATCATTAAAATAATAGTATTACTCGTGTATATCATTTTATCTTTTTTCAATTTGGTTAGTTTGAGCTAGCATCAGCATGTCAAGTGTAAAGTGCTGTCTTTGATCAACTCCTTCAAAATCGAAATAACATTTATTATTGATATATGTATGTAGGTACATATTGTCGATGTGATATTTTATTAAGAGGCGCGTACGGTTTTGTCGCGACATGTTTCGACAATGTCGAAAACAGATACATGTGGAAGTGAACCTTCTGACATTAAGTATTTATTGAATGCGGAAGTAACTGCGGAGTCGATGCGGAGTCCATATTTGATCGGCGTATCGGAAATCTCATGGGTGTTATAAACATAATATATACGTTGTTTTATTTATCTCAGTAAGATTTAAATTATTGCATTTTGTTGATTAATAACGTTGACGGTATTTACGTTGTAGAACTCCATTTTATATCGTTTTTAAACAAAGCAAATTGATTGTCATTTTAAATATATTTTCGCATTTTGTCAGGACGAACGTTTCGGGTGACTATGTCACCAGTTGATAAGCACCTAGGCAGCTAAAAACGTAGAAAAATATACTAATCCCTCACACACACACACACACACACACACACACACACACACACACACACGCACACGCACACGCACACGCACACGCACACGCACACGCACACGCACGCGCACGCACACGCACACGCACACGCAAACACACACACACACACGCAGACAGACAGACACACGCAGACAGACAGAGACACACGCAGACAGACAGAGACACACGCAGACAGACAGAGACACACGCAGACAGACAGAGACACACGCAGACAGACAGAGACACACGCAGACAGACAGAGACACACGCAGACAGACAGAGACACACGCAGACAGACAGAGACACACGCAGACAGACAGAGACACACGCAGACAGAGAGACACGCACACAGAGAGACACGCACACAGAGAGACACGCACACAGAGAGACACGCACACAGAGAGACACGCACACAGAGAGACACGCACACAGAGAGACACGCACACACAGAGACACGCACACACAGACACACGCACACACACACACACACAAAACTAATATAAAATGTTCTACTCCGAATTTTCCTTCGTACACGCATCTTGGCTTAATAATGTCGATTCATTATGAGAATTGAATTATCATGAACGAATCGACAGTTGGATAATTGATATTATGTTTATGTATATTGTATGTTAACCATTTACCAAATCTTAAACAAATAAATATATTTAATAGTACGAATAATTATACCTATATTATTTTTTTCATTTATTCATTATTCTATGTGATTATGGAGTGCCTACTATCATGGAGTGAAAGTTTCACACATTGAAAAAAAATCGTCTCTTTATCTTTCGAATTTTTCAAAATGCTCTCACGTTCTGGAATATTGCGTTTTTTGGTTGCAATAATGGAACAGTTGAGTCGTGATTTCACAACTTTTAGAAAAAAAATCTAATATTACTATGATTAACTATTTTTTATTATTTTTCTTTTCAGATGAGGGCGGCGTGAGTTCGGGGTCCGAGAGCGGCGTGGGCGTGGCGGTGTCTGGGTCGGGTGCCGCCCCCCACGCGGGGGCGGCAGGCGGGGGCGGAGCGCGCGCCCCCGTCCCCACCATCAGCGTCACCCCCCACTCCCCCGGCATCCTGGACGAGCCCCTGCAGCAGCTGCAGAGAATACACCAGGCGGTGCAGCGGATGCGACATCAGCCATACGCACCACAGGTTGACAATCTCTATTTATAAGAAATTTTCTGATGTCTAATTATTGGAATCATTGTAATGTTTGTTTATTGGAGACTAATATTAATGAATGAATGAGGAATGCCTGACGAAGAAAATATACACTGCGGACAGGAATGGAATGAGAGGTCGGGGCCGCCCAAGGAAAGGATGGCACGTCCATATGAACGGTAGACGGACATGAATAAGATGATGTATGAATGTCAACGAGGCGATAAATGTGTGTCAAGATAGAAATAAGTGGCGTTCGGTTCTCTTTACCTACCCAGTATGTATGTTATATCAATGAGTGTTTTACAGTTGATGGATTGTTTTTGGAAACTTTCTGCTGTCTATTTATTGGAACCATTCAGATTTTTATTTATATTTCTCTTTCTCCAATGGCGCTACAGACCAAATCGAGTCTTGGTCTCCTTCAACTTCCTTCTTCATCTGCTGCTCTCCTGTTAAGGACTTGCAGGAGCTTTGCTGCATCTCTCCGTATGTCGTCTCTAATGTTTATTTATTGGAAATTCATACCAACGGGTGTTTTACCATTGATGTCTATTTAAGTTAATCTTTCTGATGTCTGTTTATTGGAAACTCATATCAAAGGGTGTTTTACAATTTATGTCTATTCATTGGAATCTTTCTGATGTCTATTTATTGGAAAATTTCTGATGTCTGTTTATTGGAAACTCATATCAAAGTCTGTTTTACCATTGATGTCTATTTAAGTTAATCTTTCTGATGTTTGTTTATTGGAAACTCATATCAAAGTGTGTTTTATAATTTATTTCTATTCATTGGAATCTTTCTGATGTTTATTTATTGGAAACTTTCTGATGTCTGTTTATTGGAAACTCATATCAAAGGGTGTTTTACAATATATGTCCATTCATTGGAATCTTTCTGATGTCTATTTATTGGAAATTTTCTGATGTCTGTTTATTGGAAACTTATATCAAAGTGTGTTTTACCATTGATGTCTATTTAAGTTAATCTTTCTGATGCCTGTTTATTGGATACTCATATCAAGGGGTGTTTTACAATTTATGTCTATTCATTGGAATCTTTCTGATGTCTATTTATTGGAAACTTTCTGATATCTATTTATGTGAATTTTTCTGATGTCCATTTTTTGAAAACTTTCTGATTTCTATTTATGTGAATCTTTCTGATTTTCATTTATTGAAAACTTTCTGATGTCCATTTATGGAAAACATTCTGATGTCCATTTATTGAAAAGATTCTGATGTCCATTTATTGGAAACTTTCTGATGTCTATTTATATGAATCTTTCCGATGTTCATTTATTGTAATTTTTCTGATTTCTATTTATGTGAATCTTTCTATTTATTGGAAAATCATATCAAAGGTAAAATGTATTTTTAAGTTCATTCCATAGGCGCTTTTTATAATTTGCTTGTTTTTTATCTTTGCATAATAAAGTAATGATTTCTTCTTATGTTTATTTTCACCTGTATTTATATTACATAAATAATTAATTGACAGAGAATTTGTATTGAATAAATTAATGACCTTTTTTTATTTTATTAATGCTTGTTTTTTATGTTTTTTGAGGCATATCTGGTATATGCCCGATAAATCTATTAGGTACCTATTTATAAATTTGTTTTTATTTTTTTCCTATGGAAATGGATCAAACCTTAAATTGGAAATTTAAATATTGTCAATCAACAGACAATTAAGTCAGATTCTTATACTTGACAAATTTGGCCAACTGAGAGTTTTTTCCTTAAGGGGGGGACTGCCGCCAACGTACCTATTTTTCAATTTGATATACCATCATTAATTCTTATCAAATCGTTTTGAAAATAATAATTTAGATAGTTTGGGTATTCATAAAGAAAAATGTATCTTTACTTTTTGATAATGTTCTGTATAAATTCTTGTAGAAAAATAATGGCATACCCCAATTTTCAACGTTTATCTTATATTTTTAATAAAATATAAGGTGAAGTTCAACATATTTTTTTTTTAATTAAAGAAGACCAAAATATCTAGAAAAATACGATGTGACGTTGCATTAATGCTTCAGGTTTAGAAAATATACCTAAAAAACATTTATTTTCCATTCAGCGCCATTGCGCAATATAAGTTTTTTTGGTTTATTAACTTAACCTGATGCATTAATGCAACGTTACATCGTATTTTTCCAAATATTTTGATCTTCTTTAATTTATAAAAAATATAATGCTCTACACCTTATAGTTTTTTAGAAATTTAAGATAAATGTCAAAAATTGGGGTATGCTTATTATTTTTCTACAAGAATATATACAGAACATAATTAAAAAATTAAGGTATATTTTTATTTATTAATATCCAAACTAACTAGGTTATTTTTTTCAAAATGATTCGTTTTGTAGTAATGACGCAAATTCAAATTGAAATAATAGGTACGTTGGCAGCAGTCCCCTCCTTAATTTTGTATTCAGCCTCAATGTATGTCTGTTGTTCCAATGTTCCAGAGTGCAAGTCAATGTGCGAGGCTAAGCACATCATGTCCTGCTCTGAACAAGGACGGAGAGATAGACGCCGATGTAGAGGGAGAGGGATGTGTGTCTCCTGCTACACCGTCTCACTCACACATACTGGCACACGACTATCCAGGAAGCAGGAAAGGAAGTGGTAATTATTTATTGAATAAAATGAAACTTATTTCATTAGATTTTAAAAGTGAAATATCAAAATGAATGTATAATTTTTTTTTTGGAATATCCTGTCAGTGCCATAATTCCAAGTCCCTTTTCTTGCGGAGCGTAGAGAGCACTGAGGTCCATTCAATTTGTATACATTCTTTGCCTTACCTACCATTTATAGTCTCTTTTTGTTTCTTTATAATGAAAATCAAAAGTTAAGATCACACAGGTAGTATGTCTGCTGCACATGTTTTTGAGATAACGTTTTGAGATGTCGTGTTCTCCATAGTCTTGCTGATTGTACTTCAAATAAGGAACTGAGAAATACAGAAGAATGAATGGGAATAGCTCGTGATCCTTGCAATTGTTACATCCTTTTGAATTATACAATCCACTTTTTTTTTACGAAATATGTAATATAAATATTGAATACAGCAAAATGATGAGAAGGAAAAGATTTATGATAAATCTAAAGTAAAAAAAAAAATAATGAATATTGATTTTGAGGTTTCATTTTTCGTCTTCAGTCAAAACTTGGGTGATGACTAAACAAACTGAAGGATCCATAGCGGCTTTTGAGAGAAGGATCCTTCGAACAATCTACGGGCCAATAGAAGAGAATAATGGTTGGCGTCGTCGATACAACAGGGAGCTATACGAGACCTATGAAGAGCCTGATGTGATCAGTTCCATCAAGATAGGGCGCTTAAGATGGGCTGGTCACATAATCCGAATGGACGATGACAACCCCACAAAACGCCTCACACTCTCTGTGCCACAAGGTCGAAGGAGACCAGGAAGACCAAGGACTCGATGGATGGACAGTGTCGATGCTGGTGCTTCCACAATAGATATTAGAAACTGGAGAACGAAGGCAACGGATAGACGGGAATGGAGGAGACTCCTGGATTCAGCTAAGGCTCACCCAGGGCTGTCGAGCTTATGATGCTGATGATGATCTTGGTCAAAACCATCTTCTCAAACAGAACAAATCTCAATAGAGACGAAGTTGGAATATTATAAGAGAACTAGGAAATCAAGGCACATACAGGGCTTACGACCTGTCTTCAGCTGGTATATGTGATCATTTTATGTGCTTGTGCAGCATTCACCAATTATGCTATCTTATTGAGTTCCTTATCAAACCAATTTTTTGAAAGTTCTGTATATTTTAATCATGAAAATCTGTTCGTTATCGCCATCTATGAAGTGATGAAGAAACTTTTTTTGTAACGCCATCTATTGAGAAATTGGTTTGTAAACAATGAAAACAACAGACCTTATACATGACGTGACAATGCTTTCGCCTAGATGTCACCCCTGAACCGCGCCAAAATTATAAGTTCATTTTTGGCTTGTTTACTTACTTGTACCAATGCACCTTTATGTAAATTGAATATTTTTATAGTTGCATATAGGTACGTAAACAATAAAAATCCAATGTTTGCGTAGATGCAAAAATTAACAATATCAACCCACCTACATGGGAGTTGCACATCAAAGCGTAGTGTTTACACCCAGCTGAAATGAATTACTCTATTTCATTTAAATATAATAAGGTTATTACTTATTACTTACTTTATGGGTCCAAGCACTTCACCACTAGGCCATCCCACTCCAGAATACAGCAACCGCAACGGCATTGTCATTAACTACCTTCATGTCTTCTGCATCGCACCACACTGGCATATCTTGACAGATGAGGTGTTCATCCGTCTGTATCTCGCTCATTGGGTATTTATTATGTCCTATTCTGATTCGTCTAAATTTATCCTTCTGAATTTTAGTAGGTATATGAGAAATGTCAAAAAGTTGACTGCATTTATACGGGACTTATAACGTCACACCGCGCGAACAATCCTTTTATCCATGGTCGCCCGTTGATTTAGACGTTTTTGTACTCTGAAATGAATCAGTATAGGACATATTGATGTGAAAAAATAATAACGTCACAATATGCTTGATGTTTTTAAATCATAAAAAAATGTTTTATTTATTTGACAGTAATAAGGTACCTATGATTGAATACATTAATTAATTTTGCTACTGAAAGTCACCCACCGCTTACCCGGGTATCTCAGGCGCGTTAGCACCTCTTTACCCGCACTTACTTGCAAATCTTTTTACGCAGGCGGGCTCGGGGTTTGCCGGATGGGCTCCCCCCAACAAACCCCGCCTGCTAAATTATGGACTCTCAGGGCACTCATTCGAGGATGAAGCCTACCTAATGCACCTTACTAATTAAAACTAATCTTAATTTCTAGGTACTTATAACTACTTATAAATAGCATCATAATATAACTAAATATCTAACAAGCTAATTATCTTAATACTACTGTCTTAGTCTTAAGTCTTAAATTAATAGGTGAGGGAGCCAGGATAGAGGCGTCCCGACGTTCCATAAGAGCCATCGCACCACCAGGTGCGATAGCTAACCTCGACGCGAGAAAGGAGGACCCACCCAGACGGGGGCACTTAATCAGACACCTCCACGAAGGGAGAAAGGACGGCACGAAACGTCAACGAGTCATCGACCATTCCGCCACAGCATCACTCCAGGCCAGATTAGGCCCATCACTGTACGAGATTCTCGACCGGGGGTAAACCCGGTCTCCAGAGCTCATCTCAGCGTGAAACCCACACATCAACAAACTCTTCGAAACGAGCAACATTGTGATAGTTCTAATTAATTTGCTAAGTTAATTTTGCTAAGTGAATTTGTAGGGACAGCTTTTGTTTGTTGATTTATTTATTTTTTTTCTTTGCAGCTGGCGATGGAAGGTGTTGGCTGTCATGGCGCGTGGAATCAGAGATTGGAGAGATATCGAGGAGAAGGTCATGGACCGGCCTGGAGGATCTCAGCTCAAGACACAAGCTGACGCAGGACAGAACACGGCAACGGAGGTAATTTATTGTGTGTTAAATTTACAAATAGGTTGGTTACTATTTTAGTGCCTTTTGTGATTATAACGCAAGGCTCCCACTTGGGGCCTATATTGTTCATAACTTTTTATCAATGATTTTATAAATATTTCTACATTATTGTCAAATAGTCTCATTGCTAACAGAATTATCAATATGTAGTGCGTGAATTAGATGGGTCGGTGGCAGAGCAGTTAGTGTGCTGGATTAGTAGTTCAGTGGCTGTGGGTTTAAATCTTGTCTTGACCGATTTCATTCACATCCCCAAACTAAGCATTCTTGCTTAGTTTGGTGAAATTCATTCTTTTTATTAAAATATATGTTGATTTTTTCTTCTATTAGCTATTATGTAATCTTGTTTTTTTTTCATTTCATTTATTTTTTTAATGTTTTGTTATTAACTATTATTAAAAAAAAAGCTAAATAAAAAAATAATTACGTTGATACTCTGTCAAAAGACATTACAAATTTTTGCATTATAACAGAAAAATACAACTCAAATGGAATACTTACACTATAATAGAAAAATACAACTCAAAATATGACATTTTAAAGCTATATTAAATAAATTCTGTAATACTTGTAGGCAGGTCATTAATAAAAAAATTCTTCCGATGGCTCTTCAACTCATATTGTGCCTTGGCCTTCATCAAACCTCGCCTCCAAGTCCTGTCTTTTGCTGCCGATCTCCAGTCTACCACTTCCTGACTTCATCCTCACAACGCAGGTTTCGCATTGAAAAATAACATATTTACAAATGAATGTTTTCAGCATGTCCCTGTCTTCGATGGAGAGCGAGTGTGACGACATTGACAACAGTGCTTCCAGCGGTCGCGGAGGAGCGGGCGGTGGTCGCAGGCTGCTGGGCTCTTCAGGAGGCGCAGCGCCGGGTTCTGGAGCTGCCACACCCGGTGGTGGTCGCAGGAGACCCGGAAGACACAGTGCGGCACAGAGCACACATTCACTGAATGAGGCTGATCTACAGGTTAGTTAATTTATATTTTGAAATATATGCTTTGTATATGTACTTGTTACAAAAACATATTCATTCTTTAAAAAAAAACAGAGTAAGGAATATACACAGTTGAAATATGCTACGACTTTAGGCCAGAGGATTGGTGCACAAAGTGAGGTGAAACGGGTGTATCCCCGGGGGAATGGGATAAGTTAGATTTATTTATTTATTAAGAGAAAAAATAATTACACTTCACGCATATACATTTTTGTTTTATACATAAAGTTGACGTATAAAATAAAGTCGGCCTTCGTGGCTCAGTTGGTTGGGTATCTGACTGCTGAGCCAAAGGTCCCGGGTTCGATTCCCGGTGGAGACACAGTTTTTAATTGTGTTTCCAGTCTGGATCTGTGAGACGGTTAATATCGTTAATTTCCAGAAAGTGGCAACGTGTTATTGGGTGCGTGTAAAATTAATATTTGACTTTTTAATTGCCCGAGGAATAATATAAAATAAGTAATAAGATCAATTTTTTTCAGTTCATTTTTCAATAACTATAACAGTGTCAGATCATCTTCAGAATAAAACCCTTAGTTTACTGTACGATCGTAACTCAAAACGAAAATATTCTATTTGAAGGGTGTGTAAATCATTCAAATCTCCCCTGACCTATTGACATCCCTGTTATTTTCTCCCCCATCTTCCTTAAACCCTTCCGTTGTGCGATAACACTACATCTGTAGGTATACCTACCTATACTATCCAACCCCTAACGTTGATAAATATTGTATGTCTCCAGAATATCGTATGTCTCCAGAATGTGGCAACTTGTTATTGGGTGTGTGTTAAATTAATATTTGACATAGTACCTGTTAGTTGCCCGAGAAGCTATATTAAATAAATATGTGTGATAACATTATTTTTCATAGAGATGTTACATAGAAAAAATAAACGTAGAAAATAAAATAATAATATCTACATATATCTACATATTTAAATAGATATAGATTTAGATATAGTTCTCCTGATACTAATGTATGACTGTGATACTCTTGTGTTTAGAAAAAAAATGCTACATAATTTAGCAGTAACACAAAAAGCCATTGGATTTGCTAGGTATTTCGCTAGATAGAGATAGAAAAACAAACTTGTGGATAAGAGAGAAAACCGAAATAGCTGACATTGTCCAAAAGGTTGCCAAGCAGAAGTAGAGCTGGACAGGGCATGGCGTCTGAACCACAGACTCAAGAAAGTGCTAGAATGGCGAACAAGATTGGGCAAACAATGTGTTGTAAGGCCTCAAAAAAGGTGGTCTGATGATATTAGACGAGTGGCTGGAGGTAGATGGATGCGGCCTGCCCAGTACCTGTTACTTGCCTGAGAAGTAATATAAAAATAAAAATGTTGTAAATCATAACATAGGATAACACTATTTTTGTTGTCTATTTATTTATTTATATTCACATACACGGCCTCTTGGCCATTATAAAAATATGGTAAAAATAAAACATAAAACTCGTATTAAACAACACAACAATTAAAAAGAAAAACAACACAATAATTCATTAAAATACAAAATCTATCACACAAATATTGTTAAACTATTTACTGTAACATTTTTTTGTTTATTATTTACCAACAGAAAGACTTCCAGAAGATTGTGGCGCTAAGGGAAGCGGAATGTTCTAGACTCGCTCCGAGGTTACCACTGCAGAAATCTGTCTCCACACCGAGTATTGTGGCTCTACCGCACGAAGCGCCTCCAGCTGCACCTCTGTAAGTGCACATGCTCTTGTGTCATTTTACATTTAATCAATTTGAAGATTTTGCAATGGAAAGAAAGAGTTTTGGAAAGACATATTTGTAGTTCCCAAATACAATAATAAAGGCGGTAAGAGAAAAAATTGCTTTATATGATGCTGGCATCTATTAAGAAATGCAATAATAAAATTAGTTTAAAAAAACTTGTCAAGGAATGGCTATTGAGGTGTGGTTATATACATATATAATCAACAAGTTGCAGTATTTTTTTTTGTTTTTCTCACAGAAAATAAGTTTTTTTAGTAAGGAAGGAATGTATGTTTTGGGCGATCATCTTTTGTTTTTGCTGTAATGTTGTGTGTTGTATTATTAAGTCTTGATATTGTCTTGAGAACACACCAACATGTCTAGAAAATAGGCTTGGCATGACTTACAACCATGTTATTTTTTTTTATCTTTCATATACCTATTTTATATGAGTCGTATAGTATAAAAATTAATTATATACTTGGTATAAATAAGGTATGAAAATGCGTATGTGCGTAAAGGACAAGCTTAGTTTTTTCAAAAAAAGGAAGGAAGTATTTTTAAATTATATACCTAATCTTAAAATTAAATTACTGATCTTTTTCTTTTAATAAAGGAGAAGAAGGAGGCATAGGTCTTTACCAAGAAAAGGCTGACATGGCCAAATAATATTAGTTAGGGAAGTGAATATTTTCTTAAAGACGTGTGTAGGATTCAGTTGTCTTTGCCTATCCCATAAAGTACAATACATGACAGTATGCATGTTTGGCAGTGTTATATTTTAAGTTTATATAATTTTGTTTACACATTTTTTTTTTTGCTTTTTATTACTGTTTATGATTTTTTTTTGTTTTTTTTCTTTTCCGTTCCTTTGTTGGTTTTGATTGGATGTCGGTGTGAGAAGGCTTCCGACTTCCGGGGCTCAGACGGAGAGCGAAACGGAGGAGGAACTGGCCCTCATATCTGGTGACAGTACGAGGACAACTCACGACGGTCATATCTTGTTGCACGGGCTACAGTAAGTTATAGAAATTTGGAAAATGCACTCGACAATATATAGCGTTAGATCTTTGATAGACACTACACACGGCACCATTGTATTATAGATTTATTTTATGAAATATCTGTTGGTATCCAGAGAAATGAAGAAATGGCAACGAACCTTTGGTACTTCCAATTAACAATTGTTCACAGAACGCTGTAATCATAATGAAAATTGCATGGCATGAATAGTAGTCCGTGGAGTCCTCTAGATGCTTTAAATCTCGGCACCGTGATGTGAAAGAACAAATCGAAAGACCCACAATAGACTTATATTTCTTCAGAGAGTTTTTTAGTTTGTCGACAGATAATTCTTGATGAAATTCAATTCTAACATAGAAATGATTACACTTGTATCAGTTTGACTTATATTTTAACTCTGACTATCAGTCAGTGCCTATAAAAATATAAGTGAAACTAAAGCAAGTGTTTTTATTTACATGATTTTAATGTGAGTTTTCTGATTTAACTTTAGCTAAAAATTGAAGTGTATTTAAGGTAAAATGATGACATTTAAAAAAGGTTTTTTGAAAAACCCATCTAGAGACTTTCCCACATCGACTCAATAGTAGTCCATTGTGGTAATTTGCCTCCTAGATGTCATTCCATAGTCCTTTCTCCTGGAAGAACTGTAAAATCCTTTGTGGATCGGTGTCTCTGATTTGCTTTTGATCAGCAATATGCAAATTTATTTTCTTTACTCTTGTTTGCATTAGTGGGTCACATTCTGTAAGTAGATGCATCGGTGTTTCATGTTCATCCATGCAGAACCTGCATAGGTACATTTCCGATAAATTCATCGTGCATAGTTAAAAGGGTTTAAAATAGATAGAAGACTAGATAAAGACGAAGATCTCTTAAAAGAATTTGTCGTCAATAAATAGAATAAAAGTGATCATAGAAAGAATGACTAAAGAACGTCTGGTAACGAAAATACACAAAATTGTCAAGAATGGATTATACTAGAGACCAGGGTCGTCCAATACAAGTATATTACGACCATATTTATGATATCCTGAAAGAGACAAATACGTTTAACTGTCGTCTTAAGAAAGTTAGTGGAAGCCTCCAAGACATCCACGAGGAGAAACCAGAAACAGTGAAATGGCTCTTAGCGCTGGAACCGAGACTTTAAAATCTGATATGAGATGATGCATGAATATAGATGAGACTATGGATGTTTTTCAAAATTATGGAAATATGTAATGTTTGGTTCTCTTCGTCTACCTGGTAAGGGACATGAAATGAAGATGTGTCCTGTGATAATTTGATTTGCGCAAAAGTTTGGAATAAAAATCTTAGTTGTTTTCAGTGCCTATATAGTTTTTTTTAATTTGCTTAATCAAAGTGGTTTTCTGTTTATTATAAGTCCCCTCTATATTTAGTTTTTTTTAAGTTTAATCCTGGCTTTTTTATTATAAAAAAATGACAACTATTTAAATACCAATTATTAATATGTATCTTTTTCAGGACTGTCTATGATCCTCATGCGGAGAAAAGAAGAAAGAGGGGAAGCTTATTCTTTAGGAAGAAAAAGGTATGAAATATGACACAAGTCATTTTTCTTTGGAATGCAATTTTGATTTTTTTCATATTAGATAATTGATACTGTCACAAAATTTTATTTTAACATAAGTTTGTCTGAAAAAATAAGTGGTTCAGTAAATATTAAAAATGGTGGTTTATAACATAGTTTTAATGTCATTGAATTATTTAAATAATGTATTATTGACTTCCAATAATATTTTAATATCCTCTGATTGTTGTTATTTTTTACTGGTCAGTTGTTGTGCTTCCATATCAACATATTAGGTTCAATTCCTGGCAGATTACAAATTATTTATTCAATTTTAGGAAAGCTAGCAGCTTGTTTATAGTCACATAGTACAATTTATAAATGATACAGTTACAGAGCCAAAAAATGCATTCTATCAATACAGCAATAGAAAATAATATGTAGAGTTGTAGCCAAATGTCTTGAAATTTTAGCTGAGGAGGGGGGCAATTTGCATGTAAACCAACGAAGCAAATAGACACAAATTTGCGCTCTGCCCAACCGGAAGCTCGTTCAAGATGTTTGGTGAAAATTATAATAACAGTTGAAAAACAACAGATTCACGTTCACTCACACACAAACCCACACACATATATGAATGTTAGGTATGAAAGGGATAAGAGATTAGGAGGGTAAGATACAGGGATAGTAATTGGGTATCTCCTTATATCATATTTAACAAGTAAAAAAAACAAAAAAACCTATCATATTTTGCAAGTCTGTTGAGAATAATGTGTTGCACATATTGTATATGTGTGGGATTGTGACAATCTTCCTGATGTTTGTTCTATTTATATGAACATGGAATAGTTCGGGTCGGCGAACGGTTGAACATGGATATCCACTAGTTAACAAGTTCAGGCGAGTCAGTGGTACTGTTCAGAATTTATACAGCAGGGATTGGGCGTATTTAAATTTAATAAAATTACTTTTCTTGGCTGCAAATGCTAATAGATTCAGGTCCATTCGGCAATAAATACTCCACTTGCAAAGGGCGCATGTGCAAGGAAATTTTTACACACAATATTATGTATAATTTAATATTTTATAATTCCAGGACAAGACAAAGAAGGTGTCTCACCAGTGGGTATCAGCGTGCTACGGTTCTGCTCATGCCTGTGATTGGTGTAGTAAACCACTTACTAATAAACCTGCATTGTACTGCGAGAGTAAGTGAATCTTAATTTTTAATTAAAATGATCTTAACAAATTTAAAATTTAACTAGTTTAATAAAACTGGTTTGTTATTTTTTTTTTTTTTTAATTTTCACTATTCACTCCTCTAATAGTTTTTGGTATATTGTTTCATTAAATCGGTCTTCTTAGAACAAAACCACTTTTAAGCAAGATTTTTTTCCTTTTGATCGTTGTATCGGGTCGAACGAAAGACATGTAATTTAGAAAAACTAGTTTTATCGATAAAACTACTTATAATCAATAGCTTCATTTGTATTTTTTTTCATTTTCAGATTGTATGACAACGGTTCATCAGAATGCCTGCAAAGACAATATATTAGACTGCAACAAACCAAAAACTGTAAAGGTAGAATAATATATTTTTATTTTTTATTATTGCATATGCGCAAACATTGGATTTTTTTCCCTGTCGGGAGTCAAAGATATTTTTTAACAGATTACTGAATCTGTTAAAAAATATATTTTTATTTTAAATTATAAAACCATTAATTTTAGTTTTTAAGCATAGAGCTACACAGCAATAATTAATGAATATCTAAATATTTTTGAAAGAGCAAGAATATAATCAGGAGGAGGATAATGGCTGCAAACCGTTGTTTCTATGGTCTTCAGAAGCAGTTAAGATCAAAGTTAGTCGGAAGGAATAGCAACATTTCATTTTATGAAACCCTGATAAAGCCAGTCCTGACATAAGCTTCTGAAACCTGGTTATTAACAAAGGCTCTAGAGTTTCGAGGGATCCGTTTGAGAGAAGGATCCTCAGAACAGTCTTCAATCCCGTGAGAGACACTGACGGTTGGCATCGTCGTTAAAACAAAGCTGTATGACATTCATATGGAGAGCCCGATGTGATCAGTTCTATGAAGGTGGGATGCCTGAGACGGGCTAGTCTTGATAGTGTCCTTGTAAGTCGAATAGCTATTGACAACTTTTAATAAATATGTGTAGAGTGAAATGATTGTTTTATTAATTTTAATTAAAGAACAGTGATTGTGTTTGAGTATCAGCTGTAATAAAGACATCGCTTATTTGACAATCTTGTAAATTTACAGAATGCTATTACCAAGTCAGCCAGTTCGATATCGAGCAAGGGTGTACCAAAGAGAGGTTCTCTACCGGGCCACGCACAGAATGCCTCCGGTTCAAGGTACACTATATTCAACATTTGCTTATTTTTACAACTATAATTTTTATATTTTCAGAGCTTGTCACGACAATGCCGTTGTTTTTCGTGATACGTTTTTTTTGCGATAGGTTTATTTTTTTCTCAAACGCTTTTATATTAATGTCAATTATGTGTTTGTTTTTTTAATGAACTGATCATTTATGGTCTTGATATAGTTTTTATTTTACGTTTAATAATGATTTAATTTTGTTTTATAATTAGACTGTTTACTAAAGCCAACTCTAAGATCACAGCCGAAATCAGAATTTTTATCTTATTCAGAAAAATATGTTGTGAATAATTTATTATAAATACCGGCTGTTATTTGGAAGAGCGAAATTCTTTCACAATACGAAGTTGGACTGTTTCAACAAAGATTTAAGTTATAATAGTGTATAGATATTTTGATTTAATATAAATTGTGCGATTGTTTTTATTATAATATAGTTTTGTCAAAAGACACAGCTGCAACTATACTTAAATTTGAGTCTTTGTCGAAACACTCCAGCGTTAGAGATGGTTTAAAGTAAACAATTTGATCAATTTAGATTTTTAAGATTTCGATGAAATTTTTCCGATCAATCTTTGTAGAAAATGGAATGTGCAGCTAAATTTTAGAAAAAATTCCAAATATAATCGATAAACATGTAATTAAGAAATATACCTTTAAAACAATAGATTTTTTTTTTGTTTTTATAAGTTTTATATTATCTTTTGTTTTTATTTGTGTTTATTTTATATTTTTTATTATTTCTTACATTGTTTTTTTTTTGTTTTAAATCAATTAATTAATATTTCAACGTAAGACCCAACATTTCACAATCTATGTAATGTCCAGACTCTTAGTTTTAGTATTAGTTCTGCTCATGTTGTCTCTTTTTATGAAAAAATTTCATACTTTTTTTTTTATTGTATCGTTTGTGTCTTTTTCTATCTCCTAAGCTCATCTTCTACAGTGTAACAAAACGGAATAAACAGTGTTGCAATATTTTATTATTACTATTTTTCGATTGATCTATGTTTATTTTTTCATTTATATTTTCGTGCTATTTATGAACAATATTGAATAAATATAAAGCAGTGTTTTTGCGTGGATAATTTTTTGTTTAATCCGTTTTACGATTCACAGCAAAATTCTATAATCATTTTTCTGTTTTATATTTTCATAAATCGAATTAATGTAAATTATTTGATTCCTTATTAACAAACAAATCAATTTTTGCTGTTCTGTTTATTTCATTCTTGATTGTGTTCAAATCTTAAATTGAATTTATGAATTAAAAAAAAAAACTATCATAAATTACTTGTTAAATGTTCATTTGAGTGAAAAATAAATAAATATGATATGGGAATGTGCCTGAGAAAGTTAAATTTAATACAAAATAATATTTTTCTTTTTGACAATTTTTATAAAAACCCATTCGTTTCCAATGCCTGTGTATCGAAGCATGCTTCTTATTACTGTTATATGATTTCCTGTTACATGTATAAATACTAAAAATAAAACACTTCATAACATTTCATAGACGTAAACGTTAAATTAAGTACCTATGTGTAAAATATGAATGTTCACTTTTACCAAAGCATTCTATTATAGTTATACAAGTTACTTCTTTTCAATTACAATTTTAATAGCATGATGTTAAATCTGCTTTAGAAGAATTGACTAAGTCAATTTTTTTTGTGAAAGTGATCGCAAAAGTTTAACAAAATAGATTAAAGCGTTTTTTCTATGAAATGTTCCTTGATGAATTCTATTAGGTCTATTTCAAACTCTTTGACAGTGCAATGCTTGCTTAGTTGTAACACCTTATGTATTTTCATTAATCCACTCTGATAATGTTCAATTCTTAAAACATTGTTTTCTATACTTATCACCTATAAAATTAATTATGTATTAAAAATAAACAAATCTGTCAATTCCTTCTATTATTATTATCATCTGATATTAATTACTGTTTTTTAATAATTTGTTTATTTCTTTTGTGTTTTTTTTATGATTTTTTTTTATATCTTTATATTTTTTTTTTACATTTTATTTTAGTGCAGTTAATGGACCAGTAAGATTTACTTTATTTTTTTTTTTTTTTTATGTGCGTATCAAAGAATATTGCTAATTTTTACATGACACATAATATACAACCATAATAATTTGAAATACTTTTTTAGGATTATTTTGATGACAAAGTATTAATATAATTTCCATTACGAAATTGCTGCACTTAGATTTAAAAAAATATTGGTTTTTATTAAAAATACATAGGTGAATATTGAAATTATAGAATAATTCATATTCTATTGATATTATATATCATTATGTTGTACAAACTTATATTTAAAAATGTTGCCAGCAAAAATATTAACATCAATATATATTTTGAGTCAAATTTATAATATATAGAAATTGTTTATCAATTTTTAATATTTTTGTAATAGTAAAATTTTAAAATCTTTACTATATAAAGCCAATATCACACTTGTTAATAAGGGGTAAAAATTAACACTTTTTTTCATACATTGTTTTGATTTTTATTACCTTTGATCGTCTTCACTTAGTCACATTTAACTAGTATCATACACATCAAGGTAATAAATCTAAATCATTGTAAAAAAATATTTCCATAGTAAAATTATGGAAATTTACAAATTAAAGACTGCTGACATCGCAATTGTGTTGAGTAAGAGATGATTGTCTGTTTAACAGATATAAAAAATATTTTTGCTGGCAACATAGAAAGCTAACTAACACTGTGATATGGGACATGTATATTAACAATATATTAATTGTGCTTTCGCCTGATATGCCCCATTCCCTAACCTCAAAACCATCCATAAATCCGTACCTGGATGTCTGCACGGCTTTCGATCTCGGCATATACACAACTTATGTACGGCCAAATGTTTTATTTATATAATATACATTTATACATTTTGTTTGGTTTATTCTTTTGATACTGTTAATGATTTGCTTAAATTTGGAATTTCAAATACTAAAAAGACAGACATAACCTGACAGACATGTAATGGATTGCATTCAGAACATATTTGTATTTGAAATTTTCTTACCCCTTTTCAGATTTTGACATCAGTTTTGCGTGATAAATTATGAAGTCTCGCTTTAATCTACAGATTCTACTCGATTTAATCTTAAGAATTGTTACCAATGTTTCAATAACGACTTTAATGAATTTTATGATTTTTTTTTTCAAAAATAAAAACCCCGTCTGTTAGGATTTGAAATAAGTGATTTAAGTTATAATTTGTATAGGAAATTAAATAACAATAAAACTAGGTCATCTGAATTTTTTATCGTAAATAATACTAGATCATTTATTTGCCTTATTAATTTAACTAGGAGCGGGACATTGAATTTATGATTGCTTTATTTTATTTCCCTATTTATTGGTTGTTATTTCAACATGAAATTGGTCTCTTGAATTGAAACGCAAAATCTTACTGATTGAGTCACTCCCCAATGTTCCATGATCTTCCTATGTATGTACCCGGGCCTCTCCATGTGATGGGCATACACATATCACACAGGAGATACTTTATTTCGTGGTGTCATTGTAAAAATATGTCAGGCATCTTTCACATTTGGTGGCCCCTTTTTGCAAAGCCCCTAGATGAAGTTTTCTGTCTTATCAGCATTCCCAAATACATCTAATCTGTGAATAATTCTTTTGGTTGACTCGTCATTTAAATTTGAATATGACTTTGGAACCATCTGCAATGAGATAGTGTTTCCCGCTTAAAACGAATACTGTTGTCTATTGTCGTGTATCGGATGTCCGTGCAGTCATTTGGGTTTATGTGACGATAGACGATGAAATGATATATTAACCGTTGTGCGTGTGGTTGTATTGTGGTTGTAACAGCAAGAGGCTGACTGGCTGCTATTCGCCATGGAGACGTGTCGCCACTAAACTAGGAGTGCAGTAAGTCACTTGACATCACCACACCAACACACACATTCATATACACACTATTACACTTTTATACATTTTCATGCATAGCAACATACCAAATTTTTAATAATCCGAAAGTAAAATATTGTTTCTGGGATTGACAAGTGCCTATAGTGGTTCAGCAGTTACAAACATTCTTAATATTTTGGTAATGCGACATCTCCTTTATATCAATAATAATAAACACTTCCTTGCACCCTGCGCAAGTTGCGAGTTTATTGCCTTATAGTGCCATTTAATTTAGTTTGTGAAATTATGGTTATTTTACAATGAAATTCCACCTGGTGGAGGGCATGTGAAATGTGAAGTTTTAGACGCTTGTCCAATTTGCCCGTTGTAATACCAAAAATTAAGATAACTTTATATTGAAGAATTGTATTAGTGATTTGCAATAGCATTTGAAATAAATGCATATTGATATTTGTTTTTCTGAAGAATTTGAAATCATAGAAATCTGACAGAAATAGTATGTATGTTTATATTTACCACATAATTAGGTAGGTACATAAACTATACTAAAGATTAGGGATTTTATTTAGATAACCACTAATTTATTTACCACTGTAGTTAGTTTTTTGGTTTTTATGGCAGCGTTATGGGTTTGATTTCCATCAGAGGAGAAAATATTTTACATTATTTTTATCAGAAACTATATTTCACAAAAATGGCACTTACTCAAAAGTGATTCAGATAATGTTTTAAATAAAAAAAAATTCACTCTGTTTTTTATGTTTCAATAATAGATTAAGACCCGAATGCACAGTCCTAGGTAACTAAATTGCGTTGCAGAGACATCACTAAATAAATGCTAAATACTACGACAAACTTAATGTCAATGGCATAGCATTTCACATTATTGTGTACGAAGAAAAGAGATAGATAGTTTTCTATGGGTTTAGACTGACGTTTATGTTTTTCTTTTGTCATAACAACACAAACACATATAACCAAGCTAACACTGACAGCTCGATGTCACAATTTTTCTGAAATTCCAACGAATTGTCAGCATCTCGTATAGATCACTGGAATAATCTGTTTGGTATTTGATTTGACAAAATTACCAAATACACATTTGACGAAGTTGCTAAAATCATCAACCATCGAAAACATCTTGTATTTTATTATTAAATCACTTGTAAGGTTCCTCGCGATCTTACTTTTTGACAGTTCGCAAATATTAGTTTACGCCAACGCGCATGCGCTAAGTATTTAGAAATCTCTCTGCAATGTAATACTTATACAAATACTTTGTTGCATCCTCCAGTTAGGAAGCCACATGATCTTCTAACTTAAGTGAGTGACTGTGCAATGAAAACATGGTTAGAATTTAGTATTTAGGAAGGACTCTGCATTCGGATCAAGTGTTTTATTTTATAATCATATCTACATACATATTCATTCATAATAGCAAAATACTAAAAACACAATCATTTCATACATCGACATTCAAAATTACAGATGTTGATTGGTTTGAACACAGTTTTTCTTCTTCTATTTTTCAGGTTGTCACATTTTCCAAGTTTCCTCTCATCAATCTTTATCATAATCTTCTTTTACTTCTTCCATAAATCATCCGCTTACTTTTCTATTTATATGCCTCGTCAATGTTTTGATCTAGAGGACGAGATAATACATGTTTGATGAAATTTTTGCATATGAATAATTATGTAAAGTACTTCAGAATAAACTTTTTGACACACGGCCATTTTGGAATGCTTTACAATACATGACTTTTGAATTTTCTATGGTTATTTGAAAAAAGAGCTGTTCTATTTTTAAATGTTTAACTTTGTTTGCCTCTGAGCAGTATGAGAATATTTATTAACTAGAATTCCTTTTTCTCTGCTATTTTCACCTATCGGGATCAGTCTCGTTACCAAAGACATTATTATATGTTCTCAATACTCTTTTACATTTTCATGTGACCGCATTTTCATGTGAATCAAAGATTTCCATATTAGATTTTAGAATTTTCTATGAATACCATAGAAAATGTTTTTTTATGATGCAAAAATTTCATATTTTTATCCATCTTTCACTTTTGCCTGTTCCTATCTCTGCTGTTGATTGTTTAAATATTTTCGTTTTAATAAATGGCAAGCTTTTCGCTTTGCATACTGTTTGTTATTTATTCAAATATTTCTATTTTTATATGGCTTGTGATTGAATAGAAAAAGGTAGGTATTTATGTAAAATATTTCAAGCTTAAGATTATACCTATGTCTTTTTTTCTAATTGATTACTCAGCATTTAGTTTGATCTATTTTAAAATAATATTTTTATATGGTGTCATTGTGTTATATTTTTAATGTATTGTCTTAAATTTAAATTATTGTTGTGCAATAATATTTTTTTGATTTATGAATGATTTTAATAAAATTGAAATGAAATCAATTAATTTACTTTCATTAATTTATTGATATTGATTGTTAAAACTTTGATTATGAATCATAAAAGTTTTATAAATTAATAAAGGAAGTATACCTACTTCAAAGTGCATAATTTAGTTTTCAACATCAGGATTTTACAATGTAAATTAAGAACCAAATACACTGTTATTAATAATCTAATTTCAACAGTGATTGTATGTATTATTTTGTGACAGGAATTCAAACTAATATACACATACTCAAAAAATAAATGTGGTTTTCAAAGGGTTTTTAAATGTTAGTTTATGTTAATAATTATTTACATTTTAGTACGAAGATGAGCTTACACATTAAATTTCATGTTAAAATATGTCAAGTTTTATTCAGAACATTCTGAATGAAAATCCTCATGTATTGAATTGTGTTAATTATTAATGTTTTCTTCTCTCTAATTGTTTTAAGAATATTCTGGTTACAAAAGTAATTAAGCGAAAACTAATTTTTGGTCATTTTATTTGTTTAATTCATTTTTGACTAGAGTATTTTTTGTGTTTTCAGGCGTTTTTCACCAATCGTTTCTTCAAGAGAAACAAAATTTTCAAATTCATCTTTTCTGTACTTATGTTTTATTTCGACATACCTGTTTGTATTGATATTACTTCTAAGGGATACTTTTATTTCATTATTATTTATCAGAAAAACTAATATTTGGTTGCAGTGGCGTTAGCCCATGTAAATATTAATCCCCAATATTTATAACATGTATGTCGGAAAATGTTCCATTTATTATTTGTGATTATGTTTGACTTTCAGTCAGAAAATTAAGAATATGATTAGATTTTTCTAAATAAATGCCTGAATAAATATATAATTAATTATTTGAATTAAATGTGAATTGTTTTCGGATTTATTTATCTAGGATGTGTTGAAATGTAAGGAGAACTGAAATATGTTGCCGACCAAAACGTCAAACGCGCGATATTCCATGCCTCACTTTTTGCACAGAGTACTACATCTAGTATATTATAATAAAAATCTATGGTTTTACCATAAACTAAAAACAATTTTTTCTATATTGAATTGGGTTTGCTGATGGTACTGCCTCCCTTACCAGCCAGTTTATCTAGTATTTACACGAATTTAGTTATTTTATTTGAATATTTCAGTTACTTTTTTTAAATTTATAATGCAACTGGCTTACGCCGGTCGCAATCATAACTACAAACAAACCTAACCAACCTATTTTTACCAAACTTTTGTAGGTTAGGTTTAAAAAATCGGTGTACATCCTAGGATATCCTGGCTGGTCAGGGAGGCAGTACCTTTGTTGATGCCTGTAGTTTCTAAGCAAATTCATAATTTTCTGGCAATTTCAGTTTGTACTACACTCAACATCACATTTAATTTGTATTACAGATATTTAAAGCACAGTTCCATTATTTTCTATTGAAAAGAGATATTATTGGTAAAAATCAGAATATATTTACATAATATTATATTTTTGAGGAAAATCTAATTATCTCTTTTCGTAGTTTGTTATTGTTTTTTCATATCAAAATTCGAGTAGTCTAAATATTGGCTGTTACAGTTTGTCAATTTGAAAAAAAATTGGGATATGATTTGAATAATTTTAGATATTGATTCTTGAGCGAAATGTCTCGGGTTCGATTCCCGTTGGAGACACAGTTTCAAATTGTGTTTTCAGTCTGGTTAATGTGAGACGATAAATATCATCAGTCTCCAGAATGTGGCAACTTGTTATTGGATGCGTGTTAAATTATTATTTGCCATAGTATCTGTTAAAACTAAAGTGAATTTATTTCCCGAGATTATAAGGATTTGTTTAAAAAATGACTTTTTATTCAGTAAAAAATGCCATTATTTTAGTATTTAGAAATTTAACAAAGCAAAATTATTCTTATCACGTTCCAATTACATGCAATTTCAGTAAATAATAAAAACGTTTTATATGTGAAATAAACGATAATCTCATTTAATTTTCTTTGTTTGTAAAAATTCTTTAGAAAAGTATTGATATGTTAAATAATATTTAAAAATTACAATTTATATAAACTACATACTTAGTAATGAATATTCGTTGAAAGCGAAACTTTTAATTAGCACAATTTTTTTTTATTCACTGCTGTCTCCTAGGAGAATCTCAAATTACCATGAAATGTAGTAAGAATCATGTGAAATCATCTTCAATCTTGTTCTTCTCAATTTCACGCACTTGAAATGGAATCATAAATTGCACAATATTTAAATATTACATGTGACTTCATTTGCCATTTTAAAGACATGGTGCAGATGAAGCATATTTAGTTTTTTCATATTTAATTAAAGAATAACCATTGTACATTGATACTCTTACAATAACGAAATTTGTTTAATTACTTTTATTGACAATAACATCTCAATAGAGACGAAATTGGGATATTATAGAAGAACCAGGAACTCAGGCACCTACAGGGCTTACAACCTGTCATCGGCTGGTTTACGTGATCACTTTATTCGCTAGCGCAACGTTCACCAATTATCCCTTTATTGAGTTACCTTATCAATGTAATTTTTGTTCTATATATTTGAATAAGTGTAGGTAAACATTTTACCTGAATAATACGAAATTATATGTACTATTGCCATCTATGAGGTAACGAAGAAACCTTTTTGTAATGCCATCTATTGAGAATTTATCGTAAACCAGCCGATGACAGGTCGTAAGCCCTGTAGGTGTCTGATCTCCTGGTTCTTCTATAATATCCCAACTTTGTCTCTATTGAGGTGTTATTGTCAATAAAAGTATAATTTGACTCTCGACAGGGAAGAAAATCCAATGTTTGCATATATGAAATTAATAAATATATTCGATTTGTTTAATTATTTCAATTGATTTTTCTAGTATTCATGGATTTATCCAAAAACATTAACTATTTCATTTTTATTTCTAAAGAATTTTATCAAACTTGTCAAGTGATTTTTTTTTCAATTTGAGATTATCTTCCATTGTTCTTTGTAGATTGAATAAAATGTTATCGTGCTGTTACTCCTCATCGAAGCATGTCATCTTTTACGACTTCTTTTCAGTTCATATTTGTATACCTACTTGTCTTCTTTCTTCAAGTGACAATTTCGTATTTCTTTATCAAATTTAGGTTTAACACTTACAAAAAACTAAAAATTTCTGTATTTGTGAAGTATTTTGATGATTTGTTTTTAGTTTATTTTCTCTATAACAAATATTTGCAATTTCTACATAACAATGTTCTATGTTATGTTGAATCTTACGAAAAAAACGAAAATTGTTGGATAAAGAATGCTCAAATGTATTCCTGCCCTGATGCTATTTTTCGTGTGGTGATATTTCAATTTCACAATTTAATCAATATGCAAAACTTTATCAAATAATACAATATTCTTAATATTAACGGATGGTTTTTAGTTTTGATATTTAATTGCCATTAGGTGAATATTACAAATCATTTTACTGTGATAAGAGTACAGATTTATTTTTTCTCTATTTTTGAAATTGGCTAATTGATTACATTGATTTTTTTAGCTGTGTGTTAATTTTTCGAACATCATGTATGATGTGTTTTGACTCAAACAAGAAAAAGTTTGTCCATCACCACAAAAGTTAGCTTATTA
This sequence comes from Molanna angustata, assembly GCA_963576475.1. Classification (NCBI taxonomy): domain Eukaryota; kingdom Metazoa; phylum Arthropoda; class Insecta; order Trichoptera; family Molannidae; genus Molanna; species Molanna angustata. The sequence goes on from OY754985.1 coordinate 16,764,753, forward strand.
GATGCAGCTTCTGGGTATAAAATTCTTTATATTTTGATTCATTCAATGGTATTTCGTTGTACAAAGGTATTTTTTTCTTTTTCCAAGAACAATTTTCCTATTTATTTGTATGTCAACATATTCATGTCCATAAAAATAACTTAATGAATATATAATATTACAAATAAAATTTTCTTATATATCTCTATTTTTACTCAATATTGATATTTCATTTATTAAGTATGTTACCTATACATACATTATATCAATACGCTGTTTTGTTTTTACATTTTAGTTTAAATTTTAGGCTTTTATTTTAAGTTATTATAATTTAAATTCAAATATTAATTAATTAAAAAAGGTTATTACCAAAATTATTCTATTGACTTTTTGAGATGTGATTTAAAATTTAGTTTGTATGATGTTTTTGTTTTCACTATTAAATACATAACTTTTAAAGGTAATTGCATTTTTTTGTTATATCAATTATTATATTGAATCATTTCTGTTTCAGTGGAGGACAATTCATAAGTGACGAAAAAGACGGTGAACATAAACCAGATGGAAGCAAGTGAGTTATTCTCTGTATTTCATTTTGATTAATTAGGGACTATGCACTCTTTAAGCACATAAAAGAGAATTATTTCTCTATGACATATAGTTTTGGAGTAATTTGAAAAAAAATCTGCAAAGTAAATATTTTTAATAATTATTTACGGGAATTTGTGCTGAATTTTAAAATTGTGTGATGAAAATTCACTATCTAAATGTTGAAAATACTTGAGGTATTTTTTTAGAAGCACATTATTCAACATAATATTTGAGAAATTTCATTTCAAAATGAGATGTTTTGATCTAAATACCCCATGAAAGTATAAAAATACCTTTTTAAATAATGGGAATAATTTTACTTAGAACTTAATAGAATTACTAATTAAGTTTGATTTAGTCTATATTATTAAGCACTCTGTTGTTAATCTTATGATTAATTATTCAATTAATTCTAGTGTATCTGATGAGACATACTCAGCGGTGCCAGATTGGTCTGAAGCCAACCTTACTGCAGCTGAACTGGGGGCAGACCCCAGTCTGGGGCTGGCTGCGGAAGAGGCAGACTCATGGAGCCCCGGTGTGCCCAGGGAGATCACCAGGGGGCTCAGGGAGAAGGAGATCAAGAGACAGGAGCACATATACGAGTTCATCATGACTGAGAAGCATCATTGTCTCACACTCAGGGTCATGCAAAAGGTAATATTTGTGTCATTGATTAATTATCAGCAGATATTTTTAACAGATATATGTTTGAAAAAATAGGAAAATGTCTGCTTTAGGAAAATCTATGTAGTAATAAATACACATTTATATCATAGTAAAAGTGTGATTAGTGTGGGTGCATAGTTACAGGAATGGAATCTAAATGAGTTAAAAAGTATTTGTAAATGCATATTAGTGCATATAAGTCAATTAATAAAATCAATGCCTTTTTTGTATCCTTAGTGCTGGACTCTTGAATGAGCCACCACCACCTTTAAAAATATTTTTTATAAATCTTTTTTTGTTTTTTTTTTTGTTGTAACATGAAATGACTTTTTATAATGATCTAAAAGTTTAGGCGAGATTTCAACATTTTTCTCAAATGTCAAAATATTTTGACGATGAATTTACACAAAAACAAGTGTAAGGCTCTTGGTTTTCTCTGCCTACCCCAGTCACAGGGACGTGGCATGATGGTATGTTTGTATGTTAATATTTCCCATTTAAATAATATATCGTTTTCTTTGTCATAGATGTTTGCAGATGGTCTTCAGCGTCACTTCAGATTGGGCGGAGGTGTGGAGAGGATGTTTCCTCGTCTAGCCGAGCTGTGGCAGCTGCACTCCACGTTCTTGGCCAGGCTCAGGGCCAGACAGAGAGAGTCACCCGTTGTGTCCACCATCGCAGACATCCTGTTGCATCACTTCTCCGGACAGACAGCGCAGAGGTTGAAGAACGCTTATGGTCAGTATCGTTTTCAAAGATCAATTTACTTTTAAAATTTATAAATAATTAAAATTTATAAAACTAACTGCTCTTACTTCACCAAAATAGGTTTGGTTTATAATCTGTGTACCTATACTAATACTAATTTTACACAACTCTTGCATGCCTGTCCAAGGTAGTTAAGTGGTGTTTTAAGACAAATTTCATCTATCACAAATCAAATTTGATTTTGATCTGCATGTTTATATTGTTATATCTTGGAATTATATGATGAAAAACTTTATAAATTATTTTATTCTCAATAGTTGTGCATTTTAGGAGCGAAATGTTGTCAAAAATTAGCTTCTTTATAATATCTAAAATGGTGTTCGCATGGGTATTCATTATAATTTCCATATTCCTATTTTAAAATGTGAAAAACATATGAAAATATTAACCACGACAAACATCAAAATTAGAATGACGACTCTGCGCATGTGCGGGTACGAAATTACGATGTTATTGGATTAATTTCTGTTGCAACTACCCAGTCATAATACAGCGTTTATTAGTAAGATTTTTAAATAACTGCTGCTCGGGCTTCACACAATGTGTAACTTAAACACTGGTCAATAAAATCAAATAGAAAGACAAACACGTAACATTATTAAATCTAAATAGAGGTTGTGGGAGGAGAGAGAGGATGGAGAATGAGTGTCAATTAAAGTTATTAAAGAGGTATAACAGCTTTAGTCTTTTTTTAAAGAGATGAATCGATTGGGACATCATAATATCACTTAAGATTAAGATGTTCCATAGTCTTGCTGATTGTACTTGAGAAGAGGAACTGAGGAATTCAATAGAATGAATGGGAATAGCTAGTGTGCTAAAATCAGTAGATCAAAGAGGCAGACCGTGATTTGACAAAAAAATAACTTCTTTCTTAAGATATTGTGTTGAATTAGTGTTATTAATATTAAAGAATCCCGCCAATTTTAGGAAAAATTTAAGAAGTGTTTTATTGTTTCCTACCGCAACTCTTGTTCTTTTCCTCAGCAATTGATCCACATGATGATGGTGTTGTTTACTGCCACATTTTTCCATCAATCCCATTGTCTTGCCACATGAGTCACATGCTTTTTCAATTCCAGGTGAATTCTGCAGCAGACACCACGATGCCGTGGAAGTTTATAAGGAGTGCGCTGCTCGAGAACCAAGATTACCGCAGTTTGTGCGCAGGTGTCAGGGCAACCCATTGCTGAGGAAGAAGGGGGTGCCCGAGTGCGTGCTGTTTGTGGCTCAGCGCCTCACAAAGTATCCCCTGCTCATAGAGCCCCTCATCAAGGCAGCCAGGGACAACAGACACGAACAGGAGACTCTGCATAAAGCTATGGCCAGAGTGAAGGTTTGTTTGACACTAGTTCCTCGTAATGAAAAAAAATTGGTTAAAGAACAGAACAAGACCAATAGTATTGTTAAAATTATGATCCAATTACTAGAAATTCAAACTGGAATATTGCACTCAAAAAACCAAATAAATGATTTAAAAAGCTTGATAATTTTCATCTAACATTTTAAAAAAACTGAAGGTTTATTCTTTTCTGGGATAAAAATCCAACATTGACTTAGAAAATAATTATAAAAATATTGGCTATTTAGAAAGTTTTTTAATAATTAATTGAATTTATATAATATATTGTCTTCTTCTTCTTCTTCTTCAGCCCTCTGTCCTCCACTGCTGGATATAGGCCTCTTCCATATTCTTCCACTTCCTTCTATCGGTTGCTGCTTGCAGCCAATTTCTACCCCCCACAGCGGCTATGTCGTCAAACCATCTTTTTTGAGGTCTTCCGACACCTCTCTTACTTTCCCAAGGTCTCCATCTCAATATTTTAGGGGTCCATCTTGCGGGTTCCTGTCTAGCAATATGGCCCGCCCATTGCCATTTCAATATTGCTACGCGATCCATGACGTCCGCTACTCTGGTTCTTTTCCTAATTTCCTCATTTCTTATTCTGTCTCTTAGGCTTATACCAAGCATGGATCTTTCCATGGATCGCTGTGTGCATTTGAGCTTTTCTACATTTCTTTTTGTAAGGGCCATGGTCTCCAATGCATATGTAGTCACTGGCAGTATACATGATTCATATGTTTTTCTTTTCAGACAGATCGGAATCTCTTTATCTTCTAGAATGTGTCTAAGTTTGCTAAAAGCTGCCCAACTCATTCCTATTCTTCTTGGCAGTTCCGCTGTTTAGTTTTCTTTGCCCAGTTTTATCTTGTGTCCAAGATATATGTATTCATCCACTATTTCGACATTCTTATTGTTAACAGTGATGATTTTGTTTTCTGGACTTATAATTTTCGTTTTTGTTATGTTCATACTTAGACTGATCTTGCTAGAAGCCTCATGCAATTCATATATTGTCATGCTTATATATTTTTTTAAAATGGTTATTACTTTATTGAGAAAGAAATTTTCATTTTTATACATAAAGTGCTAAGACGTGTTTATTTAAAAAAGAAACTCTGTTATATATAACTTACTGGTTATTGGCTTCAATATCATTTTTATTATTGTTACAGGAAATATTAGTTTCTGTAAATGGACAAGTGGCTGAGAAAGAAAAGGAAGATAGAAAGTTAGAGATATACCACAGGATAGACGCCAAGTCCTATACATCGCACAGAGGATTGAAGTTTAAGAAATCCGACATACTTCAGGGCAATAGGAGTTTAAGGTGAGTAAGAATGTGGAGGAGCTGTTTAGAGCTGCTGGAGATAGAGAGATAATATACTCTCGAGTGTTATTCAACGTTGGGGGGACCTTACAAGACACTCGAAGAAGTAGAATATTGTGTTTATTTCTTACAATATGGTTGTGTCTTTATAACAATGGGGAGCTCTGTTACAGGAATTTTACACAATACAGGGATGTCTTTTACGTATTGAGTACCAACATTTTCCTCTGACAGCAATATAACATTTTGCAGAAGAATAGATACTTCTTCTTCTATCGTGTCGGCAGCATCCTAAACTCCCTTCCCAGACCAATAAGTCAGGATTGAGATGATCCTCCCAGTTGGTTCCTCCCACAACTCCCCTTCGGTGCACTTCGCCCCCACCAGAGGGCACTCCAACAGGTGTGCCATCGTCTGATCTTCGCCGCAGTCACAAAGTCCATCTCGAGAATAGATTGACTAGAATAGATACTAGTTAACAACTAGTGTCCACCCGAGATTTCGACCGAAGCCAAATGTTCGGCCCTAGCATTGGCACACATACCGAACGGCTTACCAACTTGCCACGGCGGTCGGCACAGATACTGGTTGGTCCACATGTTGAAGGCCTCCAATCTTTTACGGTCTCTTTATAATAACTTCTTTCGTGTTGGTAAGATTTTTTTAGCATTGTCAGTTGTAAGAAAGTAAACTTTGCCAGATGTGACAACATATAGGCAGCGCTAAGTTGGATAAATAAATTCTGTATTATTCGTCACAAAGTAAGAATAATATAAGTTGTTTTTTGACATACTTCAAACACAATAAAATGACTCCATCATTAATAAATAATAATTACAAATTCACTTTGTATAAACCACTTCTTTTCTTTCTCCTTAGCGCTTTTGTCCCTTTTCTATCGGGGTACGCTTTGACCATGATCCTGGAATTGGCGAGTCTGGTTATTAAATTGAAGCGACTGCCATCTGACCTTCAAAAATAATAATAAGTGGTTTATGCAAACTGATTTAGCAATAAAATGAGTTTTAAATTTATTTACAAAAGCAAAGTCTCCGTAAATTTACAGGAACCGAAATTTTTTTTTTTTTTTTCAAAAAAAAATGAATATGTCCTTGTCAAACAAGTACATATACATCTTCCTACGTTCCCTAAAATAAGCAAATAAATGCTTGTGCTATAGGTGAACGAAATCGTTCGAGGCAGGATTCGAACTCGCGATCACTGGATTACTAGCCCAGCGCGCTAACCGCTCTGCCATCGACCCATCTATCTATTTAAACCCATCTATTTGACCCATCTATCTATTTAAACCCATCTATTTGACCCATCTATCTATTTAAAATGTTAGCATATCCGTAGAACTAAATTCTCCAGATTATCAACTATGCAAGCTTACCAACACAAAAACACAAAAGTAGTTATTATAGTGAATGCATAATAGGACTAAATATTTTATTGGTTAGGTACTCAATAATTAGTGTGATTTAAAAATTACAGGTTTGAAGGTCTGGCGACATTGATGCAGGGTCGAAGTAAAATGCAGATGGTGTTGGTGATTGTGCTATCAGACTGTCTCTTCTTTTTACAAGACAATAATAATAAATATTCTTTTTTCACTCCTGACAATAAGGTATTTCAATTATTTAATGTATTCATTTCTTCATATCGCTTAGAGAATTTACAGAAAAGCTATATTTTTTATTTGAATGTTACAGACTGGTGTAGTTTCCCTTCAAAAGCTTCTAGTAAGAGAGAAGGCCGGTGCTGAAAGTAGAGGAATCTATCTTATATCAAGTAATCCTGCCGATCCCGAGATGTTTGAACTTAAAGTACATAAACCAAAGGACAAAACACAATGGATTCAAGCTATAAGGTATTTTTAGTTGAATTTATTTAAGATGTCGCTTCATTTCCAATAAAGCAAAGTGTCTTGAATTTTGTTTCGCAATGGTGCTGAATGGAAAATAAATGTTTTTTAGGTTTCTTTACTAAATCTGAAGCATTAATGCAAATGTCTCGATATATTTTTCTAGGTATTTTTGTCTTCATTAATTAAAAAAAATACATTGCTCTTCACTTTATAGTTTATTAATATACATTGAAAATTGAGGTATGCCATTATTTTTCTTTAGTAATACCAAACTATCTAAGTTATTTTTTTCAAAACATTTTGATAAGTATATCAAATTGAAAAATAGGTATGCTGGCAGCAGGCGCCCTCTATAGGATGTTTTTATAAAAAACAAATTAAGTACCGACTATTAATTTTTATTCATATTTTTCTCCACAAAAATAATTTAGTGGCATTGAATTTTTTTTTTTAAAGTAAAAAAAATTAATATGTCCTTGTTAAAGAAGTACATATACATCTTCCTATGTTCCCTAAAATAAGCAAATAAAATTGATTTTACTAAGTTGATTGGTAAGAGAGTAAAAAGCATTTGGATGGTTGGAAGAAATTCAACAAATTTTGTACAATTGTTTGTATACTTACCTACATATTTAATTTAAATAGAAATTTGTCTCTATTGTGTTACCTTACATAACTAATGCATTTACATTTTATTTCCGTGTTATTCACTGGATTTTGTTATTTCTAGAACTGCAGTACAAAATTGTCCAGAAGAAGAAGACGAGAATAATGCAGCGCTGAGTGCAGAAGAGAAACAAAGGCTATTGGAAGCTAAGCAGGAGAACATCAGACAAATAACAGGTATTTTATATTAAATATTATTAGTCTGTTCAAATGGTTTTATGATAAATTAACATGTGTTTGCACAAGTCTATTGGTGATTCTATTATAGTTTATAGCTTTTTGATGCAAGTCTAAAATTGTACACAGAATTCAAAAATTCTGGTTAAACTAACATTATATTGGGTTTCATTCTGAAAACGCACTAACACAATTAAAATAAAATGTTAAATTTATTCATTTTGTGTATTTTTTGCTTTCTAAAGATTGAATAAAATAAAGGAAGTTCTATAAGATTAAAATGACAAAGGATTAAAATGACTGACAAAAGATTAAAATGACTAGTGCACTATTATAAAATGCATATATTTTAAGGTGACAGCCCGCCTACAATAAGATTAATAAACAAATATTTTTTCTGTATTCTTGCATCAAACTGCTATCATCTACATGTTGTGCTGTATCCATATTGACTATGTCGATTGCTTTAAATATTTAACATTGATTTGTTTTTTCTTAATTACTATAGTTAACCCCATCAAATAAAACAGTCCAATTGAATATATAGACGTTTAATGTTTTAAAATGGTGGATACTTTCACGTATGATCCGACGCATATTTGACATTTACAGAAAAATTCAAGACTTATAACGTTTTCCTTTGTTATTCTTCATCGTAATCGTGTTCCAATTGACTTAAAATTTGTTTGTTTTCATTTTTCAATGTCATTTACAGTTAGTTATCCAAAGAATATATAAATTTATCTATTTTTTGACATCTGTGAAGCCAATGCGGCCATATGAAAATAATAAAAGAGGGTGATTCATAAACAATTCGGTCAACTAGTTAGTCATGTCTTAGTATACATTTATAAGTAAGATTTTTTTATATCCATCTTCTATTTTAGTCGTGATTATCTAGTTGCGCGTTTAGTAAGCTTTTATCAAAATCTAATAAGTAAGACTGTAAATGTTTGTTTTTTTATTAACAGCAACTATATCTATTGACATTTTAAAGAAATGCTGCTTGAAATGAAAATCAATTAATCAATGATATATATGTAAAGCATTCAATTAAATGCACTAAGGTGTTTAGTTCTATTCATATCTTTTAGGAAAAGAAGTGCTATATTGTATTATGTTCTGTTTGTCAAATTGAAATTCCTTCTAATTGCAAAATCTGTATTTACGTATGTATTTGCTATGTTGAGAGTACTTAAATTGCAAGTATGGATGCCATTATATAAACAGTCTTATTCATAATATTCCTTTATAATTAAAATACATTGAGTCTTTATGATCTTCATTATTTAAGACTCTTTAGTATGCGTTAGTTATAATGTAGCTGTGATATTTTTTTAATTGGCCACACCCTAACATTTGTCACAAATCTAAGTTGTTATGAATAAGACAGATACTTTTGTTTAGTACATAAACCAATTTAGTCCGCCAATTTCAGTGCTTCCACTGGTTGGTAGCTACTGGAATCGGCAGAACTTTTTTACATCATAAAATTGGTCCTCTTTTCCAAAGAATTGATTTATGTACTAAACAATCTCGTTTATTATGTATTAATTTACTTATTTACATATTAAAATTATATTTTGGAATGATTGGTTATTTCGATAAGATTGCAATTGTTTGTGTGAAGGTAGTTATATAATTAAAAAATACATTATCTGTAGTCGCTGGAGAAGTAATATTTCTAATTGGCATTCTGTTTTCCTTTGAAGATCATAAAACAAATATGGAATTGGAAGGTAAACATCAAGCTCGGTTCTCAATTCCTCTGCATCCATTTTGTTTCATTAGTTTTTAATTCCTTTTGTATTGGTCTTTCGTATATGGTGTCTAAAATCACATGTGAATCAGAAAAGAATATTTGAAAACTATAATATGTAATAGTATAAATTTTATATGTTTATCATTTTTTTTTTGTTTCAAATAATTTTTTTTAAACTTCGTTGCTTATATCAACAAAACTTGAGGGGGGGGGCTACTCATGATATTTTCTTATCTTGCGTTAATCTTGAAAATGTATGAATCAGTACTCTATCATAATCTCATCTTAATTATACTCTACTTTTAATCATAAAAAATGTCATTAATTTGTATTTAAATTAATATTATTATTCAGTTAATTTTATCCTTAAAGATTGCTAAAGTCTGAAGCTGATCTACCCCTCTAGACAATGTGTCATTTAGCTCAAGAAAAGAAACAAGGAAATATAACTCAATGTATGAAAGTGACAGTTGTCACGTGACTGACAACTGTCACTTCCATACATTGAGTTATCTTTTCTTTTTTCTTTTCTTGAGCTAAGTGACACATTGTCTAGGGGGGCAGATTCTTATTTTAATCAACTTCATGTAGCCCTGTAGTTATAGTAAATAAAATGCTCAATTGTAGTTTTAGAACTTAAAGAATATGTCTTCAGTTCCTTTTTATTACATTTCTAAATAAATATTATATTTCATTTTACCAAAAATAATTAAATTGGTTGCTTTGGAAAATATTTATTTTCGTAAAGCAAATATTTAATGTTTGATTTTAAGGGGGGGACTGCTGCCAACGTACCTATTTTTCAATTTGATATACCATCATTATTTCTTATCAAATTGTTTTGAAAAAAATAATTTAGATAGTTTGGGTATTCATAAAAAAGAAAAATGTATCTTTACTTTTTGATAATGTTCTGTTTAAATTCTTGTAGAAAAATAATGGCATACCCCGATTTTTAACGTTTATCTTATATTTTTAATAAAATATAAGGCGTAGTACAACATATTTTTTTTTTGTAAATTAAAGAAGACAAAAATATCTAGAAAAATACGATGTGACGTTGCATTAATGCTTCAGGTTTAGAAAATAAACCTAAAAAACCTTTATTTTCCATTCAGCGCCATTGCGAAATATAAGTTTTTTTGGTTTATTAACTTAATGCAACGTTACATCATATTTTTCCAGATATTTTGATCTTCTTTAATTTATAAAAAAATATAAAGCTCTATACCTTTGTTTTTTAGAAATTTAAGATAAATGTCAAAAATTGGGTTATGCTTATTATTTTCCTACAAGAATATATACAGAACATAATTAAAAAATTAAGGTATATTTTTATTTATTAATATCCAAACTAACTAGCTTATTTTTTTCAAAATGATTCGTTTTGTAGTAATGACGCAAATTCAAATTGAAAAAATAGGTACGTTGGCAGCAGTCCCCCCCTTAATTTGTATAATTTACTTTGTATCAAAACACGAGTCACTTATTTGATATGACCGGTGTGAAAGTGACTGCTTTTTCATCAGGGCTTGCAAGTTCTTGCTTAGAAACTAGTCCATTGGTCATATCTGGTAACTCACTCGTGTTAAAATAATGTAAGTTGCAATAAATAATATTGTTTGCAGATGTGCCACAAAGTAAACTTCAAAAATATTAATAATAATTTTAATTTAATTATGTTTCACATGTGATTAAAGCAATTGTAGGTATCCCCCTCATTCTGTAGATCTTTGAAGTTAAATCATGATAATTAAATTTAGCAATAGTGAATTATAGTATTTAGTCCTGTAGATTGATAAATTTTTAATATTAAACTATATTGCCCCCAAGTCAAATTGAAAACGCTGTTCGTTTTCGCCAAGCGCTAATTTTTTTTGTATGGGATTTGACGTTTGTTGTAGAAATTTTTTCTACAATAACAAACAACAAACGTCAAATCCCATACAAAAAAAATTAGCGCTTGGCGAAAACGAACAGCGTTTTCAATTTGACTTGGGGGCTTTATCTATAGTTTTCCTTTTAGCTAGATACTGGCAACTCATGCATATATCCTTCATCAATCTCATTTGTTTATTTTCATGACTGGTGATCTCCCCATTTAGCTGTCATTATGATTGTTATTTCCTATTGTCAATAAAAAAATGTCAAATATTATTCAAATATACCGGTAAAATAATTACAAACAAACTGATTAAATAATATTTCTGGTACTACTTAGTCAGACTGACACCTAAACATAAGATGAAACTAAAATTGTTTACACTATTTATCAATAGGTGGCATTAGCATATATATATTCATTTTAAAGTAGGTACTATTTGAAATAATTATATTTTACTTTTGTAAATACTTTGTATTTTTTACAATTAAAGCTCAAAAAAATCACATAAATCTCAGAGCTCAAAACAATCACACAAATCAGCTAATTTAAAAAAAGCATCAATCGGCCTTCGTGGCCCAGTTGGCTAGGTATCTAGGTAGCTGATCCAAAGGTCCCGGGTTCGATTCCCAGTGGAGACACAGTTTTTAAATGTGTTTTTAGTCTGGATCTGTGAGACGATCAATATCGTAAGTTTCCAGAATGTGGCAACTTGTTATTGGGTGCGTGTTAAATAAATATTTGATATAATAGAGTACCTGTTAGGTGCCTGGGAAGCTATACAGAATAAAATAAAATAGAATTAATGTTTCTAAAAATATAGTTGATTTTCTAAATTTTGTTCATCGATTGGCACCTATCGTTAGATCTTAGGAAAAATAAATCTTCAAATAAATACACAATAAAATTCAGTTCTGAACCAACAATGCATGGATGTTATGTTTCATAAATTAAATAATATTTATTAATACTGTTAGTTTTATTTTTATGTAGTTCGTAATTACGCACTTAAAGATACCATATTTTTTTGCATGACTTTCACGCCATATTTTAAACATATTTTAAATTTCACCTATACATATTTTTTTACATAGTTTTTTTTGTGCATGCTTAACTGTAATTTTATATTATTAAGATATCCACATATTTTAGAGTTATATAAAACAAAATCACTTATTTGGTTTCCAAAAAGATTTATTTACCTTTACAGGACAATCATTTCGGATAGTAGACCCATGTACTAAAAATTAGGTATCTACCTGTTTACACCTTCACAAAATGTTAATATTTAATATAGGATTGGCAGGTACCTATACACTAATTTTTAATTTAAAGAAATAATAGTTACTATACAACTTATATTGGGAAATTACAGATATTGTTTATTGTTATTTATCGTCAATTTCTTTTATACATTATCAAGTATAGAGTGTGAAAGGCTCTGTTAGAATTTCTTCAGGGACATGTCATTAGATTTAACAAGTGGGGAAGTGTCCTGTAAGTGAAATGTCATGCTCTGGGGTTTGAGTTTTTTCACATATAATATGCCAACATCGCAAATACGGATGATAATGTCACATGATATTTTAAAAGTATTAGGACTACATAGATAACTGCAAAACTGTCTTTATAAAACTTTTAGAATATTGTCCATAGATGTCTCTGCTATGCATATTTTGAAGTTATTTCACATAAAGTGTATTTTATAGACCATGACGTTGAGGAATGTCGACAAGCCTTTAATGAAAAGTTATTATGGACGTTGAGAAATGTCCATAAACCCCTATTTGTTAATTACAATTTTATGAGAATATGTACATACAATAAACATTTTGTAGTAATCAGTTGACAGATTTGAAGTTTGAGCATTTTGTCGACAGATTTGAATTTTGCATTCATACTTTCTTATCAGCCGTGTATGATCCACTGCTGGATAAAGATCTCTTCTGTACTTTTCCACTTAGTTCTGTCTTGAGGTATTTGCTACCATCCACAACCTGCATGTCAAACAATGTCATCTGTCCACCTTTTTAGTGGTCTTTCTACACCTCTTTTGTTGGTCCAGGGCCTCCACTTTAGGATTCATCTAGATGACTGTCTGACACTGTCTTGCCTCGCCACGTACCCCGCCCATCTTCATACATTCCCTGAATTATGTATAAAAATGCTTGTGCTATATTTAAATGAAATCAGTCGAGATAGCTAGGGTGAGGTTCAAACTCACCATCACTGGATCATTATGCGAGTGCGGTGCCTGCTCTGCCACCGACCCATCTAAACAATCCATTTTATGACAATTATTGGAATGATTTATAATTTTTCAAAAATTCCTATGTTTTCGACTGTACCTTTAAGTAACTCATTGACTTCAATGAGGTTCCCCATTTTCGATAGTTATATTTTATTGCTCATTATTGTTAATTTTTTTTCAGATCTTCTACGCGAGAAGGATGTCGAGTATGCTCTCCTGCTTGAGGAGAAGATGGCTCTTCAGATGAAGTTGTTGGCTGCGTCTGGTATAACACCATCCATTCCCGCACCCGACTATACTTCCCTGGTGTCTGACACGCACGATACGCACTCCGTATGGAGTCATGTTTGCCAGGCTATCAAGGTAAGTACTTATCATTCAAAGGCCTTATATTGAGAGTTTACATGAAAGTCTCCGAGGCCGCTTGCAGTTCCCCTGGAATGATACCATCTAGACCTGGCGACTTGTATGGTTGAACTCTAAAATTGCCCAAGCAATCATTTCTTTATTGAACAATTTCTGGGAGTTTTTCTGTTTCCTAGTTTGGTTTGTTGTCTCAGACAAGCCTTCCTTTTACAGGTGAGTCTGCGCTCCCCCTTTTGGGCAGACGCTTTCCCTAGGCATGTCCAGTTTGCATCCAGGAAAATATGTTTTTGTTAATAGCTCGAATGTCTCAGAGTTGCTTGAGGTTCAGCTGCTTTCGTTTATCTTTTTGTATTCAGGCATCACAAGATTTTTTTTCTGTTTTTAATTTACCTACTCTAAAAAAAATCTTTGGCTAGCCTCAACTCTTCCAATCATAGGTTTTCTTGGCTAGGTTAAATAGTTTGCGACTTTCCCTTGTCAGGGCAATTATCTCTTCTGTCCACCATTGTCGTTTTTTTCTCCCCTTAAGTATTCACGAAAAAAGGAAAATAGCTAATCGCAAAACACAGAAAGATAGAGAGAATGTTCCTCTTAAAGCCCATTAGGGAGTTGCCAAATATGTCCATGGTACGCTGAAACAATCAATTATATAATCTGCATTCTTTATATTGTTGGGAACACTATTTAAATAAGCAATTCTAATTATTATTATTAACTTGAATGTATTATTATTTATTACTTGTTTGTCATATGTATTTTTTGAACATTTCAGGAGGTGTCTGTGTTGGCTAGTTCCCTTTATGCATCTGGTACCAATCTCAGCAGAAGTATCAGCTCGGCTGGAGAGAGACATAGTAGTGCATATGTCTCTCCTACTCTTCCAAGGAGAGCTGAAACATTTGGCGGATTCGATAATGCCAATAAAGGTAATAGGAGGTTTTTAATAGAAAAATTATACCAGCCAAGATTTCGATAATATTTAATCATATCATAAATGAAATTTAAATTTTTTAGGATTTAAGGACTCGGAAAATCTTCAGTAAACTTAAGTCGCTTTTGTATCCTGGTCAACTTGTAAGCTCTGCCAGAATAACACCACTTAAATATTTATTCATATATTACATTGTTATATGATTTTCATCACTATTTAAATACACATCTTTATTTTCTTATTCAAATACATAATGTTAAACACGGTTAACTTGCACCATTGTCGCCCAAGTCACTCTATGAAATAGTAGGGTGAATGTCACTCCACTATCAAAGAGACGTTTTTTTGGTGGGTATTATGAATTTTCACATAGTCATCACAGTACTTTTATTTCAGTGTGGTTGTCTTTGCCTTACATATTTTGATGGATTTATATATTATGATGGTAATGGTCAACCATCAAGAAACGCGGAAAGCCATTATTTAATGATAAAAATATCGACGGTCAATAAATATTAGTTTTTTGAAGTATAATAATGCCTGCTTTAATATTATTTTGTTTTATTGCTAGATTATTATTCACACTCGATTTTCGTTATAGATCCATTTGCCTAAAACAGACCTTTGAAGTGCATACATACATACCATCACGCCATGTCCCTCACGGGGTAGGCAGAGAGAACCGAACGCCACATTTTTCTATCTTGACACACATTCATCGCCTCATCAACATTCATACATCGTCTTATACATGTTCGTCTGTTGTTCATGCTTCTTACATTTCCATCTTTCAAAATATCGTTTACATGGTCGTGCCATCCTTTTCTTGGGCGCCCGCGACCTCTTATTCCGTTCCTGTCAGCTTTGTATATTTTCTTCGTCAGGCGTTCTTCGTTCATTCTCCCCAAGTGGCCAAACCATCTCAATGTGTTAACTTTCATTCTGTTAATTACATCTTTATCTTACATTCTTTCCTTGTATCTTCATTCCGAACTCTATCATACATCGTTCTGTTACAAATTCTTCTAAGCGATCTCATTTCAACTGCATTTATTCTGCTTTCGTGCGACTTCTGCCATGTCCAGGTCTCACTTGCATACGTCAGGGTTGGCACTACGATTGCGTTATGAATGGCAACTTTAGCGTCTCTTGATATGTTGCGATCATTCATAACTGGTCTAAGTGCTCCATTCACTCTGTTTCCTGCCATAACTCTTCTTTCAATATCCTTATCAGGCCGTCCATTCCGTTGGAACATACTACCCAGATAGACATACTCGTCGACTTGTTCAAGCCATTCATTCTCTACTTTTATTTGACACACTGTTCTGCTTTCACTCTTTTCAAAGACCATTACCTTTGATTTGCTGGCATTCATTTTAAGTCCGTTTTCTATGCATCCTTCATATACCATACTTACAAGATAACTACTCTTGTAACTCTTCCATACTTTCTGCTAACAATACTTTGTCGTCTGCATACATCAGATCACGTACTGTTACAGTACTCAGTTTCAGACCCTTACTTTCATACTTAAGGGCTCTTGTGCAGAAATCAATGTAGAGATTAAAGAGCCAAGGGGACAACACGCACCCCTGTCTAACGCCATTATTTATAGAGAACCAAGTTGTTGTTGTGTCGTTAACACGAACACATGCTTTGCTGTTCTCATATAATGAAGCGATTGCACGTATCAGCTTACTCTTCACTCCGTACATCGATAGTATATTCCATAGTTTTTCTCTTACAACTTTATCATAAGCCTTTTCAAGGTCTATAAAGGCGCAGAAAAGTTTTTGGTTTTTACCCAAAACCTTTTCTGTGACCATACGTAAAGAAAAAAATTTGGTCTATACATCCTCTGCCGCCAACAAAAGCCCCTTGAGCATCCCAAATCTTGCTCTCTGTAACCTTTCGTACTCTTTGATCCAGGATCCTTGCATACATCTTACCAACTGAGCTTAGCAAACTTATGGCTCTATAGTTTTTGCAGTCGAGCTTCGATCCTTTACCTTTATACAAAGGTACCACGACTGCATTTCTCCAGTCTGAGGGAGTGTGTCCTTCTTCCCAACATTTGTTGAAAAGAGAGTGACACCACTCCAACGTCTGTTCGCCGCCATATTTTATAAGTTCAGCTGATACACTGTCATACCCGGCAGCTTTCCCCGCTTTCGCGTGTTTTACTGCTTCAAACACTTCTTCTTGCGTTATTTCATCCTTATCATCTTCACTTACTTGCCATGTTCTCTGACTCACGTCCCCTCTTACTCCGCTATCATACAGTTCCTCGAAATATTCTTTCCATCGCTCTTTCACGCCATCTTCGTCCATAATTATTTTTCCATCTCTATCATTTATTCCTTTCGAAGCTTTCACAGTTCCAATTTTTCTTTTCGCTACGCCTTTCCAGAACATTTTCATGTTTCCAGGAAAGTCGCTGGCTATTTTCAGGCTTTCTTTCTCTTTTATACCATCTTTTTCCCTTTTTACTGTGTCTTTGACTACTTTCTTGCATACTTTATAATTCTCTTTTGCTCTTTCTTCATTATTCGATCCTTTCGCGGCTAATAATGCCATCCATGCTTTCTTCTTTTCACCCACAACTATCTTAACACTCTCATTCCACCAAGCATCGCCTTTCTTTCCACCTCTTTTAGCAATACCACAGATCTTCTTCGATGTCTTACACACGGTCTCTTTCAGCGTCGTCCATGCTTCCTCAATATTTCTTCTACTGTGTATTGCTTTAAAGAGTTCGTTTCCGGTCTCTTTTGCATACTGATTTCTTACACTCATCTTGCAGCCTTTCTACCTTGGTTCGCATCGGTGGATCACTTCGGTGTGTTTTAGAGCGCCACCCGGTGAACAAATCAATTCTTGATATTAACAAGTAGTGGTCTGTCTCCAGTTCCGCGCCCCTATACACTCTAGTATCCACTGTCGCTTTCCTTAGTGCGGCGTCAACACATACATAGTCAATTATCGACCTTTCATTCCCTCTTTCCCATGTATACTGGTGAATTCTTTTGTGGCTGAATACTGAGTTCGCCACAAACAGATTCCCTTCCGTGCATACTTCCAATAGTCTTTTACCATTGTCATTCACTCTAATATCGCCGTGAGGTCCAAGGACTGACTCAAAATCTTTCCTACGGACACCCACCCATCCATTTAGATCTCCAGTCAGAATCACTCTTTCATTATCCTTTTTTTCGTTCATTATCTCGGTCACACTGTTCCAGAAATCATCCTTTTCACTCTCACTATCGGAGTTTCCGGGCGCATATCCTATTATTAGGAATACGCTTGTAATTCCGATCTTCAGCCTTACCCACATGAGTCTAGAGTTTTTTAGCTTGTACTCTTTCATACATTTCCCCATTCGTTTCGCTAGAATCACACCAACTCCTTTGCATGCAAATTCGTCACTCTTCACTCCCGACCATAGTTCTATCATACCATCATTCCTAACGTTCATCCCTCTACCTTTCTTTTTTGTCTCACTTACACACAATACATCTATTTCTTTACCTTTTATTACGTCGCACAATTCATTCATCTTTCTATCCATTCCTCCTCTTATATTCCAGACTCCCAATCTGCACTCGGCTCTCCTATTTTCGCCTACCCCCTGGACCGTAACATGACGAGTGGCGGGCTTCATTGATGTTCTCCCGGCAGAGCCCAGGGGGTTTTTCTTGATTCAGCTATCCATTCATCACACTTTCATATACGTTATCTGATATAACACACACATTTTTTCCTTAGATTATTTTAACACTTATTTACATATAATTACACTATTTAAGTCCCAACTTTTGTCTTTTCTCACCGCTTACATTTATATTATCTTACCAAGTAACTTATACAACTAGTTATTTCTTATTCTTAGCTTTTTTTTTTTTTTTTTTGAGTGGCAGCTCTCCAAGGAGAACACACTTAGGCCGGTTGGCCCTTTGTGATACCACAGTGGGGTTGTCCTTCCCCTTCACTAAACCACATTGAACCAGCCTGAGTGGTTAATAAATGTCAGAACGTCGCTAATGTCAGCATACGCTATGTCCATCAGGTCATCGTAGAAGAAACTTCCCAAGAATTTCCTCCTATTTCTGGAGAGAGCAGGGCATTGACAGAGGAAGTGGACTACCGTCTCTTCTTCCTCTTCGTCTTGGCATGCTCTGCAATAATCAAATGCCTCTAAACCAAGCCTTCTGGCATGTTTTCCTATGAGCCAGTGCCCTGTTAATACCGATGTGACTCTGGCTAGTGAGTCCCTTCTGAACGAGAGCATCTCCCTTGTTCTTTTGAGATCATATTTTGGCCATGTTTGTTTGGCAATGGCACACGTGCTTTCTTCAGACCATCTTTGATTGGCACGAGTTATCGTTTTCTCATCGACCCGGAGTTTACATGTTGCCATGGGAACCCCGGGTCGATGATTTATTGTTTCTAAAGGTAACAGGGTACCTGCCCTGGCCAGTTCATCTGCCTTACAGTTACCTGTTATATCATTGTGACCTGGTACCCACATAACAAGTATGTTAAACCGCTCGGCTGCTTTGTTTAATGCTATGCGGCAGTTCAGGGCAACTTTAGAGGTCGTTAATGCGCCTCGCAGAGCCTTGATCGCTGCTTGGCTGTCTGTGAGGATACGGACTTCGCTGCCTTGCATTGCGGCCCTTTGTATCCATCCTATTGCTTCTTGAATCGCCAGGATCTCTGCCTGAAAAACACTGCAGTGGTCTGGCAACCTGAATGAGATATTGATATTTGGTTGCTCCGAAAATACCCCTCCACCCACCCTTCCGTCCAGTTTCGACCCATCTGTGTATATCACCATCTGGGCCTCACCATGGTGAATTGCGTTCTCCTTCCACATCTCCCTCGAGGGGATTTGGGTGGAGAACCCATTCTCGAAGAAGGGTTTGGGAATGGTGTGGTCAATACCTTCGGATGGTTGTTTGTACTCCTGAAGAATCATGGAGTGCCCAATATGAGTCCCCTTCCAAGGGTTAACATTATTCATTCTTAGGGCAGCGTTTGCCGCCATTTGTTTCCCAAAGGGGTCAAGCGGAATCAGGTGCAGGATGGTGTCAAGAGCTTTAGTTGGTGTAGTTCTTAGACAGCCAGTGATTGTCACTTCAGCTAGTCTTTGAACTTTTGCCAGCTCCTTAAGGTGTGCCCCTTTTTTCAAGGAATGCCACCATACCACCACCCCATACATCATGATTGGCCTTATGACCGCCTTGTACATCCAGTGGGTTATCTTCGGGTGCACTCCCCAGCTTTTTCCCACGATCTTTTTGCAGGTGTACAGCGCATTTGTAGCTTTCCGTACTCTCTCCTGCATATTGGGCTTCCAGTTCAGCTTCCTATCCAGAATTAGTCCCAGATATTTAGCTTGGGCTGAGATCTCTAGTGTCACTCCCTCCAGGGTTGGCAACGTGAAGGTCGGGATTACCCGTTTATTTGTGAATAGGACTAACTCCGTTTTCCTTGGGTTGACTCCCAACCCACTGCTGTTACACCATCGAGTTATCCTACCTAATGCTCTCTGTAAAAGAGATGTGAGTATGTTGGGAATCTTCCCCGACACTGCTATGGCGAGGTCGTCCGCATACGCGATTACCGTAACGCCAATGTTGTCCAATTCCATCAACAGTTCGTTTAAGGCTAAATTCCATAGAAGAGGTGATAGAACACCCCCTTGGGGTGTACCCTTCACTGGGTATCTTCTTATCTTTGAGCCTCCAAGTTCCGAGTTTATGACCCTATTTCTCAACATATGATCGATAAACTCTGTAAGCGAAGTCTCTATCCCTAGTTTCTCCAAGGACTGAGCTATCTTTTCGTATTTAATATTATTAAAGGCTCCTTCTATATCTAGAAAGGCTACCAATGTATATTCTTTGTACTTCATCGATTTCTCAATTTTCTGTACTAGAGTATGTAGGGCTGTTTCAACAGATTTCCCTTTACTGTATGCATGCTGGGACTCTGACCACATTGAAGGTTCAATTTTACTCCTGATGTGTGTCTCTATGAGTCTCTCTAGCGTTTTCATGACAAACGAGGATAGACTTATTGGTCTGAAATCCTTGGTTGTAGCGTTAGATGTTTTACCTCCTTTGGGTATGAACACCACTTTTACTTCCCTCCATATTTTGGGGGTATAACAGAGTTCTATACATGCCTCAAAGACTGTCTCCAACCAAGGTATGACAATCTCTGAGGCCGCCTGTAGTTCCGCCGGTATGATTCCATCCGGACCTGGCGATTTGTAAGGTTCGAACCCAAATAAAGCCCAAGAAATTGCTTCTTTACTGAAAAGTCTTTGGGCGCTTCTTTGTTTCCTGGTTTGGTTTGTTGCTCTTGGCAACTCCTGCTTACATCCAGGAAAGTGTGTCTTAGTTAATAGCTCTAATGTCTCAGAGCTGCTTGTGGTCCAGCTGCCGTCTTGCCTTTTTATGTACTCGGGCATTACTGGATCCGTTGCTAGGATTTTGCGAATCCTATTTCCCTCAGGGATTGTTTCAATCATAGTGCAGAAAGTTTCCCAGGAGGCTTTTTTCGCTGTTTTTAATTTGCTTTTGAAAACTCTTTGACTAGCCTTATAGTTTTCCCAATTGTTGGTTACCTTGGCTAGATTGAATAATCTCCGACATTCCTTTCTCAGGGTAATGATCTCTTTTGTCCACCAAGGTGGTCTCTGTCTTCCTTTAACCGTGCGAACCGGGCATGATACCCTGGTTGCCTGATTACAAGCATTGGTAAAGGTTTCTATCGTATCGTCCAGTTCTTCTATTGTGGAAGGTCTGGGCGGTATTTCTAATAGAAGTTCGCTGAGGGCAGTGTTATACTTATCCCATTGCGTCTTCTTTCTGTTACGGTACCTAATTTTGTCCGGCTTCTGAAGGTCCAGACTGAATTCTATGTACTGGTGGTCAGAGAAGGAATGGTCATCTGAGACTTTCCAATCTCTTACATATTGGGCAGCTTGTTCATTGACACACGTTATGTCCAGAACTTCGCGCCTTATTGCGGTGATAAAGGTTGGAGAATCACCTTCATTGCAAATTTCAAGGTTATTACACATGATATATTCAAAAAGTAACTCACCTCTTTCATTTGTGTCCGTACTGCCCCAGATCGTGTGGTGTGCATTGGCATCCGCACCTATGACCACTGGTATCTTCACATTGCCTGCTTTTGCGATAGCTTCTTGAAGGATACTCGGGGGGGGCGGTTCTTCATGGTCATGTGCTAGGTATGCAGAAACCATCCATATGGTTTGGGATTGAAGTTCTACTGCCAGCACTATGATGTCTTTATTGCAGAACTCTGTCACCATGAAGGCGTTATTCTTAGCTTAATAGTTCACTTAATATAATTAACGATTACACTTATTACCTATATCTTACTCACTATTTCACTTATTTTATGTACCTACTACAAATTTACTAGTTCTGGTATGCACGTGTCTTTTCACTGTTTACACCTCTTTATGTACTTCCTCTTTCACACTTTGCTTCGCTTCCTCACTTCACTGCGTAGCACTTTTACCTGGACAGAGTCATTTTTTGTCTTAAGCAGGGCATGTCACTTTGAGAGAAGGTTATCTATCGGGCAACCCGAGACAGGATAATTTACGGGCACTTTTCAGGAAACCATTCCACAGTCACTCCCGTTCATCTACTGCGGTATGTTTTTAGTAATGTAGGTATTCCTTTTTCCAGCCGATCGTGTAAAAATTGGTCTTTTCCTTGTCCACTGATTTATCTTCTAATTATTTCAAAAATGGCATCGTATCATGGCATATTGTTCCCACCCATACTGTCATACTAATTGACCGTCTTTTTTCTGGGGTCATTCGCACTCACATACAAAAACCACCATTACAAAGAATATCGATGAATGTCGGTCGGTCGGGCTGCGTCCAACATGTGGTCACCGTCTGTGGGCCGTTAAGCCCAGCTTCAAGGGGCAGGTACACAGGTCTGTTGACAAACTCACTTAGTCACACACATTAACACTTTGTAATAAACTATATAAAACTGCTTTTGTCCACATATCGATTTATAGAAATACTTAATAATTACATATATGATAGGCAAAATTACACTACATCTACTGTACTAAAAATTAATGGCCTTGGCCTCCTCAAGGAATCGTCTCCATTGCACCCTATCCATGGCCTTTTCTCTCCGATTCCGCACACCGGCTATCTGAAGGTCCCTCTCGACTCCATCCATCCATCGTAGTTTCGGCCTTCCCACACCCCTTCTTCCCTCTGGATGCGTTGTGAGGATTCTTTTTGGTGTCTGGTCATCTTCAATACGATGCACGTGTCCTAACCAGCGGAGCTTTCCTATTTTCAAAAATGTAAAAAATTTATTTATAAAAATTAAATAAAACAGGTTTTTTAAAGTTTTTTTAATTTAAGTAAACTTACAAACAGTTATTTTATACAAACTGAAAGACATATATAGGTCCGAATGCAGAGTCCTACCTAAATACTAAATTCTAAATACTAACCATGTTTTCATTGCACAGTCGCTCACTTAAGTTAGAAGATCACGTGGCTTCCTAACTGGAGGATGCTACGACGTTTTTCTATGAGAATTGCATTGCAGAGACATATCTAAATACTTAGCGCATCGGCGTAAACTAACATTTGTGAATTGTCAAAAAGTAAGGTTGATAGCGAGGAACCTTACGAGTGGTTTAATACTAAAATACGAGATTTTTTCAGTGGATGATGTTTTTATCGGCTTCATTGAATATGTATTTGGTAATTTTGTCAAATCAAATACCAAACAGAGTATTCAGTGATCTATATGAGATGCTGAAAATTCACTGGAATTTCAGAAAAATCGCGACATCGAGCTGTCAGTGTGATCTTGGTTACATGTGTTTAAGTTGTTATGAGCAAATTAAAAACAGCGAAAACAGCGAAAAAAGCCTCCTGGGAAACTTTCTGCACTATGATTGAAACAATCCCTGAGGGAAATAGGATTCGCAAAATCCTAGCAACGGATCCAGTAATGCCCGAGTACATAAAAAGGCTAGACGGCAGCTGGACCACAAGCAGCTCTGAGACATTAGAGCTATTAACTAAGACACACTTTCCTGGATGTAAGCAGGAGTTGCCAAGAGCAACAAACCAAACCAGGAAACAAAGAAGCGCCCAAAGACTTTTCAGTAAAGAAGCAATTTCTTGGGCTTTATTTGGGTTCGAACCTTACAAATCGCCAGGTCCGGATGGAATCATACCGGCGGAACTACAGGCGGCCTCAGAGATTGTCATACCTTGGTTGGAGACAGTCTTTGAGGCATGTATAGAACTCTGTTATACCCCCAAAATATGGAGGGAAGTAAAAGTGGTGTTCATACCCAAAGGAGGTAAAACATCTAACGCTACAACCAAGGATTTCAGACCAATAAGTCTATCCTCGTTTGTCATGAAAACGCTAGAGAGACTCATAGAGACACACATCAGGAGTAAAATTGAACCTTCAATGTGGTCAGAGTCCCAGCATGCATACAGTAAAGGGAAATCTGTTGAAACAGCCCTACATACTCTAGTACAGAAAATTGAGAAATCGATGAAGTACAAAGAATATACATTGGTAGCCTTTCTAGATATAGAAGGAGCCTTTAATAATATTAAATACGAAAAGATAGCTCAGTCCTTGGAGAAACTAGGGATAGAGACTTCGCTTACAGAGTTTATCGATCATATGTTGAGAAATAGGGTCATAAACTCGGAACTTGGAGGCTCAAAGATAAGAAGATACCCAGTGAAGGGTACACCCCAAGGGGGTGTTCTATCACCTCTTCTATGGAATTTAGCCTTAAACGAACTGTTGATGGAATTGGACAACATTGGCGTTACGGTAATCGCGTATGCGGACGACCTCGCCATAGCAGTGTCGGGGAAGATTCCCAACATACTCACATCTCTTTTACAGAGAGCATTAGGTAGGATAACTCGATGGTGTAACAGCAGTGGGTTGGGAGTCAACCCAAGGAAAACGGAGTTAGTCCTATTCACAAATAAACGGGTAATCCCGACCTTCACGTTGCCAACCCTGGAGGGAGTGACACTAGAGATCTCAGCCCAAGCCAAATATCTGGGACTAATTCTGGATAGGAAGCTGAACTGGAAGCCCAATATGCAGGAGAGAGTACGGAAAGCTACAAATGCGCTGTACACCTGCAAAAAGATCGTGGGAAAAAGCTGGGGAGTGCACCCGAAGATAACCCACTGGATGTACAAGGCGGTCATAAGGCCAATCATGATGTATGGGGTGGTGGTATGGTGGCATTCCTTGAAAAAAGGGGCACACCTTAAGGAGCTGGCAAAAGTTCAAAGACTAGCTGAAGTGACAATCACTGGCTGTCTAAGAACTACACCAACTAAAGCTCTTGACACCATCCTGCACCTGATTCCGCTTGACCTCCTTGGGAAACAAATGGCGGCAAACGCTGCCCTAAGAATGAATAATGTTAACCCTTGGAAGGGGACTCATATTGGGCACTCCATGATTCTTCAGGAGTACAAACAACCATCCGAAGGTATTGACCACACCATTCCCAAACCCTTCTTCGAGAATGGGTTCTCCACCCAAATCCCCTCGAGGGAGATGTGGAAGGAGAACGCAATTCACCATGGTGAGGCCCAGATGGTGATATACACAGATGGGTCGAAACTGGACGGAAGGGTGGGTGGAGGGGTATTTTCGGAGCAACCAAATATCAATATCTCATTCAGGTTGCCAGACCACTGCAGTGTTTTTCAGGCAGAGATCCTGGCGATTCAAGAAGCAATAGGATGGATACAAAGGGCCGCAATGCAAGGCAGCGAAGTCCGTATCCTCACAGATAGCCAAGCAGCGATCAAGGCACTGCGAGGCGCATTAACGACCTCTAAAGTTGCCCTGAACTGCCGCATAGCATTAAACAAAGCAGCCGAGCGGTTCAACATACTTGTTATGTGGGTACCAGGTCACAATGATATAACAGGTAACTGTAAGGCAGATGAACTGGCCAGGGCAGGTACCCTGTTACCTTTAGAAACAATAAATCATCGACCCGGGGTTCCCATGGCAACATGTAAACTCCGGGTCGATGAGAAAACGATAACTCGTGCCAATCAAAGATGGTCTGAAGAAAGCACGTGTGCCATTGCCAAACAAACATGGCCAAAATATGATCTCAAAAGAACAAGGGAGATGCTCTCGTTCAGAAGGGACTCACTAGCCAGAGTCACATCGGTATTAACAGGGCACTGGCTCATAGGAAAACATGCCAGAAGGCTTGGTTTAGAGGCATTTGATTATTGCAGAGCATGCCAAGACGAAGAGGAAGAAGAGACGGTAGTCCACTTCCTCTGTCAATGCCCTGCTCTCTCCAGAAATAGGAGGAAATTCTTGGGAAGTTTCTTCTACGATGACCTGATGGACATAGCGTCTGCTGACATTAGCGACGTTCTGACATTTATTAACCACTCAGGCTGGTTCAATGTGGTTTAGTGAAGGGGAAGGACAACCCCACTGTGGTATCACAAAGGGCCAACCGGCCTAAGTGTGTTCTCCTTGGAGAGCTGCCACTCAAAAAAAAAAAAAAAAAGTTGTTATGACAAAAAAAAACATTTTAAACGTCCGTCTTAACCCATAAAAAACTATCTATCTCTTTTCTTCATACACAATAATGTGAAATTCTATGCCATCGACCTTAAGTTTGGCGTAGTACCTATTTAGTATTTAGTTAGGGATGTCTCTGCAACGCAATTGCTAAATTAAGAATACTAAATACTGCCGTGAGGTTAGGAGTTAGTATTTAGGTACCTAGGACTGTGCGTTCGGGTCATTATCAATAAAAGTTAGACCGGGAAACTAATATCTATATTTATACTAAACTAATATAACATGTATATATTTACAAAAACACAAAATTATGCATATCAACAAGACAAACTAAAACCATTTAAATTAATAAAAAAAATGTCTATTGATTGAAATGGAAGAACATAATATTTAATGGAGGAATATAATATATAAGATCTGCAATATTGAAATGGAGGAACTCATAATTATATTTATTTCAATGAATGCGTAATATGATGTTGGATCTGTTTATTTTATGTTTTTTTTTATAAGTTTGTAATTTTAGGGTTACTTTCTTGTTGTTCGGTACACGAAATGAAAACAACAACAAAAAGTCAAGCACATTTTAAATTAACCGTGCGATGACACCCCAACATTGCTCAGTATTGTTCAGAATACACATCGTTCTCATTGCAACTTCAGGTCATACCAACATAGCGATTCGCTCTGATTCCGAACACGACCCAAGTTGAATATGTATAATAAGTCATACAGGTTAGAAAATACATTTTGAAAAGGATATATTGATATTTCAGTTATTATATAGGTACCTAAATGAAAGCTTCGTCAGCCTTCGCGGTGGTTCAAAATGATATTGTTATAAAAAAAAAAAAAATTAGATGGATATCTGATTATTTAGTCAAAGTTTGATACAGTTTTCAGTCTGGATTTGTGAGATGGTTAATATCTTGTCTCCAGCTTGTTATTGGGTGCGTGTTTAATTAATATTTGATATGAGTACCTACCTGTTAGTTGTCCGAGAAGCAATATAAAATAAATAAATAAAAATTCTTATCTTTTCTCCTTTCAGCAAATGCTAAAAAGTCCGAATCCAACCAGGACTCGTCTTCTGTCTCAGAATCAGGCTGCGAGCGTCGCGTCGCACCACCCCCTCCGCTGTCTATTTACAACTCGCACCACCACCAGCAGAATAACCAGCAGCAGGAGTCGGCCGTCATGCTGGACTGGGAGCAGCTGCGGCTGCGCCTTGCACAGCACGCCGGCCTGCCCCTACCTGATGGTGCCCTGCCGCCACCCCCCCTAGAAGAGCCTCCCCTCGCAGCCGGAGACCAGCAAGCCGCCGCCATGAGACTGTCACACTACGTCTACACACTGATGTGCATCATATGGCAGCAGCTTACCACTATACACAGGTTGGGATCACATTTACATTTTATATTGAAAAAAAAATAATAACGAAACATGTGGCTAAACCAGGGTTTACGAAAATCCCATATTTATAATAAATACCATACCATCACACCATTTACCTGTTTGGAGTACGCAGAGAGAACCATATATCAGACTCATCTTTGTTTATTTTATTTTTACAGTTTATTCTTTGAAGTAATTTCCGATTGACCGATTGATTAATTCACCATGTGAATTAAATTGGTCATGTTATTCATTGTCATTCGTTTATTTATTGTCATTCATTTGAATTTTATTTCAGTTTGGAAGCTCAGCTATCTGCGTGTAAGATGGGAGGAGAAGTCAATAAACCATTCTACAAGCACAACCAGCAATTAGAAGAATTAAGAAATCTACAGGTAATTTTATTTCATTTAACATCTGCTGTGGAATAGTGGTGAGTTATACGAGGGTTTCCTTTTATATTTGGGGATTAGAGAACAAAAACAAATATTAATGATGGAAAATCACTTTATTGTTTTTCCTCCATATTCCCCATGAAGATCTATACACTTTTGCATGCGTTTGAACCAATTGTCGAAGCACTTTTTCCACTCTGATTGAGGTATCTCCAAAACATGCATTCTGAATGCAGCAACCGCTTCTTCAGGTGTCGAAAAACGTTGACCTCTCAGTTTGTTTTTTACGTGCGGGAATAAAAAGAAGTCATTTGGTGAAAGGTCAGGACTATATGGCGGATGACTCATCAAATCGATGTTTTGGGTGCTCAAAAATGCAGTTGTTTGAGCCGATGTGTGAGAGCTCGCATTGTCGTGGTGTAGAGTGATCCGTCTTCGGCGGTTGGTTTTCCTGATTTCTTGGAGGACAACTGGCAAACAAATTGTTGTGTACCACTCGGAATTGAATGTTCTGCGTTGTTCTAGTGGTACGGTTGCGACATGTCCAGTTTTTCCGAAAAAACATGCGACCATTTGCTTGGAAGTGCTTCGTGCGCGAACAACTTTTGTTGGATTTGGCTCATCTTGAAACACCCATACAGTCGACTGCTGTTTACTTTCAGGCTCATACGCGTAAATCCACGATTCATCACCTGTCACGATGTCATAGACGTGTTTTGAAGCACCGCGATCGTATTTTTCGAGCATTTCTTTCGACCAATCGACACGAGCCTTTTTTTGAGCGATTGACAAATTGTGTGGGATCCAACACGAACAAATTTTTATGACAGTTAAATGTTCATGCAATATTGAGTGTATGCTGGTCCCACTAATGCCTAAGGTTGTCTCTATCTCACGATAGGTCACATGACGATCTTGCAATATCAGTTCGCGCACAGCATCAATGTTTTTCTGATTTTGGACGACCTTCACGAAATTCGTCTTGGAGTGAACTCCGACCACGATTGAATTCACCATACCATCGATAAACACTGGTCCTTGATGGGGTTTCTTGAATTAAGTTCATTCATGCACTGCTGCTGAGTTAATCCACGTCGAAAGTTGTAAAAAATAATCGCACGAAAATGTTCACGATTTAATTCCATTCTTGGGGGCAGATGAATCTTTTAATTTACTGTAAACAACAAAAAAACGCTCGTATGTCAAAACGTTCTGAGTATGTATAACCTCAAAAACTTCTAACTTTACGATACAGCTGTCAGTTGACAGATTGCAACACCAGGGTTGCCAAATCCCGAAATATAAAAGGCAACCCTCGTATATTATGTCTCGCAACTTCTTGCTTTTCTGGGTTGACTGAAAATTGCACTTGTATGATTTATTTTAGCTTTAATGGTGCCTGTTAGTAATTACTTGTGTACTTTTCACTACTGTGAAAAGAATAAATGAAATTTAATAACATACGGATTAGTAATCCAATGGTCATGGATTATAAGGATATAATACTTAAACGCGGACCATTGATCTCTAGGTGGTCTTGCTAGCTGCCAGATGTATGGCTCTATAGAACTTCGTAGCAGGAATGTTTTTCCGTATTCAGACCAACACATCTGCAATTTGTCTCTCAGTCTTGTACCAGGCGCTAACAATTTTAATTCAGGATCTATATAATTAATATGTCAAGTGAAAAAACCTCACCCGTCAGAGGAGTTTGAAATATGGCATAGTAAAAGTTCATTTGGAGAAGGACTGCATTGAGTGATTTTGAGCTATATTTCATACGACAGCACCGAATTAAGTTTTTTTAAGTTGGTTGTCATGCCACGTGATAGCTCTGTCAAACTCTAGCTAGCTATTGAACTTTTTGAGATACAATATTTTTGTATGACAATGTTAATCAATAATTCAAATTGCTTTTTATGTTCTTCTCATATCTTATGTTAAAAAATAGCTTTTGGTATTATAAAAATGGATCATAACTACTTCACAAATGTGAAATGTCAAGTTGAATCAGTGTTATACTACCCCCGTCGCCGGTTCAATTTGACATTTGAGTTGAATAACGGTTAACTCTTGATCCATGTTTATAAATAAGAAATGTGATCAAATTGGGGTTCAACCGTAGTTCAATATTTGAACCACGTTTATATATAACACTGAAAATGTATTACAAATACATTAAATAAAATAAAATAAATATTTCACGTCAAACCATAGATTTATAAATGATACTTCAAAGATAATGAAGTAATAAAGAATAATTTCGAATATAAACTTTTTTTTTTTCTTTTTTTTTTTAATTTTATAATATATATAATAATAACTTGGTATACACCACTTATGAGCACAAATAACTGTCGACCGGTTTCGAGAACGATGTTCTCATCTTCAGGATGACTTACGTACTAAATTAAAAATGAAAATATAGACTTAACCTAAACTAAAGATGTGGGAGGAGTCAATTCAAAAGTAGTGGGGCAAGCGACAACCCGGTGTTTAGGAAACGCAAGATATAAATTATTTATTAATATTTTTATTATTATTATTTTTTTTTTTTATTATTATTAATTTAATCTATGTTAATTTATTTGATAGGGAATATATTTAGTAGCGGACTATTAGGAAAATTAATTTGACTGTTTATTATATCCTGGTTATTGTTTATGCTTTTCCTAATTTCTAATATTTCCAAATCAGCTAATTTTAAATTTGAATGTAATATCTGGTTTGATGGTTTTATTATTTTATTTTGTAATTTCAATGTGTGTACTTAATTGTTGTTCATGTTTGTAAAAGGCAATTTGTCGTAAATAAATAAATAAATAAATATATAAATAAAAAATGGAGAAAATTATTATTTTTTAACAATGATATATCAAATCTAATAAAAAAGAATATCCCGAACACAATTTCACCAGCCTTCTATACAAATAATAAACTGAAAAATATAATACTTATTAATAAAGACAAGATAAATAAATTAGAAAAATCGGGAGTATACAAATTAAGTTGTAATGACTGTAATCAATTTTATATTGGGAAAACAAATAGAAATTTTCAAATTAGAACACAAGAACACTTACGCTGTCTGAAAAATAATAATTTTTCAGAATTCGCTGAACACCTTATAGAATTTAATCATCATTTTGACATTAATACAGGTTTACAGATATTACATACAGGACATTCAAATTTAAAATTAGCTGATTTGGAAATATTAGAAATTAGGAAAAGCATAAACAATAACCAGGATATAATAAACAATCAAATTAATTTTCCTAATAGTCCGCTACTAAATATATTCCCTATCAAATAAATTAACATAAATTAAATTAATAATAATAAAAGAAAAAAAAAAAAATAATAAATATATTAATAAATAATTTATATCTTGCGTTTCCTAAACACCGGGTTGTCGCTTGCCCCACTACTTTTGAATTGACTCCTCCCACATCTTTAGTTTAGGTTAAGTCTATATTTTCATTTTTAATTTAGTACGTAAGTCATCCTGAAGATGAGAACATCGTTCTCGAAACCGGTCGACAGTTATTTGTGCTCATAAGTGGTGTATACCAAGTTATTATTATATATATTATAAAATAAAAATTATAATGACGCCACAAAGTTACTTCCTTAAAAATAAAACTGAATCGAATATAAACTCTTATTGGGGGGTAATGTTAGTAAATATTGTAACTGTATTATATATGTATATATTGTATTATGTATCATCTTTTTTTCTTTATCAAATAAATAAAAAAAAAATGAAAAATTTGTATCCCTTGATAAATACATGATGTTTTTTGTCGTAGATCAGGTTCAATGACTTTACAAAATTTATAGAATTACGGTTGAATTTCTACCTCTGCGCAATCACTAGTATAATATTTATTTTTATAAAAAGTATATTGTTCTTCATTTAGAATTGATGTGTTTTAGGACAAATTGTCTGAGGAAAAGGCGGCATGGGCTGTCCACCAAGAGCAAGAGGCTCGAGCTCTGTGCGAGAGGAGCGAACAGTTGGCCAGGCTACAGAGATCTCTGGCTGAACAACAAGGTGACGTGGAGCAACAGAGGGAGCGCTTGTATCGCAGACTGGAAGCCCTCGCAGCTAGGGGACTACTCACAGATCCTGCTGGTAACAACTTACTAACAAAATATTACATCTTCTTTCTTCACCTCATGATGGCATCTACACTCATTCGACGGGGTTTGGTGATTGAAGATCCTGTAGTACAATTAGCAAGGTCCATATCTTCGAATAAGGTTTAACACCAAGTTTAACACAGTGTTAGTCAATATTAGCAACTTTAAAGTAGAGCAAAAAACCTTTCTTAAATTCTTATTATATTACATTTAAATATACTTTGAATATAAAAAAAAACATGTCGGGTCATGCTGCTTTGTGTTTTTATATTTTTTCAAATGTAATATTATAAGGATTATAAAAAGATTTTCCTCTACTGTAATGTTGCTAATATTGACTTACACAGTGTTAGACTTTATGCGACAATATGTAAAAAACAACAGTACTCAATAGATAAATTATTTTTACTTTTACACTTTTTACTAGTAATAGCAAAAAAACTTTGTAAAAATTGGTTTGACACATGCATTTTGAGATTTTTGTAACTCTCACAAATCCATACCAAAAACACACTCAAAAACTGGATTTCCATCAGAAGATTTCAAGAACCTCCATAGCAGCTCGAGTTTCGGAACTGACTAAGAGTCCCATGTCTATGATTTTTCTGTTTATCTTTGTTATTCATGTTTATTCTCTTTTTTCTTTCAGTTGCTACCCAAGAAGACACAGTCGGTAGCGGAAGTACAATATCCTCACCACTCAGTGAAACATCTCCGACTGACACACACAAGAGGAAAGATTCCAAATGGAAAAGTAAGAAACAAAATTCATACACCAAAATTAGTTTATTGTCCAATAATTCTTGATAGAATTCCATATTTAAATATACATATACAATTTTTCTATATTTGAATTATATTTATTTATATATATTTATTTATATTTTTTCTATATTTGAAGAGATCCTAAAGATACATGGTAAAACCTGAGTCATTGAAAATCATCTATATTAGAGGAAATGAGGATATGTTATCTCTTTTAAGTTAGTTAATCTTTTATCTATTTAATATTAATAAGTGCATTCATTTCATGCTTGACTGTATAGGGTAAACTTCTACTCTGCTGTGAATTGAACCCAAGACTTAGCATAGAAGCCAAATAGTTAACCACTATGCTACAGCCGTCGACAATAACATTTTTAATTTTCTTGTCTTTTATAGATCAGTCAACGTCGTCAGCCGGTGGCAAACAACAGCCTCTTCCCATCAACCTCATCAGTGCGCAGAACCAGCAAAAGATTGTCACGGCGCAGAACCTGCCCGTGAAACAGCAGCTGCCCCTCAAACTGGCCTCCAAGCTCAGCAGCAACTCCTCCCCGACCAACTCCACCAGCCAGCCCAGCAACAACAACACGAGCACCGGCAGCAACTCGTCCACCTCGGGCAACATCGGCTACAGCGTGGTGCACGGTAACCAGCTGTTGCCGTTGAGACTGAGCCAAGGTACGGGCGGGGGCGCAACGCAGTCCAACGCAAACGACAGGAGGTATAGCGGAGGGGCTAGTATGGCTACGCAGGGATATCAAAGGCTTATGGATAATGATGTAAGTCATACTCATGATTAAACAGATCTCTTGGTCGGCTGGTAAATTGGTTCACCATCAAAATTTTAAAGACACATTCACATTCCCCTTTATATGCCAACATATAAGCACTAGTATAATATGAAAATGTGACATAGTGGTACATCTA
This sequence comes from Molanna angustata, assembly GCA_963576475.1. NCBI lineage: Eukaryota > Metazoa > Arthropoda > Insecta > Trichoptera > Molannidae > Molanna > Molanna angustata. Next base: position 16,798,616 of record OY754985.1, read on the forward strand.
TATGATTTAAAAGTTGTCTTGTGTTATACTTTTTACTCCTCACTACCCCAATGGAATGAATTCGAATGAATGAATATTTGTTATTTTTAAGGTTATTTTTTTTACTGCAATGAGTATCATGCAGAGATTGTATTTTGAAAGTTTCATCACAATGTATCTGTGTGTGTGTGTCTGTTGTGGACTATGTATATATGTTTATTCTACTTAATTAATTGATTATATACTAAAGTACTCATTCGATTCTTTCAAATTTTGCAAATTTGTATATCTAATACTCGCTTAGACCTCATTTGATTCAATTTTTTTAATCGTCAAATATTTTAACGTGACCTCAAGCTCAGGAAACTTACGGTTTGATATTTTTACTATCAAATTGATAAAAAGGCATATCACTTTCATAAAGTGGCATTGAAGAATTATCAACTTAAAAAAAAAATTAAATATTTATATCAAAAATACTTTAACAAATGTCATTTAATGAAAATGCTGAAAATTTTCCATACAAAATTTGAATACTTTGTGGAGTGACTTGGTAGTGAGGAGTTTAGCGTTGGCCACAACCCACTCGTTCCTAGTGTGTTACAAAATATTGATATTATATTTCGTATGAGAAACTAAGTATAAGTTGTTACTGAAACTGCTCCAAATTAAAAAAAAGTACACGTTAAAAAACATAAAAAAAAGTAAAGCTTCTTGTTTTGTTTTAAGATATGTTTTTAACATTCTACTCATTTAAATAGATAACATGTCATGTTATAAACAATATGTCTAGCTTTTTATTTTAGTAAAACCTTTTTTTTTTTAATTTTATTGGATGTGTGTACTGAATTTTATATTGATTTTCTAACTGTTTTTTATGTGGCGTATGGTATATGCCGTATCAATTAACAAAAAAAAATATTTCCAGTCACCAATGAGTTCACACAGCAGAACGGGCAGTTCACCAGCTATGATGGGTTTCACCTTGCCTCAGGGTACGACTGCTTCCAACAAGGCAACGAGGTATGTAATTGAGAAACAAAACATTTCACTTATAATTTGTTATCTTTCATTTATTAAGGTGGAGGTTGGATTTATGCAGTTGAGACTATGCTGCACTCTAAAGTGGACACATCTTATATGTTCCCAAATGCTCTCGCTGGTTTTAAGTAAGACATAGCAGACAAACTAAGAAAATCGCCTCAGATGGTTTTGTCATGTCAAAAGAAGACCACTTGAATATATTGGCAATGAATTTTGCACTGCCGGGATGACGTGGGAGGCCAAAGCTTCGATGGCGAGGTGTTGAATCAGGTGAGATCACCGAGGATGAAGCCCGGGACAGAAGCAAAGTGGAGGAGTAGGTTACGGAAAGCAGACCCTGTCACCATACGGGATAATCAATTGATTGATTTGAAGAGGTGAATCGAAGAAGGCCCCAATCGACCATTTTTCATAAAACGTCTTTTGCTGTCAGCTTCCATGTGTTCGTATTGATAACAGCCCATTTTTCTTACTTTATCATAGACATATGTAATATTTGATTTCTTGGTTAGTCGAAGACAAGCCCAATTTTTAAAATTGGGCCATTTTTCATCAGACTGGCAACACATCACTAATGCATCTCCATCGATATTCATGTGATAATTTTTTTAGGACAAACACATATCCAAAATTACCGGATCGTTTCCGAGTGCGGAGTCCCGAGTCTCCCGTGCAAGCGGTGAACCTGTCCCCCACGTTGGGGTCTTCGCAGGGGGCGTCTGGCTCCGGTCAGGCCAACCAGGGTGAGGAGAACAAGCAGCCAGGGAGCCAGAAGGAAGAGGAGATAATATTCTTCTGACGGTCGTCCTTCAAGGCGTTCTTCAGTGATTTAATCAAAATGAAGGTTTAACACTAGCGTCGTCATTATAATATACACATGTATAATAAATCATTTGTTTTTATCCCAATGTTGCAATGGCCCTGAGTCAAATTGAAAACGCTGTTCGTTATCGCCAAGCGCTATTTTTTTTTGTATGTGATTTGACGTTTGTTGTAGAAATTTTTTCTACAATAACAAACAACAAACGTCAAATCCCATACAAAAAAAAATTAGCGCTTGGCGATAACGAACAGCGTTTTCAATTTGACTTGGGGGCATTGATTAATGACAATTATTATCTAGTATTAATTATTATCCATGTAATTTTTTTATGTAATATTTTTTCATCGTTTCAGCTTTAAAAGTCTTATTCCATATTTTTTACATATATTTCAAGTAATAGTGATTAAAGATCAATATAGATCAACAAACAAAATATGCCGTTGTGTTGTTTCAAAAACCTATTTTTGATACATTGTCATTTAAAATATTTACGATTTGTTTGAGTTGATATTTTTACATGCTGGGCAAACATTTTTGTTGTGTATAATTTTAACAAATGAAATACAATGAATGTTGTACCTATATTAAAAAATTTTGTTAACACAAAATGGATGTGATGTGGCAGGTTGTATGACTACTGCGACAAGTTTAATAAAAATATATTTGTTGTGTACATTCTTGCTTCTCTGGGTTATAAAAACTAGTTAGTTAGACGATATATTGCCATTTTGCAATAGACAAGGGTTGCAAAAAAGCATTTGCATATTTTTTATCTTCATTACGGTTTTGTGGAACATTTTTACAAATCATAAATAAAAAAAATATACAATATCAATGTGTAAAACCACGTTGGAATATTTACAGTGGAACTTTTTCGAAGCTAACCTTTAATATTTTTTTAGAAGTATGAATTGTGTTGGCAATAATATTGATGCATAATCACTATTCTTGTATGTTGTATTCCAAATTATTTGTTTATGTATTATTTTTATTATGCATTGTAAAATAAATATATCTTATACATTTTTGTACTTAATGTAGGTATATCTTTTATATTGTATTTTGGTGAATATTAAGAATACTCATCGTGTACGTTATGTTTTTATTCCTATTTAAGTTGCATTTATTTTAATTTATTATTTATTGAACATATATTATATACATATATAGGTATATCTTTAAATGTTTTTTAGTATGTGAATATGCAATATAAGGTTATAGATATATAAGGTTATAGGAACTTTATTAATTTTAGAGATTCTCATTGCACTGACAATAAAACATTACTTCATTTTATTCTATTTTCTAAATTAATGTAAATTGTTTAAATGGATCTCTTTATATTATTATTTTGATATTAGGATTATATGAAAACATATGACGCATTTAATTTGAAAATAAATGTATAAAGTTAACTAGGATGACGATTCTTATGTTGGCAAAAGTGAGGACATAAATGTTGTCAGCGTAAAAAAACATTCCATTTGTCTTTTGAAATTGAACCCAAAGTTGAAACAAGGACGATTTTTCAAATAAAGATTTATGTGTTTGTAGTAAATTTTGCGTATTTGTTAGTACAACAAATTGACTTCCAATTTTTCACAAGTATAGTTTTATTAAAAAAATTCATTGTTAACAAATGACAAATTTTATATACTTACTCTTGTACCTACGGTAGAAATTATAATCTAATGTTTCAAAACAATATTTTTATAATAGTTTTGCATTGCATATAGTGCAAGGATCAGATTTATCCATTGGTCTGAGTTACAATTGTTTTTTTTTTGTACTTTACATTTTTGAACAGTAAAAAAAGTGATTTTAAATTGTGACACTTTTATCCATAAACATATTTTTTTTGTTGTTGTATAATTACCATATTTTTGATTTTTTCTTTATTTTGTTCATTACTTCAGATAGCTGTAAAATTTTATCTGAACATTTTGTGTGTTATACAACTGTTGATTTATCAATTTCAGACTATGATCGATGTTTATGTGGCTCGTGTTTTAAGTATCAATAATAATATTAATTTTCACCATTTCAGACGATTTTCATTCCAAAATTGACGGTTTAAATAAACATTTTACAGCTTTATTCACGCTATTCGAGCTTAAATAACAAAAATCTAATTCATTTAATAAAATATCAATGTTGTGAATAGCAAAATATAACCATATTTCAATTCAATTGTTTTATTTTACATCAAATAAAAGAGATTGTTAAAAAAGAAAAAGATAGCAGAGTCATGTTAAGATGCATTAGATGCATTTTTTTAAAAAATAAAATATGTATCATGATTAAAAGACATTGGCCCGATTGCAGAGTCGGACCTAAATACTAATTTATAATTACTAACCAAATTTTCACTGCTGCATTAGTCTCACTAGAGTTAGGATATTACGTGGTTTTCTAACTGGAGATTTCTAGGGTATTTTCGTATGAAAATTGCATTGCAGAGACATATCTAAATACTTAGCAAATGAACGTTGGCACAAACTAACATTTGAGATCTGTCAAAAGCTAAGATTGATCGTGAGGAACTTTATGGGTAGTTGAAACTAAAATACAAAATGTTTTCGATGGAAGATAATTTTAGCGACTTCATTGAATATGTTTTTGGTAATTTTATCAATTTGAATCCCACACAAAGTATTCAGCAATCTTTAAGAGATGTCGAATTTCATAGGAATCGTGAATTGTAAATTAAATGCGCACTGAGAGCTGTCAGTGTTAGCTTGTTTACGTGTGTTTCTGTTGTTATGTTTTAAATGTCAGTAGAAACCCATAGAATAATCTCTATCTTCTTTCTTCACATATAATAGTCTGAAATGCTATACCATCAACCTTAAGTTTGGCATAGGGTTTTGAAATGAGTTAGTGATAACAAGATGGGGACGTAGCAGAAGACCTTCTGGAGAGACCACATTGAACGCATGTACGACAATGGAATTGTCAAAATTGTGCAAACAGAAATACCCAACAACAGAAGACTACCTGGAAGACCTGTGAAGAGATGGAAGGACAGTTGGACCTCCTTCTCCCAGGATAGTCCACCTTCACAAACAGGTCAAATATACGATGAAAAAGAAGAAGAGTTAGTGATGTCTATGCAATGCAATCACTAACTTAGGAATACTAAAAACTCCAGTTAGATATATTTAGATTTAGTATTTGGTTACCTAGGACTGTGCATTTGGGTCATTGTGACAAAATAAAATCTTGATAATATAAATTTTCAATACATTCTGTTTTTATTTCATCATACGCCGTATAACTCAAAATTGTCTTATTTCAAAGTAAGATAGTTTTTTTCATCTGTTTAAATGTTTATTAATATTTTACATTGAAAACTATGGGTTATATAAGGTGTTGTGTATAATAAATATATCTAGAATAATAATTAAAACAATATTAAAATTTCTACCTTTGTATGTGTCTTATTTTTTGGCACAAATCATATTTAGATGAAGATATATTTTTCAAACTGAATGAAACTATTTTCGTAATCTGTTGAGGACATTATTAAAGATATAAAAAACTTTGTACTTGCGTATTGTATTTGTAATTTGAAACAATAAAAAATAATACATTAATCGTATCGTGGTGTTGTGACGTCTTAACAATATTGTGAAAACACGCAGAAAGAGACCTTATAATCTTTTGATAATTTAAATATATATATCTGTTGACTTTTATGAAGAAGAGAAGATTTAAATGTTAAATACAAAAGAAATAAATTATTTGAATGATTGGTAAAAAAAATACAGTGCCACTATTTTTACGACCGGAATTGGCTGGAAAAGCGTTTTCCCGCCAAAAAGTGTCTATTTACACGACAAATTTTCTGACGTCTATGTTTTTAGGTCATTTATAACCATAGAAAGCGCAGATAAATCAAAATACAAAAATATTTACCTTTGTCATTTTTTCAATGGTCATAAAAATGCATCATGGAAACCAACTTGAAGAAAAAATAAATAATATTGGCATCTTATTACATTTACTTAATTTTATAAATCATTTTTTCATCGAGATCTACAATTGTAACAAAGTATAAACAAAGGTAAATATTTTTATAACTTGATTTATCTGCATTATCTGTGGTTATTTTTGGTTTTCGTCTATGGTTGAGTCGTGTAAATAGTCGTAGCCAAAAAAATATTAATACTTAGAATTCATAATTCACCAAAGTTGCCAATCACAGTGTAGTTTGTCTTGGAAATGGCTAGAAGACATTTATAGAATGAAACTAAAAAACACAATGGGTTCGAAAAAATGAAAAAAGAATGACTGACAAACAAAATCATAGATAGTTGAAAGAAACATAGTGAGAGGTAAGGGTTGATTAAAAAAATTATAGTGTAAATTTAAATATAATAACAAAGTATGATTTCAATATAGAAATGTGTCGCGCTTGGTTCTGGCATGATGGTTTGTCAAAGTAGGAAAATAGATAAACAAGATATTTAAAAAATATATTTATAAAGATAGACAAACATATTATTAGCAATTGCATCCTTTTTGCGTGTTTTCACACTGCTATATAATATATATATTTTACATAACAAATTTTATATGTTATTTTGCATCTGATTATAATAAAAAAAATATGTATGTCTACATTATATTATAAACTTCATAATATTGTACTTTTGACTGATGAAATGTACTTTAAATTGGCCTCTTATAATATTATATTAAAAACTTGAAATTAGACAAAAAAATATTATAATATTTCATTGTTAAATGTTATCAATGTGTTATTAAATAATATTATGACACGATTTTTAAAATTAATCTCAGATTAACTATTCATTATGTACATATTTGGTAATTGTTAATTATGGGGGCTCAGTGTACCACAGTTAAATGTTTATGAACAAATGTACAGTTGGCAAGTTGGGCTTATGAAATGAATATTTGATAGGTTTAGACATTGAAGAAAACATATTGAAATTCAATGTATAATATAATTTTCTGTTGTGAATCACAGTAATTATTATTAACTTAATGAAAAATAGCTATGATCTAAATAAAATTGACATTATTTATACTCATTATGTCCTATTCTGATTCATCTAAATTTATCCATCTGATTATGAGAAATGTAAAAAAGTTGCTTGAATTTATACGGAACTCAATACGTCACAGCGCGTATAGAATCCTTTTATCCACGGTCACCCGTTGGTTACAGACGTTTTCGTACTCTGAAACAAATAAGAATAGGACATACTGACGTATAAAACACAACTTTTGTTTCAAAACATGGAGCCCCTATAGTTTACAAGTGCCAATGAAGTATATTATATGATTATGTACATATTTTCGATAATTATTATTGAACAATTATTGTTAAAATTATAATAGTAATAAATAATTGAATTTAAATAAAAAACAAATATTAAGATTGTATATTTTCTCATTGACTAGTACTTGAGTATATATCGAGTGTTTAAATTATTGTTTTTTTTTTCTATTCCTTAGTACGTATTTGAAATTTGTGATGTAATTGAGGGAATCTTTGGAGTTTCAACCACTTGACTGGTTTGCGTGGATTTCTACCATGTATTGACGAGCCCTTGCCTCACTCGTGCAATTTTTTATCGATTACTTTGGCAGTGATTTTCCTGAACGAAATATATTTGTGCATTGACAAGGCCGAACAACGTTCAGGCAGGTATGATTATGCTTGTTTTTATTTGTTAACAGCATATATTTGTGCGCAGTTCGTCACTGTGTGACATATCGAAAAAAAAATTAGACTCATTTTATGGCAAAAATCAACCAGTTTTGTGATTAAAGGAGTGCTTAGTTTTTTTTTAAAACTAAAGGGATTTCGATATTTATTCCATAAAGTGTTGCCAAATTGTAAGTAGGTAACTTATCTTCAGATATATGTGTAATGTTTTGACTAAATTACTCATTTTTATATGCGTGTCCAAAGAATATATACTGGAACGATTGAATAATGTTATTCTTCCCACTTCCTTTTGATAACATTTTTTTTTATGCAAACTCCTTTATATGATTATCTTTTTTATTTCTTTTATTGAATTATGTAGATCAAAGAATTTGAGTGTTTGCCACATTCTAAGAATTTTTCGACTTTGTTTAGATTGATATGAATTTCAGGGAAGAATTTTAATATAAACATAGGTAAACAAAAAATAATAATACTCGTAATTATATAGTATGTATCTCAAGGTGATTTTTAAATGATTTATTTCATGAATTGATAAAATCAATGTATGTATAAATATGAGTGTACCTAATGAAATGGTCCAAATTGTCAGAAAAAAAGAATACTTATTTATCTTCAAGTACAAATCAACATACGTATTTATTTTACTAAACAGAACGATATTTGATTTTTTTAAATCAAACGTAACGAAGCAATTGAGATTATTTTCATTAATGTGTATTTTTTCCATAAGGTTAAATTTAAACATAAAAAATTTAAAATACTAGATGAATCATAAAATAAAACAGTATTTTTAAAATCGTTTAGACTTTTTTCACTTAACTACATAACCACTAAGTTCAATAATAAACTTTTCTCTTCGATGATAACTTTATAATTTATCCTACTTTTATTTACTTCAAATAAAATTTTTCAAACTATTTTTAAATAAAACTTTAAGATAGAACATCTAATTCAGGGGGGCAAGTCTGGTTCAATCGGCGAAATCAAAACCCTCACGATTACCCATAGGATATAATTATTATATGGAGTCTATATAATTATTATATGGAGAACTCCATACGATAATTATATCCATGATATGGGTAATCACTAGGGTTATGATTTCGCCGGTCGAACCCGACTTGCCCCCCTGGTTTAAAATAGACATTTGACTATGGTAAACCCAAGTACCTACTTAAAACACAACCTTACAAGATAAATAAGCAGACGTATAAAAATTTAGTTTTCCGTGTTATTTTTATGTAAATATAACGCTACATAAAATGATAAATAAAAAAATTGACAAGATAAAACAGTATTTTCCTAATCAAAGTAATTTTGAAATATATAAATAGCATTACATTTCATATTTATTAACTGTTGTTTACTGAAGAATGATGTATTTTATAAGACATTTGTTAATATCAGTTAATAATATATTGTTACTCTTGATTAGTTCTAAGACGTTTAATATTGTGAATGTTGCTGCAATATTATATCGCTTGTTGTAAATTTTTATAGAAAATAAATATTTTAAAAATTATAGAATATCAACTCTTTATTATAAAACACATCTAATTTTCAAAAAAGAAATTCATTATGTGTATATTCAGTGATCAGTGTTGAGATTGATGTTACTGTTAAAAAACATTCTTTGTAATATTAAAATTATAAGTATAAAGAGTAGATTTCAATGATGTTATGTGATAAATAAAATAATTGTATAGGTACTTAAATAAAGGAATTAAATTAAAATTTACATAAACCTAAGTTTATCTTTACCTTACTATTGAAACGATAAAATATAAAGTATATTTTCTCAAAAGCATCCAGTGTAGGACATAGTTATATGAAAGAAAATGATTGGTTACGATTTATAAGATTGAGATTGATGCGTTTGGTGAGTGGTGCCTTCGGTATTTAATTTTGACAGTATTATTTAAAAAAAAAAATTAATTAATTGATTAGCTTCAATAATAACAAGTACAGTAGGGTTCTGATAATAAAAAACAAACGCTTTTATAACAGCTGATTAACTTGTAGTGTGCAGAATTTTTACTTCTTGCGTTAGATTTTGGAGAACATCTTCTGACACATTCTTCTTCTGTGTATTGTTACAGTTATAATCTCCATATATTTTGTCTATCGCTTAGTCAAAACATTCTTTTTTTCTATATAGACCTGGGGGGCAAGTCTGGTCCAACCGGCGAAATCAAAACCTCGTGATTACCCATATCATGGATATAATTATCATATGGAGTTCTACGACATCTAAAGATATTATAGAACTCCATAAGATTATTATATCCATGATATGGGTAATCACGAGGGTTTTGATTTCGCCGGTCGGACCAGACTTGCCCCCCAGTTTTCTCTTGGTAAATTTGTTTCAATCTTTAAATAAATTTTTCACCTACAAATTTCAAAAAAAATACTCTGTAATTATAGATGGATGTTGAGCATTTGACTTATCGTCGTTGCAAATCAAAAACAAGTGATATGACGCAAGTCTGGTCAACAGGCGGAATCAAATCCATGTTTATCTATATCATGGATATAATTATCTTATGGAGTTCTATAATATCTTAAGATATTCCTTATATTATTATAGGTTGTCCAGTCATTGATATCCATGATATGGGTAATCTTGAGGGTTTTGATTCCACTGTTTGACGGGACTTGCCTCCCTGATAATTATATTGTGTGTAAATATTATCAAATATTAAAAATATTTTAAGCCAAATATTCAAGGTAATTTATTTACACAAAATTATTTAGTTACACAAAAACTTATGTAACTTACATAATGTGGCAACTTGTTATTGGGTGCGTGTTAAATTAATATTTGAAATAGTAAAATTTAAAATAAAATAATCATACAATAATTCGAAAGTTTTTTCAATTTTTTCTTAATTTTGACTTGTTTTTAATATGCAACAACGTTATGCTATTAATTACTAATTTATTATTGATTTCTTTTATTACCAGCCTAGAGTCATGTAGAGGTTTTCGTATCTACCATTAATTGGGTTTACTGATCTTTTTCAATACGACATAATACCATGAGATTATTGGTTAAGGGTTGTGTCCTTTCATAATGTATTTTCTTATCATTTAACGAAATAACTTTTTTTATATGACAAATAATAAGAATCTTTTGTTTTCATTGTTATGTTAATTCACATGACAATGTATATAAAAATATTTTTGGTTTGATTCTGTTTATTAGATGATTACACTACCCCATATTCAGTAACTATTGTAACTAAATTAGGAACGTTCTAAAATTGTAGATTTTAGATTTACGATCTTATTTCAGCGTTATAAAATATCAACTTGGACTAAATGGAATAGGAACGTACCTATTTTGGCCGAAATGTTCTTAAAAAGTTACTGAATTAGACGTATTATGAAAATAAAAAATGATGAAAATTCATAATTTCCATAATTATTCAAAATACGTCTAATTCATTAACTTTTTAAGAACGTTCCGGCCAATATAGGTACGTTCCTATTCCATTTAGTCCAAGTTGATTTTTTATAACACTGAAATAAGACCGTAAATCTAAAATCTACAATTTTAGTATGTTCCTACTATAGTTACAATAGTTACTGAATACAGGGTACCTTTTAGCTCAGCTCAAAATATCTATGAGTTTAGGCGATTCTCGATTAAATACGCTGCTGCAAAATTGCCTTCGCGCGATTGGATGAGTATTGCAAAACAAAGTGGACTGTATGGAAAAATTGGGATGGTAAAAAGGATGGATGAATCCGAGCTACCTACCAGGATCCGATGATCTCGTGGTTGGCCAACCGTCTATCCACTTTGATTATCTTCTCTTTCATCATAAAAGTTATATCAATAACACAATAATTTTTATGCACAAAAGAACACTCGGGGTCAGAATAAAAAAAGAAAAACTATACCATACCATACCATCACGCCATTTCCCTATTTGGGGTAGGCAGAGAGAACCGAACGCCAGACTCCTCTCTCTTGACACACATTCCTCGCTTCATTCACGTCCATACATCGTCTCATACACGCTCTTCTATTATTCTTACTTCTAACATCACCATCTTTCAAAATCCCATTTATGTGATCGTGCCAACTTTTTCTTGGCCGACCTCTACTTTTCGTTCCTCTTTTATCAGCCTTGTACACTTTTTTTGTCAGACAGTCATCACTTATTCTTTCTATGTGGCCGAATCACCTAAGGGCATTTATTTTCATCTTACTTATGATATTTCTTTCAATCATACATTCTCGTCTAATATCCTCATTTCTTATTCTATCATACATCGTTTTACCACACATTCGTCTTAGTGACCTCATTTCAACCGCGTTAATTCTACTTTCATGCGTTTTCTGCCATGTCCATGTCTCACTAGCATACATTAGAGTCGGTGCGACGATACCATTGTGTACCGCGAGCTTTGCTTGCCTCGAAATAATTGGGTCAGCCATTACCGTTCTTAATGCACCATTCACTCTATTACCTGCCGTTACTATGACAGCTTATTTTCGCTCTTGAACTTGATTGTGACTTAGGTAGGAATGCAAAGGGCTGGGAACAGTAGTAGGAACTTTCGCAAAGCCAAATCGATTGTTAGGCGTTAACATGACCACTATCAATCGACTGATATAATAAGCAACATCTTCGGTCATTAAAAACTTAAAAATAACAGTCGTAATTGAATGCATGGTTGTTTCTGCGTATGGCTGGTGAGTTATTCTTTCAGTAACTAAGGATTTCGTTCATATTCTGGAAGATTTTATCTTGGTGATACATTCTTTTGTTAATGATTATTTTTATGTAAACTTCAATGAATGTACAAAAATAATTAAAATATGTTACAGTGTGTATGAATTTTTTGCAAAGAGTAAATTGAATATGTAAATAAAATATTTTTGACTGTAAAATATTGTAATTAAGAAAATAATGTTTGGGTATTTTTGTCACCATTTGGGATGTATGTCTCAGATTTATTAATCACAAAATCTATGAATTATTTTGATTTTCAAAATTTTAGTTGGCTAAAAATGGTTTGCAAATAATTAAGTAGCAATAATATTAATGAAAATATTCTAAATATGTAATATAACAAAAATCATCTCGATGAAAAATTTAGTAGGTACTCAAACTTTATTATATTGCACATTGATTAGATGCATATAAACACATTGAGACGAAGTAATGTTTTTGGTAAAAATTAAGTTATATAAGATACGACTGTATCAACAAAATAATATTTTTATTCTGTGTTGCTTCTCGGGCAACTAACAGCTACTATATCAAATATTAATTTAACATGCACCCAATAACAAGTTGCCACATCCTGGAGACTTTGATAATTATCGTCTCACGGACCCAGACTGAAAGCGCAATTAAATATTGTGTCTCCACTAAATGAGCCACAAAGTGAGAAAATGGATATCAGTTTGTATTGGTAAAGTAGTATCGTAATCTAATAATAAATTTAAATTTTTATTCAGATAGAATTAAATTTTTCTCTCAAACTAATCCCTGTTTGTAGGGAGTGTTTACATTACAGTAATGCACCCAAGGTAAATAACTTTTGTGATTAATAAGTTTGACTGACTAATAAATATTTATGAAATTAAAGTGGACGAGGCGAGGTTTGACAATCTTGTGCGATGTATTTGATATGACTGCTTTTATACTGATGCTGCTATTTTTAAATTTCCGTCGATTCCTTTTAGAAATATTACTTCCTGATGTAAAAAAATATGATGTATAATAAATAGGCTGCATATTTTTTAACATTGTTGATTCTAACAATTCCATTCAAATGTTACAATAAAGGTACAGAAATTTTCCATTTAAATAATATATTTCAAGAGCTTTACTATGCGTACTTTTCAATTCAAGTTCCTATAGCTTTTTTTTGTCAATTTTTTTCAATATTTACAGGTATTTTTATTCATGGTTTTGCTAATATGGATTCAACATTACTAATATATAAAAATATTTAATATATTCTCCATTTAAAGAAAATTTCAAATATTTACGTGATGAATCTTTTTTATTAACAAAAATATATGCAGGATAGATAAAGGAGAACGAAGTACATAATTATGTAATGTTTTAGTTCATTACCCTTAACATGAAATAAAATCTAATTGAATCTGAAAACCAGCATTTTTTTGTTTTAGAAATAAGAAAAGACAAATAAAATACATATTTGGTACATTTGAAATAAATAGAGCAATAGTTTTGTATTTGAAATTGACCATTTAATATTCTCCACATTATCGAAATAAACTCATCTATGGATTTTCCTTGAGCATAATATTTCAGAATTGCCAGAATTAAAATATTTTTCCTTTTGACTTTGGGGCATTGAATGTTTTTTTGAAATTCAAATTTGATTAAGAATAAGGTTCAATATCTTTCACAGTGATCAAAAAAAATCAATGATCACGATCCAGATTGACTGTAATTGTTTGATTGATTGACGGGCTGGCGTTCATTGATTCGACCATGGATCACGATCCAGATTGACTATGAACGGGCTGCCTAAGGCGTGTCCAAATATATTCATCAATTTAAGTAATGTCAGTACTATATTTTTATTTTAAGCGATAATAAGTGAAAGAGGAATAAAAAAACCAATTTCCCATGAATTTCCCTTCAAATTTATCTTTTCTGCAAATGAAATATTTTTATTTATTTAATGAATAAATTATTTTGGAATTCTAGAAACACAAAGGATATGATACTGAATGAGACTGTCAATATCAATAAGGTATAATCTTTAAAATTTATAAATAACCACAAAAATAATAAATTATTATAACGTACCATTTAAAAATTAATTATTGTTATTCATTGTTGTGAGTGTGAACTTGGATTAATTAAAATAAATAAAAAAATGTAAATATCATTGTAAATTTGAGATTTCATACATTTTTTTGGTATATTATTATTATGTTGTTTTTAGTTATTACGATGTAAAAAAATTAATAACTATACATGTACTTATGTGGACTAAAGGACACGTTATTCATATTATATATTTTTAGGTACTTAATTGGAAAAAATATAAAAAAAAACATGATATTATATACCTATTTAAATTATTAACGTTTCAAAAATCATGTATGTATTACTTATTTTATTAATAAATCAAATCGTTATTTCCAAATGTGTTTTAAAAACGTTTAAATATTTATAATTCGATAAAATTATTTATTACTGGTTCAATGCGCATTAAACCTTTTATCGTTTGTGTGTATAAACAGAATTTTTGTCACTTATGTGTAAATACACGTACAAAGTGGCAGTTTAGGTTTCGTTGTGCATCGACAAAAAGAATGTTTAATGTAGTACCTATATTATAGTTTATAATGCATTTATAAATCAAATAAAGCAATTTAATGGGAAAAAAGAATATTTGTAATACAAACTCAATTAAACAAATACTCACTGCTTTATTTAAAATCACATTTGCTTTGACAAATCACAAAGTGAAGATTTTGACAATAATTTCATATTTTACACGAGATTCAAATAAGTATTATAGCGAGATTGAAATTTTTTTAAAGGCTTGAATTTATGAGACAAAAAATGTTTGTAAAACCTTAAAATATTCCATTTATAAATATATTTCTTTGTCATAAGAAAGATCTTCTATTTACGTATTTACTTACATATTCTCAAATGTGTAACAGTCTTACTAATAAAAATCTACTGCACACCCGTTGATCAGTGTTTTAGTTACACACCGTGAAAAAGCCCGTGCAGCGATTATTTTAAAACTAATAAACGCTGTATAACGAGTGTGTAGTCACAACAAGAGTACAATAAAAAATAATCCGACAATGTCGTAATTTTGCGCTTGCACATGCGCAGAGCCGCCAGCTGCCATTATAATTTTGACGTTTGTCGTAGTTAATATTTTCATATGTTTTTCACATTCCAAAATAGGAATATGGAAAATATAATGAATAATTTCATCATAAGATAGTAGATATTATAAAAGAACAAAAATTTTTTGACAACATTTCGCTCCTAAAATACACAACTATCGTGAATATAATAATTTGTAGAGGTTTCATCATATTATTCCAAGATATAACAATATCAAAATAAGATTTGATTTGTGATAGATGAAGTTTGTCTTAAAACACCGCTAAACTACCTAGAACAGGCGTACAAACAATGTGTAAAATTTGTATGAGAGATACACAGTTGTTGACTAACTGATCTGCTACACAGCGTTTATTGGTAACGATTTTGCCTACACGGGTGTTAAACGGTCGTGTAACTTTTACAACACGTTTATTAGTAAGACTAAGTATATATGTAGGTTATTAAAATAAAATTTAAGATTTGTGTCAAGAATATAATAAATATTAAATCTATTGTTGTCGATGTGCAATATTTTTATACATTACGTTCAACCGGAATTATATCACAATTAGAATTAGAAATTTATCCTGCAATGTAAAACTTGTATTTTTTTGCCAAATTATTAAAAAACTATACTTTGTATTATAAACCTACCTAGATGACACTAATATTAATTTGATGAAGTGAGTTTCTGGAAAGTTAGATAGGCAGATCATAGGTCAAGAGCCAGCGACTAGCAGACTTAAGTCATAATAAAAGGCTGATTTTTTCTATGTAAGGATACCACAGCAGGTAACAATGATTGGAAACTATGAACTCTGAGTACTGATGGCTTTCGCAGAAAACAGCCTTCAATGTGTGGAAAATTGTTATTTTAACACGTCAGTTATAGTATAAAGTGTAAATATTTTATATTTACTACGGAAGGCTATTAGATATCACGTCTTCCAATTACAGGCACTGGTTGTCGTTTCCTGCAATAGCCACCAGCACTCGGGATTCATAGTATCCAATCATTATTTCCTGCTGTGGTATCCTTTTACAGAAAATAAAAATCAGCCTTTATACTATGACAAATCTGGGAGTCACTGGCCTATTAAAGAAATAAATCACGTTTTTTGTATTCATTAAAAAAAAATATTTAATAGTTATGAATTCAATACTGAAGTATTTAAAAAATGCAAATGACTACTCGATTGTTTTATGGGTAATCATTTATTGAATTCCACGGAATATTTTTTTAATTTATAATACATTAAAATATTTCTATGAAATACAATCAAATATTGTGTGTTGAATAATTTGAATAGAGTAGGTAATCATATTGCATTTTGTTCTTGATAAGTTCTCAAATAAACGTTGTTAATTTTTGGATCGTTATAAAATAATAAATATAAAATTCTGCTAAAGATTCAACAAATTTATAAACGCAACTTTTTGAAAACTATGTTATTATAAAATAAAAAAGGGGTCTATCCATCTTAAATGAACGTATGTGCGATCACAAAATAATTGTTTAATCTATGAACTGATGTATTTAATTATATACTTTTTATTCCGATAAATTTGTTGATAATTATATTTTTAAGATAAATACTGTGTAGTAATTTAAATACATATTATATATGTACACACCTTTTTGAAATGAAATTTAAGACAATAGTATGTGTGCGATCTTGTTCATCAAATATGTTTGTAGGTATTAGTCAAGATACTAAAGTACATAAGCTCTAAAACTGTTAAAAATCTTATAATATACTTCTTTGAAAAAAAAAACCCTTTGTTTCTTATTCCCTCCCAAGAATTATTGTAAACTCTTCCTTGCACTTACACAACGAAACTACAGATGGCTGTTGCGGTTCACTATGGGCCGGTATTATAGTCTCAGTTTAAGAGCTAAACTCAAGTTTTACAAAAATATAGCATATTACAGTGTCCGTTTAGGCCTAATCATCCCTCAAATATGTCACTAAAACGACAAATATTTAACTATGTTTCTGGCGGATTAAGGTGAGTCAACTGTCATTTGCTAGGCAACGTGTATAGTTTCAGTTTCTATCACTAGAGGCGTTAGGCAACAAGTGTAGTTTCAGTGTTCTATCACTAGAGGCGTTAGTTGTATCAACGGTGGCGCCACACAACAAAAAAAACTGACAGTCATATTGAAACGAACATGGGCATTTAAAAGCATTATTTTGGTGAAAAAAATTAAATTTACCATGTTGGATAGTAAAATAATAGTATTTCAAGTCGTAGCGTCCCGTTTTGTAGTTCATATTATTTGAGGTTATTTAAAATTTGACAGATAATAAGCACAGAAAAAGTAAAAATGTCTATAATTGATGATTTAGTAACTGGACATGTCTTATTGCACTGTAATACGGAAATGGATTCAATCTCCCCTTAACATTAATCTTGAGTTAAACAAACTCAATGAGTTGAGGGCCGACTGTAATACCGGGCCTATGATAAATATTAATGATTATTGTCTATCAAACGAGCCCAGTTTGGTTGGTTATTCTAGGTTCAATATGCTAGAATTTATACATACCTAAAACTCTTAATGAATTTATGGTTTGTAGCTTAGTGGTTGTTGAAGATAGACCCCTCTCCCTTCATACTCATAATGAGCCAGGAAATTAACTTTTAAAATATCTGTAGCATACAGTGGACCACCTGTATAGTCATTGGTATTAGAAATACAAATATTTAAGTACAAAATACAAAATAAAACAACAAACAAAATTCACAGTCAAGTATTTATTTAAATTTAAGGCAAATAATACAAACATTCAAATTAACATATATATCACAAATAGAATAAATAAACTATCACAAGTCTTGAGATTAAAATTTCTAATGCTTCGGAGAAGTCAACTCGCAATAATTCAAGCATTAAATAGTATACATACAAGATTGACACATATTCATTACTTTTGATGACATAGTGTCATCATCACAATATTATACATTTTCGACAAACATTTACCTACCTAAAAACTTTATGTACAAAAATGCAGTAATTTTTCATATAGAATATGACGAATCTCAATTGATTATAGGCCAATTATATAATTAATGTACATCAACACACAAAAAGCTGTACTTAAGTCATTTAATTAAGTAAATTAAAAGTAGATTTCAAGCAACTGAAGCCACAAGTAAGTATTGCCTCTAATGATGCTAGCTGCGTCTATCAAAAGCGCAGTAAAACTATATTTTACATATTTATGAGTAAATAAAAATAAATTATTTACTTATCATATTGACAAATCAAATATACCTACACATTTTTAACCAAACAACTCATTTAATCTCTTTGGAATGCCATTATTATTTATTTAAGTAGAATTGGCCAAAGATACCATAAAACTATCTTATTAGTTACACAGAAATATTAAATAATTTAAAATGTTATTATGTTAAGAAACTTTCAATAGAAGATGATGCACATTTAGGATACCACAGGTGCTGTTGTTTCACTTTCGACAAACCCATTGACAATCCTATCAACATTTGTCACAAGACAAACATGTGAGATGTCGTCAAAGAAACATGTGACATTGAGTCCCTCGATGAGGCATTCGTATGGGTCTTCGTTGTATCTCTCGCGAACGTACACAGATCGGGGATCCTCGGAAAGAATGGAGATAATGGAAGATTGAATTCTAAGTGACGCTTCCTATCAAGTAATATAAAACAGTTTTGATTATATGAGAGAATCAGAGAAGAGGCAGTAATCAAAGATCCCTGGTGTTGAAGTGGTGTGCAGTACCTTATAAAAGGAAGCACAACACATGTGATATTATTTTCAATTACCTGGCTCTTACTCAAAAATGATTATTATGAAAGAGTGGAAGCACTATTCTAAGCCGGTGCCTCACAATAAATAAAATAAAATGTAAATGATAATAATATATTAATTTTGTTTTTTTTTTAGTGTGAAATTAAAAATTTGTAAATGTGACTAACAATTACATTGAGTACTATTTTAATTACCTATCTCAGCAATTGAAAATTTGTGGACTTGATAAACAATTACAATCTGCACGCTAAGTCTGTAAGTAGATCTCGACCGATAAATGTCGAGATTAACTGTCAAAATATCGACTAGTCGATATTTTGACAGTTTTGGTAGTCACTAAGCAGATAACGCGTCGAATCGTTCTCGCCCACATATTTGACGGCGAGATTGGGTCGACATCGAGTCGAGTGACAAGATCTAACGCCGCCATATTGAATAAAATGTCATTTTTTACGCGAACAATGCCAAATTTCATATTTATTTTGAGAATAATTATATAAACGGGTTAAACGACGCCGTTTAAGAGATTCTTCAAACCCTTTAAATATTCCGCGTAATTCATTTATTGCTAATTACCACGTAACAAAAGTTTTATATGGTTGTATATTTATTGGAAATATGCGTCCGTACTTAGATTATAACATTATAATTCTATGCGTCCGTAAATGTTTTCCGTAGGTATAGATTTGAAATAATTTTTGATTTTGAGAAAGTATTCTTGTAAGCTATTTTATCACATATGTAGTTTAACACTTAACAAAAGAAAATTCGGCGTAGTTTTTAGTAAAAAAATAACACGCTGCTGTCATCACACTTGATAAATTGATCGAAATATTATTTAAAATAATTTTTAAAATTACTCTCAAAACATTCAATAAACACAAAAGAAGTTAATTTAATCGTATTATAACTTGCTTTCGTGCTTAAAAATATGACCATATGATATTTATTTAACAAATTTAAGTAAACAAATTTGACATTTATTCAAATCATGGGGAAAATATTGTGTATTGCCATACATGATAATTCAAAAATGTACCGCAAGCCAGCCTAACGGCGACAAATACTAATAAGTGCATTTACGAACTCGACAGCGCTTAGTGACTACGAATTGTCGTCACGAGCGTAAACATGGCGAGAAGAGCGGCGATACGTTGTCGGATCTCGATTTTTTTACTGACTTGGCCTGCTGTACTATAAATTGCCTACCTCATGGTCACTAGCATGATGGGTGGTAATCTTTATACAAATAAACAAAATCAGGGTGAAATTCAAATATATGCAACTCAATTATTGTGTACAGAGAAAAAGTCTTGTTAAATTGTAATACAAACCTGTGTTTCTGAGATTCTTGTTATTTTATTCATACAGTCCTCCGCAATTTGAACAGACAACCTGAATACAGGTGCGTTATTTATCCAATCAGCTACTCTTACATCACCTGATATATAAAAAAAATCTTTTAGATACACGTTATTAATTTGCTTTAATAAGATTTAAATTTCACAATATTTTGGAAACGTATATATTTAAAGACGAATATTTTCATGTACAATATAATGTGGCGTTAGTTGTCCATCAAAAATAAAAATACATATTTGTTTATGCATTTAGTCAATATTAATAAAGGCAATATTGATTATACTTCTATCTTGGAGATTAATGCTCTATACCTTATAATATTTTTTTTTATTTCTAGCTTTGTAGGACCAATCTGCCAATAGTAATTGTTTGAAAGAGTAGTATTAATGCTTAATCATATGGCATCTATTGTTGATGTACATATTTCCAGAGATATAAACCTACAATGTAGACAATGTGACTTCTACATGTGTGTGTGCATGTTGATGTATGTATTCATGAGTTTTTTAACATGTTTTTGTTTTTTATTGATTACGGTAAATTTTTTGCATGAATTTATCTTTTACATTGTAATGTATTGGGCCGCATACATTACAATAAAAATAAAAACATTTGCTATTTGCTAATATATAGGTAAAAATTAAGAGCAGGTATGCAATAACAAATACAAACCTATAACAATTGGAGAAGGTGGAGATCCTCCCTCACTACCTTCTGGTGCTTCTCGTTGTGATGCAGATCTTATTGTTGGTGACCTGTTGAAATTATATAATATGTTGAACAACTGCAATAGGATGTAAATACAGCATATTATAACTAGTCTAATTGCAATAACACAAATCTAGAGAAGATTATATTTGTTAGAGCTGCCCTTTGTATTCAAATATCAAAACAAAATATAAATACCAACTATGACGAATATCTAATTATAATCTAATGTATATATCTAATCATCATATAATTTTAGAAGAGTCCTGTTCGATGGCCACTACATTTTTTATTTATTTATTTATCTTTACAAGTAACAAAATACAAAATAATACATAATTTTCGACCTCAATAGGGCTGGCCTGTATTGAGGTCGATAATATAACATAAAATAGTAAAGACAGTGAATAACAAAAGTTAACAAAAAAGAAGCATAAATTAACAAAATAAAATTAAATACAAATGAAAAAAATAATCAGCTCAGAATTATAATAAACCATGCCGCAGTTACCCATAGATGGGTACCTGTGGTGATAACTACAACAATTATCTTACAATCCCAACTGTAGGCTCACTATATACAAGTCAACAAAAAGTACCATTATACAACAAACAAAAGATAGAGTGACCATGCATTATTGTATCACATATACACTATTAAAAACATCAAATATTTACGAAATTGGAACCAACATGAGTGGACCAGTTTTTTTAAATTTTGTAATCGTTTTCACAGACTTGATAGAAATAAGGAGAACATTAAACATGACAGGTGCTATATAAAAATAAGAGTAAACATTTTAATTGTGCCTGTCTGTATTTTTATCCCTCCCAAGTTGCCAACACTGAGACACCTAGAATTCGATGCTGGCAATATGTCCGTAAACATCAACATTATAATAGTTATTGGAAAACAATTTGAGCCAGTCACATGGGTGCGCAGAGCGCAAATTTGTGTTATTTTTCTTGGTTGGTATATGTGCAAACCGTCCCCCTCTACGACAAAATGGCTCAAGAAGTTTGACGGAAACTATACTTTATGATCACATCTATTTAATGAGCATTTGTGACTAACTTTTACGCGTATGGTTGTCTCCGTCCTATTAATTTATCCAAGATTAAAAATATTAATAAACATGAACTAAATAATAATTAAACACTGACCTGTCAATGTACGAATCTTGATTGACAATAGGAGTGGTCCGGGTGCTGAGAAATACATCGTCCGAGTCCCTTCCATCAAGAATCCTGATGTTTGCACTGTTGGGGCCTGAGTCTGAAGATATTTCAATCTCTAAATTGTCTGTGGATGAATTTGACTCTCCGATAAGCAATCGATCTATAAAATTACACATTGTGACATGACCTTCAAAACTTATGTGGATAATTTGATATAATAAGAAACATATTTATATTTATATAATAAACAAGTTTATTTATGAGTTACAAATGAGTTATCTAACACAGTGCAAACCATACCTTCATGGTGCAAACATGTCAATCGTCATATCTTGAGAAAGAAGCAGTTGTTTTGAAACTGAAGTTAATTATGATAAATAAAACGGGTTGTATCAAATAACTTATTAGTGGATTAAACAATGTTAATTAAATTGAATAAATTTGTCGGCCTTCGTGGCTCAGTTGGTTAGGTATCTGACTGCTGATCCGAAGGTCCCGGGTTCGATTCCCGATGGAGACATAGTTTTTAATTGTGTTTTCAGCGTCTGGATCGTCTGGATTTTGATATTAATGGTCATTGTGACGCTTTTTATTAATTACACTATAGTCGATAATATTTGTAGGTGATTAGCATATTACATCAATTTTTACAATTTTATCTTGAAACAAAATATAAAAGATCTTTACGTTGTAGATCCAAATCACCGTCTTCTGATCTGCTATCAGAGTCTGTTGGAAGTCTCTGCCATCTGAGAGGAGGAGGTCCCGGTGCAGGAGGTAAAGAGTGTGTCGGAGGCAAGGATTGTATATTCAGTTGTGATGGATAAGGACTGTCGTACTGAGGTATGAAAGGCTTAATGTCCAAAACTGGTGTACCGTCTATCATGTCCACACCAGAGAAAAGAATGCATTCATCTGAAATGAAAAACAAAACACTAATTTTCAATATTAAATTGACAAGCATGTATTCATGAACTACCTTTACATTTTGTTTTTAGAAAAAGAATAAGGTTGTATTGTATAATGCACAAAACATTAAAAAAATTTAAACCCCCGCTTCGTTAAATTTATAACCAATTTAAGAAAATTAATGTAAACTTTTCAAGTGAAACCTATTATTAGTTTATTTACTATATTACCTGTCATGTAACATTTGTTTATATACCATAGATTGGTTGAAATCATAAGAATTGTATGTGCAATGCCCCACAAGGGAAAAAACCTGTGCCAGGGCTAATTAATCTCGAAACAGTGACACTATAATAGTGAATGCCAGCACCAGCATGTACATAAAAATTGCATCCATATAATATTACAAATCAAATCAAATTTATATGTCTATACCATGAAGCTATAATACTAGTCTATACATTGTTAAAAAAAAACTGTTGGTTTTCTTATTAATAAATAAACATATTCAAATTGCTTTTTTTAATGAAGGTGACGATATATGATGTAATAAGAAGATAAAAAAACATTCATCTTTAAACCTTTGAATTACGAGCTCCTGGACTAATCTGCATTGTTTCCTATTGCTCCTGAGCAATAGGTTGTTAAAATACCTATTCAGGTGTGCACAGTGTGGATATTATATTTTTTTTAATTAACAGTAGGTATAAGTCAGTGTAACGGCCATTTGAGTGTATATATTACTTCATTATGCCAGAAAACTGATCAGTAAGAGTACAGTAAGATTGTAATTACCTTGAACACTATCAACTTTAACCAATGACAATCCGATCGGACTCGGTCTATGAGGAGACCTGCTTGCAAATACTCCAGTTCTGATACCGTTGAGTCGAGGTGGCGTTACTTTGGCATGAATATGAGTGCTTTCGTTGCGATGAAAATAAAATAATATCCTGAAAGAAAATTAAACAATGATAATAAATCCATCAAAGAATTAGCAACTAAGTCCTTAGCAGTAATAGGCCATAAATATTCTGAACAATAAACTTAAATTGGGAAATACACAACAGGTAAAATAAGTGTCTGTACTTAATAGTCCGAGAGATAGCAACGTTTTCGATGAATCATTTTTTAATGGTTGGTTTTTAGATGTCAGCTACATGTTAACATGTTACGGCTTGATGTACCCAACACACACCAATAAAATAAAACAAATTCAAATCAATTTCTTGAAAATGTTGGTGGCCAATAATACAAAAAAATTATGTAATAGCCAATATGAAAAATTATTTGAAATATGTAAAATACTCCCAATACAAAATAAAGTAGAAAAGTGCATCATTTTGGAAGAATATAAAAATGAATCTTTTAAAACAGAAACAAGTCACAAATATGGGACAAGGCTGGCAATGGAGCCCGCCCTGCAGGTACCTAAGACAAACAACGTGTATGGAGATCGTACCAATAAGAAACATCTTGTACCGCATATTATTAACGCATTGCCTATTAGAATAAGAAATATTTTAAAGTCTAATGAAACGAAAATAGTAATTATAAAAAATAATCTGAAACTTCTGTATCTGAAATCAAGCGTTCGTTAGACTTTGAATTATTATTGTTGATTAATTATAGGCATAATGTATATTATTTGTAAGGTTTATTAATTTTTTTTTTTCAAATTTTTGTTTAGTTTCTGTTTCTTTAATATTTGACATATGTTTAGTGATTATGCGAAAGAGAGAATATATTATAAAAAAAAAATTAAATTGGATCTGGAATCTAGTTTCTGAAAGTAAGGTAATACATAGATGTGACTTACCACATGTGGGAGAATTGATGGAGGCCTTCCAATGCATGCTGTGGATTGGTCAATACTCTATTATCAATCCTTACAATACCCTGAGACTGTGACAGTATTCCAGGTTGACGTGGTACTGCCCTTTTGTTATTGAAACTTGTTTCTACGTGACCAATTATTTTAAAAGGAAATTCCGCATTGTTCGATTGGCTTGAGTTTTCTGCGTTACTTGATGATGGTGCAGGTTCTAAAGCATAAACGATTATAAAATTTTTTACTTTCCCTAACATTTTTAATTCCTTTTTATTTAGTTAATTGATGTACAATCGAAGGCAGGTTTATTGCCACAAGTCAACAAGAAACTTCAAGTAAATTTTTTGAAAAAAATAAACAAAAAAATTAAATAATCCATTAAAAGAAAATATGATAGTAATAAAATGACTGATCATAGAAATAAGGAAAGTAAGGAGGGACTTGGACGCAGAAGGAGTATTTTTCAAGAATTAATAGATAGATATTATATATTAGATATTATTTTATTAGTTTTACGCATAAATATTTGCATAAATTGCAAATGACAAATTCTTTTAATTTAAGATTTCATTCAGCATGTTATCCATTATATAATGGAACACTGAAATATATTATTTTAAATGCTTTTTTTTGTGTCTGCATATAAATAAAGTAGATCTCATATCACATAAAACTAAAGAGAACCATTAGAAAACAATACTAATAATAATTAATCATGTTGCACCATGAGTGTAAACTGAAATATGTTGGATATATGGGAGTTTAAAGGCTTCATATTTCTTGGAAAAATTAGATTTAGCGAATCTTTTGGGGCACCAAAACATTCATCGGTCATTGCTTCATCTCGACGCAGTTCAAGATTTCAGAAGCAACCTCCTCTTACTTTCTGATAATGACTCTTTCTGAAATTACTCCCATATATTCAACGATAGAATTTCTACATACTTTAGTTTTACACTCACAGTGCATAATCCTGTGAATGAATATTTTATGGAAATCGCCAAATATGTAATGTGAGTTGAAAGACATACAAAATAATAATATATTTACCATTATTAACTACACATTTACTGCAGGTCCAGGTTTTTAAGGATTCTTTAATTTGTTCCACATCTTTCTTATATGCATGTTTGAGGCTTGTGAGCTGTTGTCTGAAATCGAACATATTGCAGGAATCACGTTAAAATACAAAGTTAGAGAAAAATATAAGTAGGTATTTAGACAATGTAAGAATTAACGGTTTTTACCTTAAATTGTTGATTTCGTTCCGGGCCAAAGACAGTTGATGCGTTAATTTAGAAATATCAGATTCGTTCACAGGCGGATGCATTTTGAAAATTAATTAAACCGGCTGTCAGAAAATATTTCACATGGCGAGCGAGATTTAGCGAAACTGCGAAACTTAGTTAGTGTGTTCTATGGCGAAACTTTTGACAGTTACGTGAAAATATTGCTAGTATAAAATGTTTGCCACGTTTAAAAAATATATCTTGTTTTTATAATGCGACAAAACATCGTCTCTAAATATTATGTATTTTGAGCGATGCCATATCATACTATCACGCCATTTCCTTATTTGGGGTAGGCAGAGATAACCAAACGTCAGACTCTTCTCTTTTGACATACATTTCTCGCTTCATTCACGTCCATGTATCGTCTCTTACACGATCTTCTGTTATTCTTACTTCTATCGTCTCCATCTTTCAAAAAATACATTTATATGATGGTGATAACTTTTCCTTGGCCAACCTCTACTTTTTGTTCCTCTATATTTTGAGCGATGGTTTGCGTAAAAGATATTGGTTAAATTTTAGTACACACATCATGTCAAATTAAAACGTTGTGAGTTTTATTTTATGTATATACATTAATATAAATTTAAAAATATACACATATATATGACTGACGAAATATAATATTAAACAAAAATAATTAATAGAGACTACAAACACAGTATACACAAAATATCTAAAATAATGTTACAGAAAATTATCTATCAATGAAAGTCAAATGCATCCATGTTTCAGATACCGGCTTTTGGAAATTTCGAATAGCTTTGTTCCTCAACTGGACAACAACAGCAATCTGAAAACAAAGAAAATGTTATTAGCATATTTTAAAAGACGTACTTATTTTAATAAATCTTTGTATCATGTGGGAACTTAAATGGAATGATGAAAATGACCTACATAATTATAATATGTATATAATAAGACGATTGTTTTGTGTATACCTGGTTATTTCTTATAATATGTGTTTTTGTTAGTTTCTCTGTTGAGATGGAGGTGTATCTAATCATGTATAGGTAGATAACTAGATACAACTCCGTAAATGAAATTAATCAATTATATTTATATGGATTAGATTAGATATATTGAATACTATGGATTTTTGGTAAGACAGGCTTTTTGATACATTTACAAAAGTTTTTACTTCTTTCAAACCAATAAACAAGTACATAACTACTTAATATATAAATTGAAAAATTATTATAATGTGTGTATGTAGACCAATATGGTTTTGACAGTGGCTTTGAGTGACAAGTAGCTATAAGCGTCTGGTCCCCAATAAGGGTGGTAATCAAATGGCGGAATGAAGTCCCTCCATTCAGATATTCGATTTTTAGAATTTTCTATATAGATTACTATTGCTACATCGGTTTATAATGTGGGTTACCTGATGTACTGTTTAGTGCCTAAATAATATATTTATAAAAATAATTACAAAGGTATTTTATCCATGATTTTTTTTTAATAAGTGGAACTAAAAAACAAAGATTATTTATTTATAACAATAATTTGCTAGTATTGTAGCTGCGCTCCTCAATAACTGCAATTCGCATATCCTCGACAGTTTTCAAAGATTTACGAAGATTACTTC
The DNA here is from genome assembly GCA_963576475.1 of Molanna angustata. NCBI lineage: Eukaryota > Metazoa > Arthropoda > Insecta > Trichoptera > Molannidae > Molanna > Molanna angustata. The sequence goes on from OY754985.1 coordinate 16,826,702, forward strand.
CATTCATGCGTCTAACTGAATACAGTGTCGCGTTTATCGTTGTTTTATTTTTGTTCCGACCGTAAACATCACGAACATGTGAATTATTATTAAATTAGTTTAATTTTATTAATGTTCATTGATTATTATGGTAGGTACTTGATTGGTTTGTTCGAACGGCGATGAACTTACTTTTGTTCGTTAATCTTTGTAAACTTATTTATTACTTGTTTATTCTCTATGTATATAGAAAGAGCAAATACGCCCAATTATTGAATTCATCTCTGGAGTGGCGCCCGCCATCATCCACTGAATACCCTCGATGCTGTACAAAGGTGTGCTGTACGTCTGATTGACGATCCATCATTGATGAATTGCAATGACATAACCACAGTCGGTATTCTAAATTTATTCTATAGATACTACCACGGGAGATGCTCAGAAGAACTTGCATCCCTGGTCCCTCTTCCACCCATTCACAATAGTCACTCATTTTACTCAATACCAATACCCGTTTACAGTGAACTTTCAATATATACGAACAAGTCGCTTCTCGAACTCTTTTATTAATACAGCAGCTCGACTGTGGAACGAATTTCCGAATTCTGTGTTTCCACCTTATTTTAACCCGGATCTTTTTAAAACCCGAATTAATATTTTCCTGAGCAGATTGCAAACCCTCCCCAACGCTACGTAGTGCGCTTCTTCGGAAGAGTACCTATAATGGACTCAAATCCTATTAGCTGGTGTCCCCTACCATGCCATGCCATGTTAAAAAAAAAACCTTCGAGAACTGTCGAGGATATCGCTAAGCGCAGCTACAGTATTTTAAAAACGATATGAGTAGGTAGGTAGGTGCTTATGTGTATATAACATTTCTTTCTTCTTCTGTATTAATACTATTTAGCACACAAACTGCTCTGCTACTGATTTATAAATTTACCGATTTAAGATAAAATTTGATCCAAAAGGACACGTCATTAAAGTTAGTGTGCGGGCGTGAAACATACATAGAAGTGGGAACGGGAAATTCAAGATATAAGGCAAAGTCATCTGGCAACATAATATAATGCCGTGAGGGGAGGCGGGCGATGGTCAATTGAAGCTATAAATAAATGATTAATGTCCACAATATTGGTCACGCATTAGGATTATTGAAAATGTTCATCCCATGTCCTCTCTTATTATATATAGGTCAACCGGCAGATGGACTCTAACCTACTACGTCATCCTACCTCAATTAGGTTGGTAAGTGTGTATATAATACATTATTACATACGAGAAAACTTTTTCACCCACCCTTTTCAAGCCTGTCCTTGTCTTATCTAAGAAACTAAACTGATTTTTTTTTGTTAATAGTAACAAAATAGTGACTACAAAACATTTGGTTTTGTGCAACCAAATGTTTTGTCACACAGCCAAACAGTACAGTCATAAATAGATAAACCTTTATTACTGATTACAAAAAGGTTTGGCTAAAACGCAGGTATACCTCGCCCAGCGAAATATTGGGGCTGACATAATCTGTGCAAAAACCAATTTTAGTGCAGAAAAATACTCAATATTGTATTGACCAATAAAATTAGTTGGCTATCGACGTCGTGCAGTGAATTACGTGTCACTTTTTCCCTGACCTTTGCATCCATAGATTTTAAACAATGTTTTATAAAACTGTCACCCGCAATCTCTTGTTTGTCGAGTCCTAGCAAGTTCGGTTGTCATAATTTATTTAATAATAAGTTATCTTTGACACAGCTACGTAGGGCACATCAGATCCATTGTATTTTCCAGAAGAAGCGCACTACGTATAGCGTTGGAGAGGGTTTGGCATATATTGAAGAAAATGTTGAAGACTCGGGCTGCCGTGTTAATAAAGGTGATTTTACGAGGAAAGGAAGGGGGGAATAGGAATCAAAAGGAATATCGTTTAAGAATTATTTGATAAACCGAGTATTTTTCAAGTTTGTCTGGATTGAGAAGACGTGACATTGTCACCTGCGGTTATAATGACATTATAATTTGACTCTTGACATTTAAATGCGATCCCAACTTCTAATTTTAGCTAAGATCCTACCAATATAATGCAAAATGATTTATAGATCCGCATCATACGGATCAGATGCATCACATAAAACGAATTGTTGTGTTTTTCTTTTATTCATAGTGCGTCCACTGATTGACACCGTACAGACCGCATGCACCGGATCGTCGGCAATACCGACGCCGCGCGCCGCACTGTTGCTAGAAGGAAAAATCCGATGCATGTCGATAATGTCAAACGGTTTGTCGATCAGTGGACGCACTCCCGTTATTTTTGGATGCTTTCCCGCCTTTTTCTAAGGAATATTTTCGACAATCCGATTGCTCCTGATACAGTAGTCGCACTGCCACAAACGAATCAGTTTCACAAGATTCGTCCAATGCCGATCTGTGGACGAGTACATAGGTAGCTATGTTTTAACAGTACGCTCGCAGTACGCAAATTAGGTAAATTATACTGTAACCTTCTCTTACCGAATTTATTTATTTGGTTTATTTGGGAAAATAACAGCATTATTAACTAATATGAACATGAAAGATTGAATAGTTAATCAAGGCCAAAAGATATATATATTTACAGTTGATTCTGAAAAAGATTAATATTATATACTAAAAACTAAAAAAAATATATACGAGTTTAAAAAATATATGATAAAAGCAACAAGGATAATGACGGAGATGGTGGAGGAACTGTAGGAATAGAAATAGAAAAGTGGAGGAATGTGAGAGGTAGAGCAACTGATAGTATGTCACAACACCTTTCGTCATTATGATATCCGTCCGCACTCACTCGCTTTATTATTGTATTTTGGAACTACATATCCGTCGTTTAATTTAAATCTAGTAAATGCGTGTGTCGCGGTGTACCTATCTTTAGATTCGTCATTTAAAAAATGGCCAAGGATTGTTCTTTCCCATGGAAAACAATGATTGTTTTGTGAGTTTTACTAACTGCCGCATCATTGCAGAAACATACCGACACAGCAATCTTCATCGTCCTGATCGCCGCATTCCTCCCCTGGGGCCAGATACGACGCCTTGTAGATGGTGTTACCCTCCATGGCGGCGCAGGGTGGTGTGTAAGTTTTCAGCGCCCACGGGGGTATCCAGCGAGGCCTTATCTCCGTGGGACGATAGCTCAGCTTCTGCACAGTGGAGCACTCCATGGCGGCGCATGGTTTAGTGTACACCGTCAGCGGTTTGTATGAAATTGGACGCTTCTGAGCTCCGGGACACGGGAAAGACAGACGCTGGACTGTTTTGTCTGAAATAAATACAAGTGCGCGATAGTCATAAAATGTTTACCATTGCAGGTACCTACCTACCACAAACATTGGAATTATAAACTTTCGGGAGTCGATGATACTTTTATGACAATTTTTTAACATCTGAATTGAGTCGAAGTTCTAATATTGGAATGGTTTTGATGAATACCAATTCGCAAGCGCATAAAGTGATCACGTAAACCAGCCGATGGCAAGTCGTAAGCCCTGTAGGTGCCTTGATTTCCCGGTTCTCCTATAATATTTCCAACTTCGTGCCTATTGGGATCTTAAAAGATTGTCATCAAAATATATTGAATCGTCGCCTGTTGAAAATGTCTTCTTATTTTGTGAGGGTTGTTTTAGGTCATTCTCAGAGCTGAGTAAGAATTATTTAATTTTATTATAATATTAAATTGCTATAACCACTTGAGTTGAGTCTAACGCGACTAGTTTCGGGAGAAACTGAACTCCCATCGACAGGCGAATTACAACAGTTGTAATTCGCCTGTCGATGGAGTTCAGTTTCTCCCGAAACTAGTCGCGTTAGACTCAACTCAAGTGGTTATAGCAATTTAATATTATAATAAAATTGAATTATGGAATACCACAAGGTAACCGTCGAAACAATGAAGAATTATTTAGTTTTTGTCACCACTAGAAGCTGTTTTAACTATACTTCAGTATAATGTGAATGTTTATACCTTCAAGTGGCATCTTTGAGTTACATATGCTCATAATGGGTAACATCAGAGGCCTCCTGTTTAGAGGCTTAGGAACATAGTCGTGTTTCTGTGTAGTCAGATCCTGCATGGGTCCCTTGCCGTACAAGTCGTGGTTGCATGGAAGTATTGCTTTAGTCCTTTTCACTGCGTTAGGAAGGTATGACAGCTGTACAAATATCATACTTTAGTATTTATTTATTTATTTAATATATCTTTACATTTACATGTCACAATGATAATATATAATAATCGACCTCACTAGGGCTGGCCTGTATTGAGGTCGATAATTTTACATAAATAGTAAAGACAGTTAAAAATAGTATATAACATAACATAAAAGTATAGAAAAAATATAAAACCATAAGAAAATGAAACATAAATTAATAAAATACAAAAAAAAAAAAAAACAATATACACAATGAATCCAGAGCCATAATATATACTAAGCTACAGTTAAGTACAGTTGGGTACCTGTGACGATAACTGCAACAATAATTATATACATCATAACTCTAGACTCACTATATACCACATTTACAAGTATTTATACAAAGTATTAGTGTGACCATACATTCTGAATAAATTAGTGGGTAAATTATTTGATAATATGAACACTGTTGAATATATTAAGCATATTTACACAATTTGATCAATCGAGTATCAATCGAATAAACTAATCAACAATTCGAAAATTAATAATTATTAATTATTTGATAATTCTTGGTTCTAAGTCTGAACCTAGAATTATCCTTAAAAATAGTTTTACTGTCGAGAATGGCGGCAGATTTTATTTTATTTTATTTTTTATTTTATCTAACTTATCCAGCAACTAACACAGGTACCTACTATATCAAATATTACACACGCACCCAATAACAAGTTGCTACATTCTGGAGACTTACGATATTTGTCGTCTCACAGATCCAGACAGAAAACACAATTAAAAACTGTGTCTTCAGCGGGAATCGAACACGGTACCTTTGGATCAGCAGCCAGATACCTAACCAACTGAGCCATGAAGGTTGACAAGTTCAAGAAGCAATGAGGAAAGTCGCGCATTGACAGGGCAACCCTTAAACCTAATATTTAATTATACATGCATATATGTCATATTGTACTGGATTTGTAATAATACATAGGTACATACATACCATCACGCAGAGAGAACCAAGCGCCATAATTCTCTATTTTTGCACACATTTCTGGCTTCCTTTACATCCATGCATCGTCTCATACATGCTCGTCGATTGTTCAAAATTTTTATGTTTCCCTCTTTCAAAATATCATACCATCATACCTATGCATTTCACTCCATCTCTTGCACCCGTGTATATTTTTTTGCTCAGTCGTTCATCGTTCATTCTTTCAATATGTCCAAACCACCTCAAGGCGTTCACTTGCATTTTACATATAATATCCTTCTTTATTTGCTTTTACTTTCATTTTATATAATATAATATCCTTCTTTATTTGTAATAATAAATAATAATTATTGCTATATAGATTGCAAACATTCATTATTCAGGTGTTTCTTTTCCAGGGGGGCAAGTCTGGTTCGACCGGCGAAATCAAAACCCTAGTGATTACCCATATCATGGATATAATTATCGTATGGAGTTCTATGACATCTAAAGATATTATAGAACTCCATATAATAATTATATCCATGATATGGGTAATCACTAGGGTTTTGATTTCGCCGATTGAACCAGACTTGCCCCCCAGGGCAGAAACAAAATACCTAGCATTAGCAGCTTTACAAGAACACGAGCAACGCCAGTTTTATAATAAACAGTGTACCTAATAAAAATTGTATTTTTGAATTTGTGATATATACAAATAATGCTACGAGTGAAGAGAGATAAATCTAGTTAATACTTTTTGTACAGTATCTCCCGACATTCTGCTGCAAGATCTTATGAAGTTCCCCACAGGTCTGATAGGTGCTGGTCTGGCTCCATCCACAGGCTTGTATGACAGCCTCTGAACCGTGTCTCCTTCCATGGCCTTGCAGGGTTTCTGGTATACATTGCGGGGAGCGAAGGACTCAGGACGTGCGGGCTGGCAATACCTCTGAAGTTAAATAACAAGTTAATTAAAAAAAATGAGGACAACCTTTTTAAAGAAGTCTTCCCGTAAACAAAAAAAAATATTCATAAAAATACTTATGCGATAAGTACAGCATTATTGTATACTTTGTCTGAAATTCAAAATTGTTTAATTATATCAATATATCAAACGAATCAAGCTGGAAATGCATTGTCATTGGTAATACACAAATTCTGTATGTTTGAGAGCTCTTGTTGGTCGGAAAGTTTGTACAGATAGACTGGGGTCGCCAGTGTATTGATGAGGATGTAAAGTGACGGTATGTATGTGGCGGAATTGGATGTCAGTGGAATAAATTCCGCCTTCCCTTTATCCAGTACCTATGCCCTTTTCCTACCTACATACATTGTCCATCTTCACCCGCTTCACCCGCAACAATAATATCATCGCCGCTCAGTAGCAAACGCATTCATTCTTCAGTATCAATTTGAGCCTCGTGTAAGAATCAAATCCGCATCGCTCTAAACTTCATATAAGTTTCGAATCGCTTGTCTGAGTAAAAAACAGAACGATTATCATTCACACGTCGCATTTATATTTATTAAAACATTTTTCATCCCGCTAAAATGAACCTATCTGTGCTTGTGTTGTATACTCAATATTTAAGTGTTTCGTCATCATCATCGCCAGGAGCTGAGAGGAATGTTCCAGAGTGCTTCAGCTTTCTCTATTCCTTCAGGTAGGAACTTTGTTTCACTTTATCTGGTTTGAGTCATTTGCGCATTCCGTTATAATTTGTCTCTTCCAAATATAGGTGAAACCACGCACCCCCGTAATATCAATTCAGCAAAATTCAAAAAAATATTTAATTACATTCGCCATACCACAGACAGACATGTGAAGTTAATAATAAGGATATAAAAACAAGTTCTCTAATTTGTCGGGGGGTTTCAAAAGTGTCTATAAATATGGAAGATGTGGTTTCTAATAGTCTTTCACAGTAAATATAAAAAAAATCATGCTTTATACTAAAAAGCTTCACTGACATATTAAAATAACAACTATCGACACTTTGAAAACTGTTATATTCGTAAGCCACTAGTACTCGAGATTCAAATCTATCAATCATTGTCACCTGTTGTAGTATCCTTACACAGAAAAAAACAGCCTATAAACAAAGTCTGGCAGTCGCTTGCTCTTGCCCTATTAGGTATAATCGTAATGTGAAAAAGATAAATACATCTTAAAATTCAGTTTGAAGGTTTTATATTATTTGAGCTGAAAATAAATATTCAAAAGCAATCGGAGTAGAAGAAGTTTTTATTAATTTTAAAATTAAGTATAATTAATTTAAAATGAATATTTAGCATATGTAAAGGCAATATGTCAAAAACAGAAAAGTGACTTAAAAATTATCACCAATGATCAATATTTTTTTGTCACATTTGTGAGAAAAAATCCACGCTGACTGATGTCCGATAGATGGAATAGTTTTCAAGTTGATTTTTTTATATACAGGAGAACTTATACATTCGTTGTTATTTAGCCAGTGCCATACAAATGTAGACATTTATTGTTTTATTTGTAACTTCTTGTACATAAATATTATTATTTGTATAGTGGCGGGGTTTTGCCAAACGGCATTTTTTTCCATGAAAGACAATTATTATAAAACGAATCCCAATGTACTGACGAGTGTCTGGAGGCGGATGGATGCGGTTTGCCCAAGATAGGGAGCTGAAGAAGAAACGTAGTGAGCTTAACAGAGTTTGGTAGATCTAGATAAAGGAAGACGAAAATTTTAAAAAAGGGGAAAATCGATGCTAATGACCACTTTATGGTAGTCCATGTGATCACTGTATGCGTCTGAAAATCGATGCTAATGACCACTTTATGGTAGTCCATGTGATCACTGTATGCGTCTGAAAATCGATGCTAATGACCACTTTATGGTAGTCCATGTGATCACTGTATGCGTCTGAAAATCGATGCTAATGACCACTTTATGGTAGTCCATGTGATCACTGTATGCGTCTGAAAATCGATGCTAATGACCACTTTATGGTAGTCCATGTGATCACTGTATGCGTCTGAAAATCGATGATAATGACCACTTTATGGTAGTCCATGTGATCACTGTATGCGTCTGAAAATCGATGCTAATGACCACTTTATGGTAGTCCATGTGATCACTGTATGCGTCTGAAAAACTATTACTTAAAATTTAATAACCAATATGTTATTGCTTTCTGCAGTCATCGCTATAATATGCTACTCTTGGGGACACGGAAGGAGCCTCCACGTAGATTGAGTTTCGGTTAACTTCGGAAAAGCAATCGGGCGTCCCTGGAAACGGCAGAATGCCGGCCAATCCTTCCACCACCGGAGCACCAACCAATATGATGGTGTTCCGGACACGGAAAGTAAGTAAGTAAGCTACTCTTTAAGACGATATCTCTTCGAACTATTCAAAGCTTCAGACCAATTATATTTTACTTGAAATATAAATTTTTACCGTCTTACTTATAAACGTAAACTATCTATAGTACATGATAATAGAGCATGATTAAGGAAAAAGTTTACTTATAAACCGTGACTATCTTTATTAGGTACACCTTTATTTAGTAGACGTCAAGTTAGGACGGGTCGATAGGTTGTTTAACGCTTGAATGACGCGTCTTACCAAATATTTTAAAATGTCGGATCTTTCACATATGATCCGACGCATATTTGAGATTGACAGAAAAATTTAATCTTTAAAACGTTTTTCCTTGTTATTCGAAGGCACTACTTACGCGGTGTTTATTTTCATTTTTCGATGTCAGTTATCCAAAGATTACATGCATTTGTCTATTTTTTGACACCACTGTGAAGCCAATGCGGCCATATGAAAAAAAGAAATGAGGGTGTTCGTAAACAATTCGGTCAACTAGTTAGTCGTATCGTAGTATACGTTTTTAAGTAAGATTTTTTAATATCGATCTTAACTATTTTAGTCGCGATCTTAAATAATTTAGTTGCGCATTTAGTAAGTTCTTAAAAAAATTTAGTAAGTAAGACCGTTTATATTTAATTATAATGTGGGTACATCATCATTAGCCCTACAGTCTGTTGTGGGCCTTGGCCTCCTTCAGAATCCATCGCCATTCCTCCCTGCACTCTGCGGTTCTCTTCCAGTTGGTAAGGCCCAGCGCTCGTACATCAGTCTCCACATCGTCCAGCCATCTCATTTTTGGTCTGCCTCTGCTTCTTCTTCCGTCCGGTGTGGTGTTTAAAACCTTGTTGGTAGTACAATCATCACTCATCCTGTGGACATGGCCCAACCATTGCAGTCTTCTTATTTTAATGAACTGTACAATGTTAGGTTCGTCATACAGTGCATCTAATTCGTGATTGAATCGTCTCCTCCACACTCCATATTCATTGACAGGACCAAATATCTATCTGAGGACTTTCCTTTCAAATATCAGTATAATGTGGGTACAGAGGGTTTTAAATTCCGAATAAAATGAAATAAAATAAGTATTAAAAAATAAATAAATCACAGTCTGCCGAATATCGCGGTCTTCCTGTGATACCATCTGATAAATTGACCACGAAACATTGAGAAGAATCTCAAAACGTGTCAATTTCGTCAGAGATAAAAAAGTTTATATCAAAGAAAACTAACTGACCGACAACTGTGCTATTACTTACATACAATAAGGGAACCCCTGAAATTGATAATCAATCAAATGAGGTTTTCTTTCTTCCAACGTTAGGGGTTGGATAGTATATGTAGGTATACCTACAGATGTACATAGTGTTATCGCACAAAGGAAGGGTTTAAGGAATATGGGGGAGAAAATGACAGGGCTGTCGATAGGTCAGGGGAGATTTGAATGATTTACACACCCTTCAAATAGAATATTTTCGTTTTGAGTTACGATCGTACAGTAAACTACGGTTTTATTCTGAAGATGATTTGACACTGTTATAGTTATTGAAAAATGAACTGGAAAAATTGGTCTTATTACTTATTTTACTTATTTTATATAACTTCTCGGGCAATTTACAGGTACTATGACAAATATTAATTTTACACGCACCCATTAACAAGTTGCCACATTCTAGAAATTAACGATATTAATCGTCTTACAGATCCAGACTAAAAACACAATTAAAAACTGTGTCTCCACCGGGAATCGAACCCGGAACCTTTGGCTCAGCAGTTAGATACCTAACCAACTAAGCTACGAAGATCGACACTTCACTGAAAAAAAACATGTTAAAATTAACCGAACTATAGTGACTACAAAACATTTCGTTTTGTGCTACTAAATATTTTGTGCCATCAGACTTTGTGCCAAACAGCTTTTATTACTGATAACAAAGATTTGGCTAAAGACGCAGGTAGCCAGTTCGGTTGTCATATTTTTTTCAGGTAGTTGATGAGGTGTCTATTGATTTAGTATCATCATAAATGCTTTTATTGACAGGGCTTACGACCTGTCATCGGCTGGTTTACGTGATCACTTAATGCGCTTGCATCGATCGATGGGTGGGATGGGAGGTGGGTGGTGGCAGAGCTGTTAGCGCGTTGGATTAGCAATCCAGTGGTCGCGAGTTCGAATCCTGCAATGACCGATTTCGTTCACCTATAGCACAAGCATTTATGCTTAATTTAGGAAATGTAGGAAAAATTATATGTACTTGTTTAAGAAGGACATATTCATTTATTTAAAAAAAAGGTAGTTCATACATACATACCATCACGTTATGTCCCTCACGGAGTAGGCAAAGAGAACCGAACGCCACTTATTTCTATCTTGATACACATTCATCGCCTCGTCGGCATTCATATATCGGCTTATATTTATTCGTCTGTTGTTCACTGTTCACGCTTCTAACATTTCCGTCTTTCAAAATACCGTTCACATGAACGTGCCATCCCTTTTTTGGGCGACCCCGACCTCTCATTCCTGTCTGCAATGTATATTTTCTTCGTCAGTCGTTCCTCATTCATTCTCCCCATGTGGCCAAACCATCTCAATGTGTTCATTTTCATTCTATTAATGACATATTTTATGGTCAAGGTATTTAATGGTAACAATAATATTCTTCTTCTTCTTCTTCTTCCTTTTCAAAGATCCGAAGATCTGTTTGTACCGCTATTCTGTCTCCTGCGATGTGGACTGCCAACTGTCTCGCCATCTCTTTGGAGGTCTTCCTGGTGGTCTTCTTCCTGCTGGGTTCTCCTGGAGAGCGATACGTGGGAGTCTATTTTCAGCCATTCTGTTTACATGTGAGCTCCAATATCGCCTCCGCTGTCTTCCCCATCTGACGATGTCCTCCGTACTACACTTTTTTCTTATTTCGGTATTTCGAATTCGGTCTAGCTCTTAGAGTGTTTCCGGTTTACAATAATATTAATTTTACTTATTATTGACTATTTATTCACTTTTTGTTTATTAAAGTACTATTGAAACATGAGCATGGTAGAAGATGTATTTTATTTAATTACAACACAACAACTATTTATTATTATTATTATTATTATTTTGATTTAGGCAATACGACCATTTAAGGTCGATTTGTGCCATTTGACGAAGTGAGAATTTTATATAAATAAAAACAAAAAACAGTTTAAAAAAGTCGAACAACGCCTACAGAACTACCATGTTTTTCTCAATGAATTTTAATATTTCTTTGTAGATTATCGGGGAAGCAAGTGCAAGAAGGTGTCGAATCTTTAGTGGAAACTGCACTTCGTTAATATTTCCACAAAAAGATCGGTATAAACTGTATCGATCTCTAATAGGGCATCCAAAAAATACGTGATCCAGATCTTCTACATCCAGGCCACACTCACAATAAGGAGAATTTACAAGATTTTTTTTTTTTTTTTATTGAGTAACATAATATGAACATACACATAGTAAAAATATTTAAATTAATACAATTTTTTTTTTTCAATAGGTACTGTCCCAAAAAAGTTAAAAACTTGTGCTTGGGACAGGAGCAAATAACATATCTACATTTAACATATTACATACATTTTACTTATAATAATAGAATCATTTAATAAATTGTAAATCAAGTTCAACTTACAGCTAATACATACAGATGATTAAAGTTTATTTTTGTTTTTTTAGTGAATATAGAATAAAAACCATAATTTATCCAAAAAGGAGAAAAAAAATAAAAATTCACATATACAAATACACATATACAAATACACATATACACATACACATACATACACACACATACACATATACAACATACACACATATAATATACGCACACTGGGCATCGAGTCTATAGTGAGCGAACCGCATTCGGGATACACTCATAATTTGGGGTCTATTAAACAACAACTATTTCATACATTACTAAAAATGATGTGTATGTATGTATGTACGTGTATGAATGTATGTACATAATGTCAAGATCGGATAGTGTCAGTCCTTTATTTCTACCCCGAATATGATGTCAACAGCTTGATGGTATGTATATTATATGCATGTACATACGTATTGAGAGTCCTCGTAAATACATATTGTGTATAATGCCATACAAATTGTATGAATCGATTTCGTCACTAAATTCAATTTTAACATTCAATTAAAAAAAATTGATATGTACAATGAAAAACTATGATGTATGATGTTTTCATAGAGAAATAAATGATCTAATTGGGGTGTTTCGGCGTTAACGATATTAAAAAGAAAATGGAAATACTAACTAACACTGTTGAACAAATAAATTGGTCATAAAAATGTTAATTCATAAATACTTGTTTATTATATTGTATCTGTTTATATTTATACAAATTTTCAGCGTTCTACATCATACTGTTTTTGAGATATATGGAAAAATAAAAAAAAATCTAAATTTGATAACCCCTGACTACAACGAAAATTCTGAGTATAAAAACGGTGCAAAATCAAAAGACCAAGACCACCCCGGTCTTAGACTTGGTTTTGCATTTGCACATCACCTTATAAGTTGTAAGATCTTGCGAAGCAAAAGCTGGTTTCGTGTTTCGAAATATGAATCCGAGGGTTTTATATGCTTTAGTTGTTATGTATTCAATATGATAAGTGAAAGATAGTTTTTCGTCCAGTATTATACATACCTAAATCCCTGATTTCAGATTTATAGTTCAGTTCTTCATTATTGATTTTATATTTAAATAATATTTTATTACGGTTACGAGAGTATGTTATGTAATTACATTTTTCCACATTTAAGAACAATTGATTTTCCGCACAATAACGTTGTAAACTATTATAAATCATATTGTTTGTAGAATTTTATCTAAGAGTTATGTAAAATCAAATCAATGCGTATGGTTCCACAAAGTTTAATTTCCTTTACAGTACGATCTTTTCAACTGATAAACATAATAATATCACATAAAAAGAAATATCTATAATCTTACCACTTTCTTTTTCTTGGGACAACAGCAACATTTTGTTCCCCTGTTACCAGTTGGCTGGGCGATGGGTCTGACTGTAACGGGTTTGCCTGTATAGTCAGAACAGTAGTGGTTCCTAGTTTTTCTGGAAATTATTCAAGTATACTTTTATAAATTGCATATATACATGAAATAGTGTTGATATAGGTTTACTAAATGCATATTTAAATATGATGAATTTATGTATGAAATTGCCTAATGGCAATAAGTCCGCCTGTGTGCGATATATTTTTTTTAAAATAGTATGTACAAAAGTAAATAAAAAAAAAAAAAAATAAATAAAAAAAAAATAGAAAATGAATGAAGATGGGTCGATGGCAGAGCGGTTAGCGCGCTCGGCTAGTAATCCAATGGTCGCGAGTTCGAATCCTGCTTCGACCGATTTCGTTCACCTATAGCACAAGCATTTATGCTTATTTTAGGGAACGTAGGAAGATGTATAACATGTACTTGTTTTTAACAAGGACATATTCATTTAAAAAAAAAAAAGTAAAAGAAAAAAGATTAAAATAATAAAGATATTAATAAATAAATTGTATAAATAAAGCAAATAAATAATATTGCAATTTAAATAGTGATTACATAAATAAATTAATAAATGATATGTTAATAAACAATACATACAATACAGGGTTGATCATACCATATTGATTAATAAGCTTAATGCTATGGGGATACATGGTAGCCTTCTTAGATGGTTGGAATCATATTTGCTTAACCGTAGTCAAATCGTCGTGCACAAAGGACAATTATCGAATTCGATTTGTGTTTCATCTGGCGTTCCTCAGGGATCCCACTTGGGGCCTCTCATGTTTAATATATACATAAATGATATCGGTAATTGTTTTAAGAATAGTAATTATGTAATCTATGCTGACGATATGAAGATATATAAGACTATATTATCCATAAATGATTGTGAATTACTCCAAGAAGACCTAAATCGCCTCGCTCTGTATTGTGTAGAAAATAAATTATCAATAAACATTAAAAAATGTCTTTCAATATCTTTTACAAGAAATAAGAATCCATTTAGTTACAATTATAAAATAAATAATGAGCCAATTATACAGAAAACAGATTGTAGAGATTTGGGAGTAATTCTCGACAGCAAAATGTCTTTTGATAAGCATGTAGAGCATATCTGCTCGAAAGCTTATCAAATGCTAGGCTTCCTAATCAGAACTTGCAAACCTTTTAAACAGCCTAAAACTATAGTTATGCTTTACTATTCACTTGTCAGAAGTCAACTGGAATATTCGTCGGTTGTTTGGAATCCTTGTTATAATATAATATATACTCAATGTATTGAAAGAATTCAAAGATTATTTATCAAATATTTAAAATATAAATTTGGCAACAATAATAATAATATTGAATTGCAGCCGTTGGGCATTAGACGTAGAAACAGCGATTTAATGTTTCTGCGTGATTTGTTAAATGGTTTTATAGATTGTCAGGAATTACTCAGTAACATACAGTTTAACGTACCCGTTAGACGGACAAGGCACTCTGCATTGCTATATCTTAATAAATGTAATTCTAATATTGGTAGTAATGCTCCATTATACAGGTGTATATATACCTATACAAAAATTGTAAATGAAACTGATAACCTGGACATTTTTCATCTGTCAAGACCTACATTTAAAAAGAAAATCCTTATGATAAGGTAGAAGTAGTTTACTATATCTTTTAAAGTCTCTTTTGTAACTGAATTTTTGTTTCTTTTTTAATGTTTTTAATGTTCATTTCTTCTACTTGTGCTACTTCTCGTATGTTTTCATGTTTCATGTTTAAACACACACACATGCGCACGCACATACACACACACATACACACAAACACATATACACTATCCTCCTCCCTACTTCCTCGATACTCCATTTCTTCCTTATTTCTGTTGCAATTAGTAGTATGATAATTTCATAATATGATACTCAAAGGTGAGTCGAGATAGGTACTCGTTTTGGATGTTTCACTATATATATAATTGCTTCATTTTATTGTAATGTAGTATGTGTACTCGCCTTTTACAAAAATAAATAAAAAAAAAAAAAAAAAAAATCAATAAGTAAATGATATAAATAAATAAAAGAGTGGAAACACTATTATAAGCCGGTGTATTGTAACAATATAATTAAAGTTGAAGCACTATTCTAAGTCGGTGCCTCACATAGAACATAGGGCCGTATTACTGAAGTTTATTTATGGAAAGTATAAGAAAAGGTTGTGGTCTCGTACCTACATCCAGAAGACTCCTTACGGGAACACAACCTTATTCTTATATTTTCTTAAATAGGTACTTTCAATACCACCCATTATTTTTCAAATTTAGCTTCGACAATAGTTTATAAAATGTGTTACCTAATCAAATGAAATATGTAGGCGCTTCACACTATTGATTAACATTTTAAAAAGTCATATCCAAATAAATAAATTTTGTTTGTGAAATGGATTCGAAATAAAAGTATTTGCGAAAGGCTGTTGGAAAAACTACAAAATAATTTTATTATATGTTTTAATAAATTAATGGAAAATGTACACCCTCATAGATTGTCGCATATAGTTTTATTTAAAATATATATATATTATGTACGTTAAAGTGTGACCAAATTTAGGTAGTTCCAACGCAACCATGTTAAACTTATAAAATGGCGATTCGAATTAAAAATATATTCTTTTCGCTTTGTCCAGATTTTTGGCAAAAGGTTTTATTTTTCCGCCGTATAGACACAAGCATACCAGCAATTTTTCGATAAAAACCGAACACCAAAGCTCTTACTTGTCATTGTTACTTGTGTAAGATTTATTTAAGCCGCGCTCAAGCTGAACGGTTAGAAAAAAATGCCAATGACAAAAATAAATTGTTGACATTACGTAAAAGAAATATTACGTACAAAATAATTAATATGCAGTTTTATGTATTAAAAAATACGTTCTCCTTTGCGATCAAGGCATGTGGAGAATCAGATACACTCATAAACTAGAGAGCCCATTCTAGAAACTAAATATTGCCCAAACGTATGGACTATAACCAGACGCTGAAAAGAATCCTAACACTACGTCCGGAGTGAAGGAGAGATGTGAGAAGGCCTATATTACGATGGATGGATGGAGTCGAAAGGGACCTTCAGATAGCTGGTGTGCAGAATTGGAGGGAAAAGGCCACGAACAGGGTGCAATGGAGACGTTTCCTTGGAGGCCAAGGCTTATCTTGACCTGTGAAGCCACTGATGATGATGGTGTATTTAAATAAATCCGTTTGCACAGTAAAATAAATTTACGTTTAGAAAATATGAACTATATATTTTGATTTTAAACATTCTTAAACGACAAACTAGTAATCAATAGTATTAACAAACAACTATACACTCGTAAAAGGCACAAAATATTAAAAAAAACTCACCCAGTCATTTTTTACCGATGCATATAATAGAGAAATTATAATCAAATAAACTGTAATTTTGATAAAACCAAAAGAACAATCCAATTAAAATACACACAAATTATTAAACGATTTTTCTATTAAATATGCATTTTTCTTTATGAACTAAAACAGATATTGAGAATTTTCAGTGTTGAGAATAAAAAGCGATAAAAATATTCGTAAATATTTTTCTATTTTCAACTGTTCGGAAAAAGCAACATACACAGATTATTCAAAAAAATACATTCTAATTTAGAATTTCTCTGGAACAAGATTAAAAATCTATGGTTTGAATTGAATTCTAATCCGTAAGCACGTACCTACTACATATTAATCAAAACAATATATATAGGCCGGCCACGCTTGACTTTAGTATGACGTCATCAAAAAACTATGCGACCCGTCGTAAGTCGTATGTTTGTACATGTAATTTGGATGTCAATACGGTGACCATCATTTTGTTTACAATGGACCCAATTTTTTTATTTAACTTTGATCATCTTTCCATTTTCACTTATTACATCATTTAAGACTATAAAGAATGTAATTATTAATTCTTACCTTACTTAACATGTCTGCGTAAGGGTAGCTATAAGGAATTGGGTCCATTCTACGCTTCCGAAGTAGTGCACTACGTAGCCTTTGGGAAGGTTTGTAATCTGATAAATTAATAATATATTTTTTCGATCTTATAATAAGAGAAGGTGAAACACAGAATTCGGTCAAGATTGTTCTATAGTAGGGCTGCTGTGTTAATGGAGGAGTCCGAGAAGCAACTGGTTCGAGTATGTTGAAGGTTTACTGTGATTTGATGTTGCAACTGAGGACTTTACACAATATAAACAATTTTTCAAAAGTAAAACAGGTCATGTTAAACACATCACGTTAGTAAATATTCAATGTCATTTAATCACTGTCCTCGATATCCGGTGTGTCATCATTCGTTTCGAGCGATTTCAAAGTGACAGGTATTACTAAAAACATATAAATATTTCATCATTATTTTGAGTTATTGAAATTCTCACAATAGGTACTTGAAAAACCGATATGATGGACAAATATTGATAGAATGAAAAGAATAGTAAGGGTAATAAATCATAATCAATTTCATTTTTATAGATGTTCAACTTATATTTTGAATGCATTTCATATATTTTTCTTTTGACTGCATCTTTTGTAAAATTGTCAACGTCGACATATTAATTTTTATAACTCTACGTTTTTTTGGTGTTTCTAATAGAGGTGTATCACTACTCATTCTCTTTTTTATCGTGGACACATTATATTCGGTGATACCACATGCTTCTGCAGTTCTCTAAAGAGTATAATTTTATTCAATAACTGTACATATATTTTAATATTTGCACATTATTTTACGTACCTTACATGGTTTCGTAATCATTACAATAAGAATATTATAGAAATTTTGACAAAATATTTAATAAATAATAAAATATCAATGACAAATAAATGGTTGTGGTGTGTATGAAACAAATTTCATACATTCTATTTGTTAAAATAATGTTTTTGTTGTTTAAAAATACGCACTAGGACAAATTGTCACCCTATAGACGAAGATTTGAAATATTTCTTTAAAACGTCATTCACATTCACAAACGTCACGTGGTATCTTCGAAATAAGTGTATGATTTATAAAAGACGTACGTTTCAACATTTTATATGGGAGTTTGGTTTTTTCAATGCGACTTACTTTCATCTTCCGTCTTTGTTTTTTTATATACAGAGAATAAGCAATAGATACATTAAAAGCAGAAGTATTTTTGTTCGATCGACATATTTTTGCGATGAGTCATACCAAAGTCAAGATTGGCCAGCCTATACTATCTATAGATTACTTATATCATTTTCGAGCCAATTAATTTGTTTGAAATTCTGTCAGGAGTATGAGGTCAATAAGTATCATATTGTACCGAAATTTATATTTATTTATTTTATTATGGTTCAAAGTCTTATTTATTTTTACAATTTATATTTCTACAATTTATATTTTTACAAGGTTTGTCTAGTTTTTTTCAACTCACTACTCAAATCTTTTTTGTTTTCATTTTTCGTGGGTTCTTATTTTCAAAATATTTCTATTTAAATTTTCAATTTAAATAGAAATAGTACTTAATTTCATAACACTGCCTCCCTCTTAGTTCAGTTCGTCCCGAACAGAATTCTCTAGATGAATAAATCGGCATTTTGAACCTTCTCTACAGTGAGATGCTTTGAAAAAGTAACATGGTACACTTTTTTTTATATTTTTACTGTATCTTGGATTATAGCAGCAAACTAGAACATTAATTCCAGTATTATGAAAAATCTCTTCTATCATATTCCGAACCACTTTCCAATCCATACCATCACTGATCTTTGGAATGCCGAGCTTCATAAGATTCAACTGTAACATTTGATCCCGCATACTTCGTAGACAGTTCCACATCTGAGCATACTCTGCTCGTTCCTCAGACGTTTCCTTATTCGTCATGTAGAATAAATGCTGTTTTCCATGCTGTGAATGGACCGCTTCTCCAATCTTCAGATTCTTGGCTTTTAGCTCATATAACATCCCATACTTTCTCATGATAACTTTGGCTATACCACTAGTCATCTTCATGTCTTGAGCCACACAGTAAGCTAAAACATTATCTTCTGGGATATCGAAGAGGTCTTGCTCAATTTCCACAGTCACACCATGGCGAGTGCGTCGATAAGGAGTCATCATGAATTCCTCGAAGGTCTTTTCTTCACTTTGGACATTGCAAACTTGAGCAACTGGATTTTTTTCCTCATCCTTGTTATCACCTAAAAAAGGGAGCCAGGCGATTGAAATGTACCACTCTTGGCTTCCCATTTGGTTTTCTTCGTATACGATAAACCACATCATTAATCCTTTTGATCACTTCATACGGTCCTTCCCAGGATTTCTGAAGCTTTGGTGAGTAGCCTCGTCGTCGTTGTGGATTAAATAACCAAACCAAGTCTCCAGCCTGATAACCACCTTCCACAGCTTTAATGTCGTATCGCTCCTTCATCTTGTCACTAGCTACTTGAATATTGGACCGTACACGGTCATGTATAGCATTCATTTTCCTCCGAAGATCTGACACATAATCTTCTCCAACTAGATCTTCTCCAGGCTTAGATCCATACTGCAGGTCGCAAGGTAACCGTAACTCACGGCCAAAAATCACACTTGCCGGTGTTTGCCCTGTTGTCTCATGAATTGCTGCTCGATAAGCTAATAAGAACAAGTGGATGTATTCGTCCCAATCCTTCTGGTGATCGGACACTGCTTTTGACAAAAATCTTCCAATTGTTCGATTCATTCGCTCCACCATTCCATCCGACTGTGGATGCAAAGCAGTTGTTCTCGTCTTTCGAATTCCTAATGCTTCACAAATTCCCTGGAATACGGCTGATTCAAAGTTTCTTCCCTGGTCCGAGTGTAACTCCAATGGTACTCCAAAACGACTTATCAGTTCCCTTACCAAGACTTCAGCAACAGTGGTAGCTTCTTGATTCGGTAGTGCATAGGCTTCTGTCCATTTACTAAAATAGTCCATTGCTACCAGAATATATTTATTCCCTCTTTCCGTTGTGGGAAACGGCCCCGCTATGTCAATGGCTATCCTTTCAAATGGGCTACCAACATTATACTCCCTCATTGGCGCACGCCTTCGTTTCTGAGGTCCGTTTGAAGTGGCACAAGTTACACATCTTCTACACCAATATTTTACATCTCCATTGTAATTGACCCAATAAAAACGTTGACGAATTTTTTCTGTGGTTTTTTTAACTCCCAAGTGTCCCCCAGACACATCATTGTGAAGCAGTTTAAGAACTTCAGGAATTCTCTTCCTTGGAATCAATAGTTGTTGTCTCTGCTGTGTTCCATCTTCATTCTCCAATACACGCTTTAACAACCCATTTTCCACGACAATGGATTGCCACTGAGCCCAGTATGACTTAATATTTGGAGATAGTGAAGCTATTTCTTCCCATAAAGGTCTTTGATCATTTTCCTTCCACTGCATTACAAACTTGAGATCTGGGTCTTCCAATTGGTCTGCTCGTATTTCATCATCTTGCCAAAAATTGTCAACGACCGTGGTTCTACAAGCTATAAAAAACTTTTACTCAGCCTTATTACAGTGCTGGCAATCCTCTGGACATGGTCGCCTTGACAGTGCATCGGCATTTCTATGATGAAGTCCGGCTCGATGTTCAGAATCATAGTCATATTCTTGCAATCTCTCTATCCATCTTGCCACTTGACCTTCAGGATTCTTGAATCGCAAAAGCCACACAAGTGCCGAGTGATCTGTCCTTAAAAGAAATTTCCGTCCATATAAATACTTGCGAAAGTGCTCAACTGACTTGATAACAGCAAGCAATTCTCTTCGTGTTACACAGTAATTGCGTTCTGGTTTCGACAATACTTTACTGAAGTAAGCAATCACGCGTTCTGCCCCATCTTGTACTTGGGAGAGCACACTTCCGATACCAACGTTACTTGCATCTGTATCCAGAATAAACATTCCTTCAGCTCGAGGATAACTCAAAACCGGAGAATTAATTAGAACCTGTTTTAATTCTTCAAATGCATGTTGGCACTTGAAATCCCATATGAATTCACTGCTTTCCTCCGTGAGTTTTGTCAGTGGCTTTGCGATGTCAGCAAAGCCTGGAACGAATCGTCGATAGTAGGTACTCAGACCCAAAAAGCTTCTTACTTCATGTTTGTCTTTAAGTACTGGCCAATCTCGAACAGCTTTAATCTTCTCAGGATCTACTGCTACTCCCTCTTCAGAGACAACATGACCTAGATAGTTGACTTGCTTTCGGAACAATATACATTTCTTGCAATTGAGTTTAAGGTTGGCCAACCCCAATCGTGAAAATACCTGTTCCAAATTTCCTAAATGTTCTTCAAAACGCTTCCCAAGTACGATGATGTCATCTAAGTATACCAAACAGGTCTCCCACGATAATCCTCTTAGCACACTTTCCATTAGTCATTCAAACGTAGCCGGTGCATTGCAAAGTCCAAATGGCATCACTTTGAATTGCCACAATCCACTTCCAACAGAAAACGCCGTTTTTTCTCTATCCTTGGGTTCCAATCCAACCTGCCAATAACCACTCTTTAGATCCAAAGTTGAGAAGATCTTACAACCAGCCAATGTATCTAGGGTGTCATCGATTCGAGGCAGTGGATAACTATCCTTCTTAGTTACATTATTCAATAAGCGAAAGTCCACACAGAACCGAGTTGAGCCATCTTTTTTTTTAACTAACACTACTGGTGAACACCATGGGCTGCTTGATGGTTCAATAACGCTATCCCTTTCCATGTCTTGAATAATTTGATATCTATTTGATGTTGAACAACATTGGTTCTTACTTTAGAAAGACTCGCATTCTCAAAAACATCTTGATAATGAGCAATGAGGTATCTAATTTGTTTGCTTTGTTCTTTGGTAAGTTCCTTACAAGCATCTTTTACAAAGTCTTCAAGATGTTTTGGTACATCCTCTGAAGAAACTTGTGCGATGCAGGCATTTTGTGTTACTGATGAAACTGATGAACACACACTTAAATAAGCTCCTTTTTTGACAGTTACTGGATATTCATTTATGTTCATTAATCTGACTAAAATTTCCTTTTGGTTTTGAATCAGTGCTCTTGCAATTAATACTCCTTTTCCTGCTTCATTGTTGGCGTTGGACTCCACAACCAAAACATGTCCATTCGGGATAACACAGTCTAAATTGACTCGTACTAACATCTCACTTTGTTTTGGAATAGTTACAACATCCGCTGCAAGAACACGTGTAGAAAATTCCTCACGCTCTTGCACGAGAACATCTTCATCTCCAATTTTCAAAGATCGCCTCTTTAGATCCAACTGGAATCCATATTTCGCCATTATGTCCATTCCGAGAATAACTTCCTCCTCTATATTCGCCACTAGCACCTGATGATCGAAGATATAACTACCAATTTGAAAGTTGGCATATGTCTCACCACATATAGATGCCGACTCCCCAGTAGCTGTTCGTAATGTCCATTAAGTTGGTGTAATACACTTTTTGTTATAAAGCAAATCTGGTCTCATGATTGTCATCGTTGCTCCAGTATCCAGCAAAAGTTTCAAATTCTTTCCATTTACTTTGCCATTTATAAACATACTGGTATCTCGACCACTGAATGATGCAACAACTGCAGATCTCTTTGAGGCATTGGTAATGTAGGTCAACAGTTGCCCCTTCCCATCAACCCTTTTTAGTTTTCCTGTGGCTGTTGCTGTTGCGTTGTTGCTTCATTTGGACACCGATTACGTAGATGTCCAGCTCGTCCACAACCCCAGCAGCGAAACTGTCTTTTTCTTCCTTGCAATGCCTTCATCACCTTTTCGACAATGCATTCGATGAGTTTTTGATTCTCTTCAACGGCCTCAACAACGCGGGCTTGAGCATGACCTCGTAAAGATTTTTTTATAGATTCAAATTCGAGTGCCTGGGTTAGAGCGTCACTCAAAGTTTGTGGTCTAGCTAGTTTTACAGCTTGTTGTGTCTCATTTGCCCACAATCCATCCAAGAACTTTTCTACTGCAAGGCTTTCACACACATCATCAGGAACCGTAGGGTATGCATATCTAATTAGACGCGCTATATCCGCCTCAAATTCCTGGAGAGTTTCATTAGATTTCTGATTACGATTCTTAAGTTGTGACCTGTAAAACTGTTCCATGTGCTTATGTCCAAATCGCATCTCAAGTCTCTCAATCAACAATTTTAAATCTCGTCGCTCAGCTAGAGGAATTGTCTCCAAAACTTTTAAAGCATCACCTCGTAATGATACACTCAACACTGAGGCCTTTCTTGTCATGGACCAGCCATTTATCATGGCCACTGTCTCGAACAATGTTAAATATTCTTCCCAGGGGCATTTTCCATCAAAGGTTGGCATATCATTTCGCACGCACTCCACTGTTGGTACTCTTGTATCTTCTACACACTTAAAATTTGTATCTACAGCTGAATTTTGCTCGGAATTCATTGGCGTGATTGAAGGAAGCACTTGATTCTCCAAAACTTTCATCTGTTTAGTTAATTCATTTATCTTCTCATCAAAGGTCATAGAATAATTCTGGAATTTCTTTTCTATAGTATTTGAATGCTTTTGAAGCATCGCTACTTCTCATTTGATTTCTTTAATTTCTCCTTTTATATCTCTGGAATGTTCTTGAAACTTCTCTTCTATGTCTCTGGAATGTTCTTTTAAGACTTGACAAAGATCGTTGTTAGAGCAAGGCATTTCAAAAAGGTATGTGTCTGGATCCTCACCTACTTCTTGCATCACTTTTCTCAATCGTAGTTGAAGTGCATTTTTATTTCCTGATGTATCAGCGTCTCTCTCCTCCAACTCATGTTTTAAATCAACCACTTTCAACTCTAAAAGAGTTATTTTTTTTGATGCCATAATAAATGTCTTTATAAATAACTATTTTATTTTTTTCTTACACAAAAAATACTTGGGTATTTTTATATCCCACACCTGACACCAAATGTACCGAAATTTATATTTATTTATTTTATTATGGTTCAAAGTCTTATTTATTTTTACAATTTATATTTCTACAATTTATATTTTTACAAGGTTTGTCTAGTTTTTTTCAACTCACTACTCAAATCTTTTTTGTTTTCATTTTTCTTGGGTTCTTATTTTCAAAATATTTCTATTTAAATTTTCAATTTAAATAGAAATAGTACTTAATTTCATAACAATATAGAGAGTTTGTATAGTATTTATTCAAATATATTTTAATCAATTTTAATAAAATCAATTACATTATGTAGTAGGTACTAATACAAAATGAAAGAAAAACATGTATGTATTCATTATATGTACATACCAATAAATGAAAAACAATAGAATTATTTGAGCAGTCTTCAGCAAAATTGATGATATTTTACATATTAAGAGTCGATAGTAGACCAAATAGAAATTTTTGAAAATATTTTTTCCAGTGGGTACCGTGAAAAAATAAGTCTTTATTTTTATTTTTATTTTTTTTTTTATTTTTTTATTTTATAGAATACAACAGCATTACAATAAAGATTTATACAGATATACAGAGATAATTTTTATGTTGCCAATTATAGTATTCTAAATATATTAAGTACGTACACATTTATTAACAATTATGAAGACAGGATGGGAAAGGAGAGAGGTAGGAAGGGGAGTAGGGGGAAAAGTCTTTGAAATAATGAACAGTTTATTTTTACGTCTTTATTTTATTGCATGATTTTTTTTTAAATTTGAATTTGTCTAAAACTTTTCTTGTAAAATTAGTTTTAGTAAAATCATTTTCTTATTTTTTTTATTGTAAGTAACTAAAAACTACAAGGCCTGTAATGTATATTTTCACTTAAATCGAAAGAAAATTTGAAAATCTACCAGCTGATTTTTTAATATTCTAATATTTATAATGAAACCAATAAATTTTACATCTTTCACGAAAAATATTTATAGTATATTACAGATTTGGTGATATACAACATTTTTTTCATGTTCCATACATTAGAAGGTAATTAATTGTGCATATTTGTGTACATATGTATGCCCAAGTTAAACAAGGGCCTTCAATTATTCAGGATAAATCCAATATTTCGGAAGGTGGTTTCTCCCTTTATTTTTTTAAATATGCGTCATAAAATATAAACTTATTTTTTCACTGAATAAGTACATTCATAATTTATTCCTAGGAAGAGAATATCTTTCTAGAAAACTTGTAAACAACAAAAAGCAAAATAAACCAACATTTCTTACGATGTTTAATAAATTCATGAACATTTTAATACGTTGCTTTTTAAAAAATAATGTTTTTTTCCGTTTTCATTTTAAAAATAATATGTCAATAAAGCATTTGCTTGTGGTTTACGAAATCGTCCGTGGCAGGATTCGAACTCACGACCACTGGAATACTAACCCAGCGCGCTAGCTGCTATGCCATCACCCATCTTAATCCATCCATCCTTTTGCATGATTTATTTTTATTGTGCTAATCAATTTATCTCTTTTCTTCTTTTAAAAGGAATAACAGAATGTAATTTTTTTACTGCATTTTTAACTGATGATCCGAAGGGCTTTTTAAAACTTATTGTTTGTAGAAATTAACATCCAAAAATGTTATTATTAGTTTCGAAAATTTTCCAAGATTATGGATTAATTAATTAATTTGTTTTTCTCCCCAAAGTGAAAACTTCAAATGGTTATTTTTATTTTCATTTACAAAGTTTAACAGGCATCACTCTAAGAACTTGTTTAATTAAAGAAATTTTGATGTTTAAATATTCTTGGTAATTGACTTAGGATGGGGTAGAAAAATGAAAGAATCACGAAACCCCTTTGTGAGAATAACATTGAAGTGCGCAACTTTTGAAGTTACTTACCTTTCTAATAGTTTTTTTTCGATTATTTTTTTAAATAGTTATTCTTCGTATACTTAAGGTTATAAACGAGGTGTAGTCTTTTAAGAGAATATTCGTGCAAAATAAAATTTTATTCAAATTGATAGGGGATGTTCAGAAATAAAACCCTTAACTTATGTGAAATATACGATATGTATTTAGAACATAGAGTACCCACCTACATATATATTATTTAAGAACATTTTACGAAAAAAAAATACGTTATTGGATAATAATCGACCAATGATATACCGTATTAAAACCTCAAGAAAATGATGAATAGCCGATATAAACATTGGTTAATTATAGACCAACGATAGGCCGTATTAAAACCTCAAGAACAAGATGAATATCCTATATAGCCGATATAAATAAGTTATTGTCTTAAAACTTGAATAAAATTCATTCAAACTATCTATATAATTTTGTGAATTCGTAAAACAAATCGATGTTTGTACAATTTCATTAGAATATAATAAATATTTTTGTTGAAAGTAAATATAATAAACAACTATTATCTACATAAGATACCAATCTTGCATTGTCTATGGGTTTATGAATTAAATATGAGTGATAGTCTAAGGAGACAGTTCTGAGATAACGCACCATTTTTGAATTACGTAAACACTGCGAAATTTTCATCAAAAAATATTGTCAACTATGATGTTATATTGCACAAGTGGTTGCAATAAGTCTACAAAATCAAATAAGATATGAATTACACTGGAAGTTGAACAGAAGTAGAAAGGTTATCATGGAACAGATGGCAAGAACTTGAGGTAAGCATTAAACATGAAACCCAAAGTTAAGTGGTTGGAAAAATTAAGCATCAAAGATATTAAGGCACTCAGTTGAGAATTATCTGATGTAGAAGATGAATATTAATTACCTTGGAGATAGCTATGGCGGAAAACTTTTCCAGTCGTAAAATGAGCCAAGACATTACAGGTACCAACAATCCACGAAAATAGCTGGAAGTAAGTAGGTATCATACATATTCGCGCATTGGGGTAAAGATGGATGATTTTATAAAATTTCCATTGCTTATTGTCAAGACTAAAATCTGTTCTTGTAAAACTAATGTAAAGTTTCCTTGAACAGAAAAAATTCAATTTTTAAGTTTCTGTTGACCTATAATCTATGTATCAATTGTGTTACAAGAAGTATTGTTTATTTTTGTATTTACTGGTGTAAATTTTTGATCAATTCTAAAAAAAAATTATTACGTAAGCTCGAAATGCTCGAAATCGTAAGTAAAAAAGGAAGATTTTGGCTAGAAAACCGGCAAGGATTGATATATGTAAATAATAAATTACTTAAAATATGGACCTTCGATTTGCGAGATAAAGCTGAATCAACTGATCAACGAAGACAGGTTTAATGATATATGATTTGATGATCATCAAATGTTGATCACTTCACTCTATTTCTGAAAGGCCTGGGTTTTGATTACGTATTTCGTTCCCGAACGTATTTATTCTGTTAAAGACTGTTTGATGGCGTATAAAGTGCTCCATAGAAAATCATTATCGTATGACAGTGTCATCAAGTTAAAGGTACCTACATACAAACCACAACATTTTCATTCAAGGGAATAACTAATCACCAAGTATAAGAATAGTAAATTGTGAAAATAGTTATAAAAAATATTTATTAACGAAAAGTTTTTTGTGAAGTCCTTAGAGTGAAGTAGAGTTATTGTTTAGAGCGCTTTGTGATGGTTTCACAATAGTTTTATAAAAATAAACAAGTTATAACTTTAATAAATCATATTTTTCGTTCCATTAGAAATGTCTTGCTAAAGTCAGTCATAAGAACAATGTATTTTTCACTCAATTAATCAATAGTAATTTCTAGCCGTTCCCTCAGGTGTACCGCAAGGATCCCACCTTGGACCACTTCTTTTCAATATATATATCTTTGACATCGGTAACTGCTTATTACACACACAATACGAATTATTCGCAGACGATATGAAAATATCTTCTATAATCAGGAATCACAACGACTGCCTCAATATGCAAGCTGATCTTGACAGACTTACGGACTACTGCCTGACAAACAAATTGACTATTAATGCAGACAAATGTTACAAACTAACCTTTACCCGCAAACAATCACCCATAACTTTTTCCTATAACATTAATAAAGTTTCCATAACACCTTGCGACACTGTAAGAGACCTCGGTATAATCATGGATGGGAGCCTTACATTCAGCAACCATATCGATAAAATGATAGACAAGGCTTATAGAACTCTTGGATTCATATTCAGAACCTGCAAATCTTTCAAGAACATAAATACATTAAAATCTATATATTATACCATGGTTCGACCAATACTCGAATACGCATCCCCAATCTGGTCCCCAAGATACACAACATACAAACAACGCATTGAAAGAATACAAAGATTGTTCATTAAATACTTAAACCGTAAAGCATACCTCGAGTTCCCCAGCTACGACTGCGCGAGAACCTATTATAAAATCGACAGTCTCGAGAATAGACGCACAGTAAATGATATGATGCTTCTGTACAACATTATAAATAATAATATCGACTGCCCCTTAATACTCAATACCATTTCATTTAATATTCCTACTCGCAGAACTAGACATACACATTTATTCCACCTTCCAATTCACCGCACCAATTACGCACAAAACATGACTATTCATAGAATGTGCGATACATACAATAACAGATTTCAAGAGTTTGACATCTTCCACCTCAGCTCCACAACATTCAAATACTCTATACAAAAGAAGATCAATAACCACTTATTATAGGAAACCTTGACGGCATTTATTCTCTTTTTTCTTTTTTCCTTTTAGTTCAATATTATGTTTTAAATCATTGTTAACTTGAAATGTTGCTCTTACCTTCATACCAACCTATGATCATATTTTATTTTTTTTATTTTTTGCAAACTTGTATTATTTTATGTCAATCATAACGACAAAATGTAATAGGCCTTAATACTTGATGTTACTATTGTATTGTACTATGTCTTAACGCTGTTTTTGTCCAACTTTAACATAAATAAATAAATAAATAGTAGAATATGGTATTATAAGATGGTGATACTTACAAAACAAACATTGATCCATTAGTAAAAGCTCAAAAATCCATTCTAAAAATTATATATATCGTCCCTATCCGCATACCTTCAACTGAATTATTCATAATGTTTAAAAACACTTGCATCTATATAATATGTATATAAACACATCAACAGTTTCCAACCAAACCAAAATATACGACAGACTAGACAATGATACATACGGATACCTAAGACAAAGTCAACTT
Organism: Molanna angustata; assembly: GCA_963576475.1. NCBI lineage: Eukaryota > Metazoa > Arthropoda > Insecta > Trichoptera > Molannidae > Molanna > Molanna angustata. The sequence continues at coordinate 16,856,443 of OY754985.1, forward strand.
GTGGTCAAAGACATTATCAATTCCTTGGAGTCAAAATGGAATTAAAAAATACAGAGAGAACATATCAATAAATTACTTTACGAAATCTTACAATGACAAACACACACGGCCACTAAAATCATAAATAAATATTATATAAAACCATAAGTTGCTTCAGAACAGGTTCTTTACCCAGAGAAGCAATTTAAATTCACATCTAGGTTTAAGTAATCTTTTGTATATTTATTTGAAATTTGTATCGGGATGTATAAATACTGTAATAAACTGAATTTTACAATAAAAATGATTAATTCAAAAAATACCACAATGACTATTGTAGAACTCCAGTTATTTAACACTCCGAAAAGTTTGCACCTGCAAGGCAAAGTTTGGTTCTTTCTGACACTCTTCAATTAGCTTCCAAATTGGATGAAATCTGTTACAACCTTATTTCATAAGTGCGTCCAGATATGTAGTTTAAGAACTTCCAGTAGAGAGTTTCACACCGCAATTTCATTTCGAATTTTTTAGAGTACAGAGGCCAGACAGAGCTTGGATTAAATAGCGTAAAACTTTGAACATTTAAAACTACGAGAGATTTTTATTTGATTTTGTGATATAGGACTAAGTTTTTAAATGTGGTATATGAGGTGACGAGAGGAGAATAAAATACATTAGTTTTATGATAATATTAATTATTTATTTGTAACTTTCTGTATACTTGCAGATTTATCGCAAAACTCCAACTTCTTTCTTCCAACCAACCAGAGTTAATTAAATAATATACAATACAGTGTATACTACGGCTATAAGGCAGGTACGTTATTTCATGACAACAACAAAAAATATATTAAAAATCATTTAACATTTATTTGTACAAATAAAACAGTTTTCTTTGTTTACCAAACCTTATTAAAAGTATTTCAATCTGTCCGCGTCTGCTTTTGTCTCACTCGCACAGGTTTCATTTAGTCTGGCGCGACAGAGAGAGTTTATTTTCGTGTGGGACGAAGTTTTCTTCCAACTATGTATTATTTATTTATTTTCTTTGGGAAGCTACAGCTCATTTACAATTTAATGGTAAATATTATTTTTACAGTGTTAGAGCCAAAAAAAGCATTCCATTCCACACACCTTCATACACACCCTCACACACATACACACACCATCACACACATATACACGCACACACATACATACATACAAATTCATACACACACATACATACACATATATATAACGACTAGGGAAGGGAAGAGAAAGGAGAGAAGAGAGACTAGGAGGACAGGATAGAGGGATATTGGTTGCGCATCACCTTCAGAACATCAATGTCGGAATCTATAATATTTCCTGTCCAGAAGACAATATTCACGTGAAAATTAAATTAAATTAAATTAAATTAATATTGAGCTGGGAATCGAGCCCAGGACTCCAGCATGGATTTCGAAATACAACACAATGCTATTTCAGTATTTTTTTTTTATATCTTTTATTTATTTATTAAAAATTCTTTATTTACTCTCCACACTATGGAATAGTGGAAAGACATGACTTCACAATTTTTAAGCGTATTTTTGACATCAATTTTCAACGGGTATCATCGTGGCCTGCGACATACAGGCCTGCGCGCGCTTTTTACCGACATCGAATTTAGTGCTGTCGTTTCACCTAGGTAGATTAAATGTTTAATTTACTAAATAGGTATAAAGTATTTTTTTATTATATTTTGAAACATTTAAGTAGGTATTTAGTAAGTGGTAAAATGAAGCATGTAGATAAATTTAATAGTGTTTTATATTTCATTCTGCTACTTTAAAAATATTAATATCCATAATGCTTATTTCTGTTATTATGTATATTGATGCTATTGAAATTAATTAGGTTTATACACAAATATTTTTAATTTTAAAAATGTAGTAGATAAACAAAGCAATATAAAATGTACCTATGTTTGCATTCGCAATTTAAAATACTAAGAAATTAATAAATACATACAACAATTGATTATTTAACAAATCAGCAAAGGACTACAACTAAAAATATTTAAGTGTGTGTACCAAACTTTCAAATTGCAAAACATAGTCACTTACATATTATACCTATTAGTATATTGATAATTATTATTGAATGAAAAAATAAAAGATAGGTATGTGTACAAAATCTACTTTCTAAGTCATCGTTCTGAAACAATATTCTGAAAGAATATATTAAAATCAATTAAAATCATGTTCCATTATTCGATTACATTTTTTTTTTTTCTCTTAAGGCTTTTCACCCATAAAAGGATGTTGCAGCCGTTATTAATCAGAAACATTAGTTAACAAAGATTAAGTCAATAAAAAAAAAAAAGAATTAAATAATAGTCAGATTTTTTATAATCGATTTAAATATTAAACCATGAACTTGAGGAGAGTTCAGCCCAAGAAGGTAAACTGTGGAAACAGGGTATTGGACATTCTCAAAACTAAAATAAATGTCTAGCGCATCCCTGATTGGACAACCAAACAGAACGTGATCCGGAGTTTCCTCATCCCATCCACATTCGCAGAACGGGGACTCCACCAATCCGAGACGGAACAGATGGCTATCCAATTGCATATGACCAAAGCGCAGTCTAGAAATATAAACAATGTGATGCCTAGATAACCTCTTTCGGTGGAACCAAGGACGCGAGGGGATGGAACTCTGCACTTTTTTATAATGGTAACCTTTGGGGCTATTTTGCCATTGCGAACACCAGTCTTTCACCCTGTCACGTTCTAAAACACTCAGCAGATCACACTCAGGAGCAACGAAATTGTTCGGAAGATTACCCTGGAGGGCGGCCTGTTTGGCCAATGCATCCGCTCTCTCATTACCATAAATGCCGCTATGTGCCGGGATCCATGCGATTACCACGTCTTTATTTTCTTCTTGTAATTCGTATAGCAATAGACGAATGTCAATTATAAGTTGATTGCGCGAAAAAATGGAATAAGGGGAGGACAAACATTTTACTAAGGAAAGTGAGTCAGAAAAGATGATAATATTTTGTTTTGACAGCGATACGCATTCGCGTAAGACCTCCTTTAATGCAAAGCATTCAGCGGTATACACTGAAGCCTCAGATGGTAATTTGAACCCGGCCTCTATGTTCAATTTAGGGATTGCAAAAGCAGATCCAACGAATCCGCCAGTAGTTAATTTAGATCCATCCGTGTATATTCTTAGATAAGTCGGCCATTTTTCATTTACACAAGAAATAAAGTTTTGATTAAAATCATTAAAGCAATGATTGGGTTTCTTGGTTAAACCAATATTTTGTATGACATTAGGAATCGTTTGTAAGACTTTAAGAGGCAAATTGAAAACTGAAGAGGGAAAGGGATATTTTGATCCTTTGTATGTGTCATTAATAGAAGAATAAGCTGTACACAGCAGAGGGATGTGTTTTTTGAGCCAATATCTGTTGGACTGGTAGGACTGATTCAGTTTAACGATATTATCGAAAAGTGGATGTTCAGAATAACTAATGCGTTTGAGAATGAACCTTTCTGCCAGGTAGAGTCGCCTTATAACCAGCGGCATCTCCGAACATTCCACTTGAAGAGCGTTTATAGGCGTAGACTGCATAGCACCCATTATAAGTCTAAGACACCTAGACTGAACTCTCTCAAGCCTAGTTTCTAGATGGATTGGAAGAGAATTTAACAAAAAACATGCATAGTCGAGGTGGGAACGAATCAACGCATTGTACATGTTTCTCATAGTGGAAGGGTGAGATCCCCATGAAACTCCAGCCACTGCTCGTAGGATGTTTGTATTACGTTCGCATTTAGCTGTTATTTTATCAACAAAAGAGTTCCATGCCAACTTCCTATCGAAAACAACTCCCAAAAATTTGGTTTCGTCAACCTGAGGAATGTCAATATCGTTAAGACGTATTAAAACTTCAGGGTTTCTATGCTTTCTGGAGAAAACCATAATCTTTGATTTTACAGGAGATAATTGGAGAGAGTGAGAAAGCAACCAGGTATTTAATCTAGAAAGGGAGTCGGACAGAATGTTTACAGCTCGATCAATGTTCCTATGAACAGTGTACAAGGCTATATCGTCTGCATACTGTAATATTTTGCAATCGCTAGGGATAGCAGACCGTATGTTATATAAGTACGCATTGAATAGAAGGGGAGACAAAACAGAGCCCTGCGGAAGACCCCTCCACACAGATCTAACAATTACCCCATCGTCACTCTCAATAACTATTCTCCTTTCAATGAACATGTTGAATATCAATCTAGCTAAAGGGTCAGGAATGTTCAACTGAATCAGCTTAATGTAGAGTGTATGAAGACATACGTTGTCGTAGGCTGCGTCAATGTCTAAAAAAGCGGCCACGAGGAACTCTTTGTTAGAAAAAGCCAGCTGTATGTCCGTAACAAGAGTACATAGACTATCCATACATCCGAGTGACCTTCTAAACCCGAACTGGCTACTTGATAAATGACGACTGTTTTCCAGGAACCATTCTATTCGTATCTTAATAAGGTGTTCAAGCAATTTTAATATACAAGAAGACAAGGCAATAGGACGGTATGATGACCCCAGGGTCAGATCCCTACCCGGTTTCGGAATTGGGATCACCAACTGGTGTTTCCATTCGACAGGGACAGAGCTTTTGTGCAAAATTTGGTTGAAAATGTCTAAAAGGAAAAGAAGAAATGGATCCGGAAGTTTCCTCAGCACCGAGTAAGGGATCTTATCCAGACCTGGGGACGAGTTTTTGGTCTTTATTAACGATATTTTCAGTTCATCTAAGGAAAACGGCCAGACTAAACATGAGCCGGTGTTAACTGTTGCAGATTGTCCGTGCAATGTAATTTGAGTTATATTGGGAACATATGAGGGAGCTAAAGACTTAACAAAGTTGGGGAGCCATAATTTGGTATACTGCAATCTACGAGGAGGAACCATCGAGCCCCTAAAGCGTTTAATCATGTCCCAAACATATGACGGTGGGGAGTTGGGAGACAGTGACGAACAAAATCCAGACCAACCATTACGCTTTTTCTGTCTAAGTGCCTTTTTTGTTTTTGCTTGAAGGGCCTTAGCAGACAAAAAATTTTCCATAGACATGTCGTTTTTATATTTGAGCATGGCTTTTTTACGCTCCTCAACCAGTATATCGCACTCCTCATCCCACCATGGAGTATATCTCCTAGGCCTTCTACCACCCTTCTTTTTCGGTATGGATTCATCTGTTGCATCTTTTAGAATTTGGAAGAAGTTATTGTAGTTATTTTGGACGGTTGTATTACTATCGAATGGATTCTCTCTTTCATTAACTCTGCTCTCAATTATCTTCCTGAATCTAAACCAGTCCGCCTTACGAATGTTATAAAGGTTTCTCTGGTTTTGAGGTAAATATAAGCTAGAGGAACAATTGTACGTGAAAATAATGGGAAAGTGGTCGCTTGAAAAAGCATCGTGTGTTATCGTCCAATTTACAGAGCTGGCCAAATCTCCTGTACACAAGGACAGGTCCAGAGCGCTTCGGTTCTGACCCGTTGGAGTCAGCCTCGTTGCTGATCCATCATTTAGGATGCACAAATTATGTTCATCGATGAATGTCAAAATATGATTTCCTGACCTATCTGATCTAGAGCAACCCCAAGATGGACTATGAGCATTAAAATCCCCTAGAATAAAATACGATGCAGGGAGGAGTGGCACTACGGAGTTCCAAAAACTGTTGTCAAAACCAGTGCCCGGAGGTACATACGCTGATATGAATCCTATATTATTAATTATTACAGCCGCCACTTCCAGAAATGGATTAAAAGGCAGATCAATTTGGGTAAAAGAAAGCGCCGAGTCGACCAACAAAGCCACGCCACCGCCTCTCCCCTCCTGTCTGTCGCCTCTTACACAAAAGTATCCTGGTATATTATAAGAATAGTGTGGTCTAATCCACGTTTCGGCAATAGCAGCGATGTTGATTTTATAGTGGTTTAAAAGATAAACAATATCAGCTCTATTACTCACAGCACTTCGAGCATTCCACTGTAGGACTGAAATATTTTTGTTAGTATTAGTATCTGTAATTACTGTGAATTTTTCTATTTGCGATGTCTTCACTTAAAATAATTAAGCTATGAGTAATAGCAAGAAAAAAAAAATGACACCATATTAGAGATACCTAGTCTAATTATGAGATTCAGGTGAAGCAGGAGGAGCTAGAAGAGAAGACATTTGTGTAAAGATAGATTCATCATTAATATTTGATAATAGATAGGTAAAAATCTGGAACATCAGTTTAATGTTATTAGGATTAAGTGGCGATTCAGAAATCGAAGAATCATTAGAAGAAGAGGATGGAGAAGAAGCATTGATATTAAATTCTGGGGGCACACCACATCCATTCTTGGGATTCAGTGGTTGTCCATTTGAGTAGGACAATAAGGAGTTGATTGTTTTGTGATCTATGATTTTCTTAATTTGCTTTTTATTAGGAGATGATGCTGAAGTCACCTCACTGAACGATTTTTTGGGGGCTCCAACTTTTTTAGAAGCTTGAACAAAGGATACGCCCTCTGTAGCCATAACACGTCTAATATCCCTTTGTCTATGCAACTCAGGGCAAATATTGCTTGTAGATATATGGTCTCCTTTACAGTTTACACATATGCTTTTAGTTTCTGTTTTTAAGCAGTCTTTAGATTCGTGGTTTTCACCGCATTTAGCACATCTTGATGAATTGGTACATCTAGTGTGGGTATGTCCGTATCTTTGGCATTTATGGCAAATGTATGAAGGCGGAATATACAAATCAACATTTTTAGAATTATAAAATAAGTATATGTAATCAGGGAGTTTTTGCCCCTCAAATGTGACAAGAATTGTGGATGAAGGAATCCACTCCATTTTTCCGTTGATATTAGTCCTTCTATTCAAACGTCTTAGTCTAGCAACTTTCCCGCAACCAAGGGGTACTTGAATATTGTTCATAATGTCGTCATCTGTTAGATCCGTTGGTATGCGTCTAATCAATCCACTCTTGTACAGTTTGTAATTGGGAATATAAGATTTCAAACCCTTAGATGAAAGCATATTCGATTTTATAAAGTTATTTGCATATTTAGCAGTTGCAAATGTAACTATGGTGCGGCGACCACCATCCGCCCTCACTCCTCCAGGGACAATCCCCTCCATACCTGATCTAGATAGTAAACCACCCAAAACCATGGGATGAATGGGTTTACCCTTTTCCGTGTTCTCCACAACGACCATGAAAGGCGGAAGAGCCAAAGGCGAGTACTGGCTCTCACCAACTGAAGCCGAAGATATGCATGCGCTCTCATTGACAGCAACTGAAGGTGGACAGTCGCCTTCTTTGACAAATTGATTTGTGTATTCATTTGACCGAATTGTCATTTGTGAAGAAGACTCTGGTTCCATATCCAGTCTTTTCTTTTTGGCATTAGGGCCACCCTTATCGGGTGGGTCATTCATTGTCGCCAATCAACCAAACACGTTGATTGCAATGTATACGGTAAAAAAAAATGCTGAGCGAATTTAAAATGTTTACTTTCAAAAATGTCACCACTTATCACTTGATATTTATATATATTTCGAAAACAAATTCTTCATTAAACACGATTTTTATTCTGTTTGATAGTTATTTGTTTATTAACGACTGTTTTAGATCAAATGTGACGAGAGAAAAATAAGATAACTCACAATAAGTATTTGTCAAACACACAAAGTGCAATCCCAATAGTGAATTCAGCTTCCACACAAAAATAACGCACAACAAAGATTGTTTTGTACAAAAACTGAAAGTTAATCACTATACCATCACAAATATAGATTGTTATTCACTACAAAAAACCAATTTTTATATTTTATATTGCAGTCAAAATCAAAACACAACTGACATCATTCGATTACATTCATGTCGTATAATTATAGTATCCTACATTATACTATAAATATCTGAGAGTATAATATAATATATTAAAATGAAAACTAGCTGTCAAATATATATTTCTATTATTCAAATAATTCATTTAGAAATTGACAAATATTTTCTATAGGCAAATTTTAATTAAAAATGTAAAATAAATTCGAATAAAATTCACGAAAACAGTTCCTATAGGCATATCAATATAATATGTACTTTCAATTATATTTTAAATGAGACAAATAGTAAGAAAATAACGGCCGCCATTGATGAAATGTTAGCACGTTCTTAAAATGTACCTAACTTGTGCTCTTTGATCGATTTGTGTATATTAACTAGTTAATTGTTGAATAAATAACTTACCAACGTATATAACTGCTTATATTTTACACTTTCATCTATTATACTAAAGTTTTAACACAAATAATACTTATAAACACAGTTCAAAATAAAGTTATCTTCGCGGAGAAACGTCACCCGGTTGAAATAACTTCAATACTAACTTGGTAATGTGAGGATGGACGGCACTTAGTTCGTATTTTGTCAACGGAGATTGACCAGCGCGCTCAGGCCTGTATGTCGTAGGCCACGGGGTATCATCTAGAGCAGGGGTGGCCAACTTGATTAGATCCAAGATCTACTGTTTACTGAGGAAGCCCTGTGCGATCTACCAATTACATACTTCTTGAAATTTTAAATGAAACAGCATAGTTCAGTACACAATAAAGTAGTATTTTTTTATTTTATTAAGAGGGAAAACATAAAACTGAAAATTATTCTTAGTAACTACCTATGTATATAAGTGTGAGCACTGCGTCTGAGCATCTCCCGCTAGATTAGCAAAATCAGGTTTTTAGTTGGATATTGCCAACCTTAAAAAATCCAGTGTATGAACGTCTGTCAAGCGAGAACGGTGTTTATTTTTTGTTTGTTTTAAGTAGGAAAATGCTGACTCACATAAATATGTTGAACCAAAACACGAATGCAATTGTTCAACACATTTCTTCAAACATGGATATTTCTCGTTGGAGAAATCTAGAATCATAAAGTAACGTGATAACGTGAACGTAACGTGATGCGTGCAGCAGTTTGTGATTACGTTACGCAGTCTGTTCTGCGTATTTTTGTATGTTTATATTTTTTGCCTTGCCACGATCGACTGGACTAATAGTCGCGATCGACCGGTTGGCCACCCCTGATCTAGAGAATGCACACTATGAGTTTCGTCGTGATGTGTTTGTGACATGACGTACGTATTATCCTTTTTGTGTCCTCTCTACAGCCCAAACTATAAGACCGATAGACTTTCGTTCTGCTCGGGCCGACTAGTATTATGTTTGAATTTTATCATTCTGTAGTCCTCCATATGAACTTTAACTATGCCAAATCTCATACTCCTCCGTGCGCGCAATTTGCTTTAAAAGGGGTTCGAAGTTTACGTTAAACGTATTTATAAGTATATAGATTTTGTACAAAAAGCAAATAAATAAATAAACAATATATTAAATGCTTGTATTTACAAAATATGTATGGACATATTGAAAGAATGAATGATGAACGACTGACTAAAAAAATATACATGAATGAATAGCAGGGGCCGCCCCATAAAGGGATGGCATGACCATGTGAATGATATTTTGAAAGAAGGAAATATTAGAAGCTTGAATAATCAACGAGCATGTATGAGACGATGCATGGACGTAAAAAAAGCTAGGAATGTGTGCAAAAATAGATGAGAATGGCGCTCGGTTCTCTCTGCTTCTCTCTGCATGATGGTATTTATTTATTTATTTATTATATATACGCCCTTAATAGGGCATTTACAAAAAAATACAGGATAAATAGAACAATGTAGGCACAACAAAATAACAATAAGTGTAAATACATCGATTATATAGGTACATAATAAAAAAACGTAAGTAGTTAAAGGAAGAACAATATAAAACAACATAATACAACATAATAAAAGAAAATAGAGGTAAATGATAAAAAAAAACTAGACATAAAAGAAGAAAAAAAATAAACAGTATTACATATTCAATTTAAACAACAAAAATAATCAAAGCAAAGTAAAAATCAAAAATTATAATATGCGTTAAGCATCCTTTTGAAACCATCTATAGTGTGTACATTAAATATATCAACAGCACTATATTGGTTTCCAAGGCGGTGCAATCTATGTATTGGTGAGTTAATGATAAAGTTATTTCGAAGATTCTCTATATGAAAAGGTGCATTTTGACGTGAAGCAAACCTTGTAGGTACTCTGAATTTTATCATTTCAACTAGGTCAGGGGTGTCCAATATACCGTTGATTATTTTAAATAAACAAATTAAATCACAAATCGTTCTTCTGTTTGATAATTTCGATAAATTTAAAATACTCATTAGAAAATCATAATTTAATTTTTCTAAAGGAATGGATAATTTATAATTTACAAATCTTAAAAATTTATGTTGAACCCTTTATGTATGTATGTATGTATAATATATTACAAATCCGGTACAATATGACATATTATATCATTAAATATTAGGTTTAAGGGTTGCCCTGTCAATGCGCGAATTTCTTTATTGCTTCTTGGTCTCCAGGTATCTAGAGACCAAGAACTTGTCAACTTTCATGGCTCAGTTGGTTAGGTATCTGACTGCCGATCCAAAGGTAACAGGTTCGATTCCCGTTGAAGACACAGTTTTTAATTGTGTTTTCAGTCTGGATCTGTGAGGCGATACATATCGTAATAAGTCTCCAGAATGTAGCAACTTGTTGTTCTCTCTGCTTATCCCTAAAGGGATATGGCGTGATGGTATGTATGTATGTATGTATGTTTAAATTCTATCACATAATATTATGTATCTACCTTTGAGTGGTACAACAGCGGTGATATGATAAATGATATTATGTTGTGTGCAAAATAATAATAATAATAGGTATCATCAAGCGAGATAAATCTAGTTGCAGAATCCAACAAAACAGAAACGCTATCCGTTATCTCTGTCAACTACCTACAATACTAATGTTACACTCGTACATATATTAATGTATCCGCTCAGGAGACATTATGAAGACAGTGTTAATGAAAAAATATTGTTACAAAATTTCGGAGAATAGCTTACATAAATAATGGATATATAGAATATTATGTACGTTATGTAAAATATTTACTAAAACGAGTAAATACATATCTTAAAACATTATGTGTGGCTCCAACCAGGAATAGTGCTTCCACTATTTTCTTAGGAGTCGGGTAATCGAAAATACAACAAGCAACCACAATCACAACTCACATATTTTAGCAATTAGTTTCACCACCCATTCTGATGTAGTGCCATATTAGGTGAGAAGAGATTGGTGTGTGTGTATACATGCATGTGTTGTGCTTGCTTTTATATTGTAATGGACACCCGCACACCTGTAGCTGGTTACCCCACATTATGGGATATGCCGTGATGGTATGAATGAATGAATAGAATATGACGTAATGTAAAATATTGATTAAAACCAGGTAATGCCGATCTTGAAAAATATATTTTGTGTGCTTCCGGCTAAGAATCTTTTCTTTTATTATAGTTATCGGGTGTACCGTAAGAGCCGGATAATACAACAGGGGGGCAAGTCTGGTCTACAGGCGGAATCAAAACCATCCATGTTTACCCATTTCATGGATATAATTGTCTTTTGGAGTTCTATAATATCTTCAGACATTATAAATCTCCATAAGATAATTATATCCATGATATGGGCAAACATGGATGGTTTTTATTCCGCCGATTAACCCCCAGGCAAAATATCATCTCATATTTTATTTATTTATTTATCACAAAAAGACATTAAAAATACATAGCAAAAAAGAAATTAAAACACTTTATAATATGACTTCCTTCAAAAAGAGATAAACTCGTGTTTTGAAGGGAGTTGCAACTATTTACATAATATAGAACAAAAACGAAGTAACACAATAATCATAGGTAACAAAAAACATACTTAAAAATAGACATAGGTATAAATGCTATATTAAAAGAAAACAACATTTAAATATCAATTACGATTAATAAAATAAGTGCATAATATCTACATATATAACAACAATGAATAAATAAAACCAGTTTTTATACACAAACCCTCTTTATATCTATGTACATAAAATTTCTTTAGATCGATAATATCCGTATGTCTCTGCTCAGGCAACAGTTCGTTAAACCACTTAACGCCAAGATACGTATGGTGGTTTTGTGCGTAGGCCGTTCTTTTTTTTTGGTATATTTAGTATCACATTAAATGTACCTAGTGTACCTAGTTCAGAAAAGCGGTTCAAAAACCATTCTGAATGTTGTACGATCAAAGTAAGCCGCTTTATTGGCTATATCCAATTCCTTTAAAGAATTGGTATTCTGTGAATCTGACGATTTCGATGTTAAGGGTCGTATTACAAAAGTTATTTTATAAAAATGTAAGAAAAAGGTAAGGTCCCGTTCTGCGAGAATACTGCTTACGGGACCTCAACTTTTTCTTACATTATTCTGAAATAACACCCATAATACGACCCTAGGCGTATCTCTGAAGGTAAGTACATTCCTTTGACGCAGTTCTCGAATAAAGTAAAAACAATATCTCCGGGAAAAGTCGTATATTCATCTTATTCATTAAGAAGGTAGATTAATTGTCAGATTGTAAACACAAAAATATGAATACACGATTATAATAGCTACGAATAACATAAATATATACTTAATATTATACCAATATTATATATAATTTGAGCGCGGTCAAAGTATTTCTCAGATGAAGAATGATCCACCATCTTATGACAATTGATAAAGCGAAAAACATTTGTTAATCGTGTGTTCATGATAAATCATATCCGATCTGTTAATCAATGATGTGTTGTCATCAATCACATAACTCCACACAATATTTCATGGGGTACCCACTCACCTACCGGTTCATTGTCAATGGCCAAATATTAATTACTGACAACACACAAACTAACGACACGATACGAATTCCAAAACGGGCAACACTCTTTGTTTATTTTTTCTCTCTGAATGATCTATGGAAATGTTTCGCTGCTATGACATGGAAATTATAATAGATATCGGCATAAAAATTAGTCTCACGTTCTGGAAAATTCAAATCTACCTTTAGGTATAATAAATACGCTGTTCTCATAAGAAACATATTTATTATCTATGGTTTCTTCTGAGAAAATATACATCTGTTTTGATGAGTTAATCATATTTCTAAAGCATTCTTTCTTGTCTCAAAAATTAATCTAGAAAAAAACATTCAATACATTAGTCCAATTCTATAACTTTTTATCAACGTTCCAGTTAAAATAGGTATGTTCCTATTCGACTTAGTCCAAGTTGCTATTCTATAACGCTGAAACAGGAACGTTCTTACTTTAACAGTCCCGAATCAGTTCAATTCCTTATTCTATAACCACATTTTAGTCAAATCAAATGTCAAAACGTTTCAAATTTTAATTTACACCTTATTAGAAGCGTAATACTTATTTTCATAGCAGTCTGGGATATTTTAGTTAATTTAAAAACATCAGTTTTGTAAGGAAACAATTTAAAATAGATAATTATACGTGTTTATAATGTTGAAAATAAAAATCTAAGTAAATCAGTGCAGCCAATTGAAATGTTAGGCATATGTAGGTTTTTATTTTAATATACTTGATGTCGTAGTTAGCAAATTTTGTATGAATCGAAGGGAGTCATTTTTCCGGGGGATTTTTGATGTTTTGGTTCCAGACCACATCGTGTTTCTATAGAGAATAACGACTAATGTGAATTGTTTTCGGATTTATTTGTCTAAAAAACATTTTAATTGTTAAAGTTTAAAGAACAGTTATCTAGGATGTGTTGAAATGTTAGGAAAACTGAAATATGTTGCCAAACAAAACGTCAAACGCGCGATATTCCATGAATCACTTTTTGCACGGAGTATTACATCTATGTAGTATATAATATTATAATAAAAATCTATGATGTTTGGTTAGATGACAAGACATAAATAAATATGGCCGAACAGTGCGCAGAAGGATAGCCTAGTCTTCACACCATTTTTTTTAAACATAACCTACAAAAGTTTGGTGAAAATACCAATTAAGTAATTTATTTTAATATTTTAGTTCCTTTTTTTGTAATATATAACGCAACTGGCTCACGCCAGTCGCAATTATACCTACAAACAAACCTAACCAACCTATTTTTACCAAACTTTGGTAGGTTAGTTTTACAAAAATGGTGTGAAGACTAGGTTATCCTGCGCAGAACGCATGCGTAGTCTGCGCCATAGACAATTTGAGTTCAAATTACTATCAACGGTGCACTAATTTTGTAGCTTTTAGTTTTAAGAATAACGTCAGTTACAGAATACGAAACTAACTTCAAATGACTTAAATTCTCGAATTTCAGAACGTTCCTATTTAAGATCAAAAAGGGTCGCAAATAAAGGAGAAAATAATACTCGTGTAAAGCGATGTTTTGAGTAACCTGCATTTTAGGTGCTGTTTTAAGCGTTGAAAACCGGACCGCGCTGAAAACCACATTTGTGTAAAGTGCGCTTATGTAAGAACTGAAGAATAATTATATTGCATATTGTTGACACACGATCCTTACTATTTAGTTCACTCAGAATGGGCACATCTTGATCGATTTTCATCATTAAATGTCGTGTTTTGACAAAGAAAAATATTTATCATAAATTTTACTTATAAAATAAAAACCAACAGATCATTATAAATCGTTTAATAAGCTTCGTAGTTAAAAGAATATATATTTCACTGAAAAATATACATGCCTAAAAGAAATACAAAAAAGTCTCCTTCTATTTTTTTATAAACATATTTCACTGTTTTAAAAAATGGTTCGTATGGTTTTAAAGCAATCAACACAGTCGAAACAAATTTGGACATTTCATAAACAACACCAATTAATTTGACAATCTGAAATAACAAGTCTATCAAACGAAATAGAACATATATATTTTGTATTTGGTTGGTAGTTGCTTTGTACGAATTTCAGGTTACAAATTAATATGTTCGTTCATACCTATCAAATTTTTAACTAACCACGTTTGATACGATGACATTTTTTTTTGTATTCAGTTCGATCGTCTTTATATTGAAAATTCTTTTTTTGAATTTTTTTAATTATTTATTTATTTATTTATTTTATTTATTATGTAAACAGACAGTTACATTTACTTATTTTACTAACATACATAATATGACATGTGAACCAATTAAGTTTACAAGTATAATCGTTATTATATTTACAAAAAGAAGTAGTTTTGAGGAAGGGAGTAGGAAAGTAGGAAAAGGGGAACACACGTACACCACCTAACCACGAAGCAGTAATCTAGAAATTGAACATTTAAATACGTTTAAGGAGTTATTGAAAAGGTCTATTTCATTAAAGAACACGTTATAGTTACAACACGTTCTATATATGTAGGAGTTCTGAGCATAATTAGTACTACAATTAGGTGGCCTAAATGTATGAGTCTTTCTAGTAAGCCTATTTGGTGCATGAAAGTTTAATTTAGATAATAACTCACTAGAATCCGTTATACAGTTCACCAACTTGTATAAGTAAGACATGTCAGCTACAGTTCGCCGGGCTTCTAAGGTAGTTAATTTATGATATTGGGCTGATTGTGCGGGATCAACAAAAGAACGTCTGCTTCTATAATCTAAATGTTTTAAGAATTTATTTTGTATATTTTCCAATCTGTTTATATGCGTGACGTAATGTGGGTTCCATACAACAGACGCATATTCAATACAATTACGGACATAGCAACAGTACAGTGATTTTAGAGTACCCGTGGACTTGAACGGCCTTGATACCCTAATTATCAAATTCAATTGTTTAAAAGCCTTGTCTATAATATAGTCAATATGGCTTTTAAATGTCATCTTCGTATCCACAATAACTCCAAGGTCCCTAATTTCATGCTTTCTAATAAGAATCTTTCCGTTAATTGTATACTCATGAGAAATTGGGGTTTTGGAGCGCGTAAAGGTGATATTATTACATTTTTCAATATTAAGAAATAATTGGTTATTTGAGCAATATACAGAAAGGCGATTTAAATCTGCTTGTAATGCGATTATGTCATTCCGGTTGCATATTTTCTTGAAAATTTTCATGTCGTCCGCATAAACGAGGAAGTTAGACGAGCGGAAACAGCTAGATACATCATTTATATACAAACTAAATAGAATTGGTCCCAAGTGAGAACCTTGCGGCACGCCCGAAACACATTCACGGAATTCCGACCTACAATTATTAATTGCAACGGCTTGTAATCGATTTCTCACATATGACGACAACCATCTCAATAGGTCCCCGTGCACACCATAATACTGCAATTTATGTATTAATATGTTATGATTGATCTTGTCAAAGGCCTTCGAGAAGTCCGTATAAATGGAATCAACTTGTCCCCCCCCTCCAATTGACGTTAAAATGTATTCCGTATACTCTAGCAAGTTTGATTCGACTGATCTACCCGGAAAGAATCCATGTTGATTAGGCATAAGAAATGGCCTTATCGAAGGCATCAGCTGTTCGACCACAATCTGTTCCATCACCTTACTGAACACACATAGCTTAGAGATCGGTCGATAGTTTTTTATGTTACGCTTATCACCAGCCTTATAAATAGGTGTGACAAATGACATTTTCCAAATTGAGGGAAAAACACCCGAACTGAATGACAATTTAAAAAGTCTACACAATGGGTCTGCCAGCTCATCAGCACAGTTTCTAATGAAAAGTGAAGGAATACCATCCGCGCCTGGCCCTTTATTTAAGTCTAGACTTTTAAGTTTCTTATTCACATTCGATAATTCGAAATGTATACTATAAATATCTAATTCACTCTTACATAGAACATCAGGCAAATCGGCTGCGCCCCGTACAAATGTGGAATGAAAAAAGTCACTAAAGAGTCCAGAAATAATTCTTGTGTCACTTGAAGTTACTTTATCGTAAAACATATTCAGTGGATACGAAGATTGGGGTTTTTTAGATTTAATGTAACTATGCAGGAACTTTGGGTCACTTGAGATAGACCTTTCAGTTTGTTGGATATAATAATTATAGCATTCTATCTGCAAGGATTTCTGTCTAGTTCGCAGTAGTGCAAACTCGTCATAGTCAAGTGGTAATCCTGTCCTTTTCCATCTTTTGTGAGCTCTCAGTTTTTCTTTGACCACTTTAATAAGGGGTTTTGAAAACCATTTTGGGAATTTATTTGACCCCGTTATATGCTTAGTCGGAACAAATCTTGTAACGCAGTCGTTTAAGATGGTATAAAAATTTTCTGTGGACTGGTCCACGTTGTTAGTGACGAATTGTGCTTCCCAGTCTACACCCAGTAGATGTTTCTTAATAGATGTATAGTCTGCCTTATGAAAGAGTTTTGCAATCCTCGGCAGGTCCTTCACAAAGAGTTCAGTAACCGCAACAAATGTTATGATAAGGGGTTTGTGATGGATATCCACATTGATCAATGGATCTGTGCATTCTATAGTATTGCATATGTTAGTAGCCAAAACCAGATCCAATATTCTACCATTCGCATTAATAATGCCATTATATTGCTTTAGAGTGCTGTAAGATAAAAGATCAACAAAGTGAGAACTAGTAGCGTCATAATAGTTACAGGGAGATAAAGAGTTACATGCATTGGAGCATATCCAGGTGATATTAGGTAAGTTGAAATCTCCGACCAATATGAACGTGTCGTCAGGATAATTTAACATTAGATCAGAAGTGTTATCGAAAAATAGTCTCAACATATTAGTATAGTTATTACCCTGTGGCAAATATACACAGCATAAATTTATACTAGACCCACTATTTGACTGAATTCCAACCCAAATATCCTCACCACCAGTACACCATTCACTATTCTGTTTAGCGGACAGGTTCGATTTCACAGCAATAAGCACACCACCGCCGAGCTTTTGACCTGTATCTTTATAATCTCGATCTCTTCTGAAAACATTGTATCTAGTATTATATATCTTAAAAAAATATTGTGGGCTATATCGTGATGGAATGTATAGTAAATATTTACTAGTTGCATGTAACACATGAGATCCAACTGTCGATAGCGATAGTATGTATTGTCGCGTCCCTATGAGGGTCGCGGGATTGTGACAAAAGGAATAAGGACTGACCTGTCTTCCGTCGCCGGTTTCCAGATGACACTCTCTTCCTCTGCTGTCTTGATGTTCGACGAGTCTTCTGACCTTCCAGGAGCAGCCCGGAAGGTACCAATTCCAATTGCCGTCGGGAATTTCACGATGCTTCGCGACCGGCAATATGCTCCAAAACTACGCTTCGCTGCGATAATCTACGAGATTACGTCACACGCACGACGTGTCGACCAGAGCGCATTCGGACGCAGACTGATTTCAATGCAGCCTTGACATGGTCAGGCCCGGAGGGGTGGGGAAAGGAATAAAGTGAGGAAAGGATTTGTTCTAACAGTTCCAACACTGAACATCCCCCGGCCCAAGGGTTGGCATAGCCAATCCTTCCAAATGTTAAAATATTACAACATAACACAACTTAACAAACATGTTAAAGGAAATATTCAATTCAAATATATACAAACTATATTCTAAATAACTTATAACATATTATGCAAACAAAAGAGGAATCAATTTTCCTTTGGAAAGGGGCAAAGTTTATTGACCAGTCGGAGAACAGCCCCATTTGAAGTCTTTAACTCTACGACCCTTACAACTTTGTCTTTACCTGGTAGAAGTTTCAGGATTCTACCAGTCCGCCACTGAAGCGGTGGAAGGTTGTCTTCCTTTATCAACACTAAATCTCCTATCCGAGGAGTTTCTGAAGAAATCCGCCACTTTGACCGCTGTTGAAGAGTATGTAGATACTCCTTTGGCCAACGGGCCCAAAATCTTTGTTGAATTGCCTGTATAAGCTGATAAAGTGACAGCTGATTGATTTTAACTTCCTCGTATGGAAATTCAGGAACAGCTACCAAAGGTTGCCCTATTATGAAGTGTCCTGGAGTGAGCGTATCAAACTCAGTAGGACACGATGAAAGAGGAGCCAAAGGACGAGAATTCATTACTGCCTCTTCATTTGTTAACACAGTTAAAAATTCTTCATAAGTAAGAATTTGCTCTCCTATGACACGTTTTAACAGGGATTTTGCTACTTTTATCCCAGCCTCAAATATC
Organism: Molanna angustata; assembly: GCA_963576475.1. NCBI lineage: Eukaryota > Metazoa > Arthropoda > Insecta > Trichoptera > Molannidae > Molanna > Molanna angustata. Next base: position 16,875,604 of record OY754985.1, read on the forward strand.
CCACCTGCGTTAGGAAAACTTGGCGCATTAAAGTGCCAATTAATGTTTCGATTATTAGTGTAAGCTGTCAGTTTTTGTTGAACATCCCTATCTGTAAGGAACTTTTGTACATCGTTGAGATGACGATAAGTGCCTATATAATTGGATCCGCAGTCTGTACGGATCAGTGAGGGTAGACCTCTTCGCGACACGAAGTGCGAAAATGCGGCAAGAAATCCTTCAGTTGAAAGATCACTAACTAGTTCTAAATGGACTGCTTTAGTTGCAAGACATACGAAAAGACAAAGATATACTTTAAGGGATTTGGTACCTCGTGATGGTGCCGCCTTGACGTGGCGAGGAGGCTTGCGAGTTTCGAGGAAGGATTAGGCTATGCCGGAGAGGGTCACCCATACCGGAAAGGCTATTCCTGAGGAACCAGACTAAGAGCATCATCCCCCCCTAATCCAGGGTGTAATGCGTACCGTGCCCATTGGAGGTTTGCAGCCAGGGGGTAATACAGGCTGTATTATAACGGAGCCTTTCAGACACCTGTCCGCATCTGAAGTGTAGATTAGGACTTGCCATGACGAGGGGCGCCGTCATGGTGGACGTTTATTTCCCCTCACACACAAAGGTCTGGAGGTTGCCTTGTCGACTGAAAGACCGTACGAACCAGAATGTACAAAAAATATAAAGAATAAAACTTTACAATCGCCTATGATGGGTCGGAGGAGCAGAGGGCCCTGCATGGGAGTGGTTCAGATTAATCTGCACCACTCCAGGGCGGCGTCAGCTGCGTTACTCCTCCGACTTACATCGAAAGGAGAGGACATAATTCTAGTCCAAGAGCCATGGGTGGTAAAAGACCAAGTGGCGGGACTAAAATCCAAAGACTACAAGATCTTTTACTTAAGGGGAACTGGTAAACCTAGATCTTGCATTCTCATTAAGAAAGAGCTAAACGCCTTCATGGTGACAGAGTTCTGCAATAAAGACATCATAGTGCTGGCAGTAGAACTTCAATCCCAAACCATATGGATGGTTTCTGCATACCTAGCACATGACCATGAAGAACCGCCCCCCCCGAGTATCCTTCAAGAAGCTATCGCAAAAGCAGGCAATGTGAAGATACCAGTGGTCATAGGTGCGGATGCCAATGCACACCACATGATCTGGGGCAGTACGGACACAAATGAAAGAGGTGAGTTACTTTTTGAATATATCATGTGTAATAACCTTGAAATTTGCAATGAAGGTGATTCTCCAACCTTAATCACCGCAATAAGGCGCGAAGTTCTGGACATAACGTGTGTCAATGAACAAGCTGCCCAATATGTAAGAGATTGGAAAGTCTCAGATGACCATTCCTTCTCTGACCACCAGTACATAGAATTCAGTCTGGACCTTCAGAAGCCGGACAAAATTAGGTACCGTAACAGAAAGAAGACGCAATGGGATAAGTATAACACTGCCCTCAGCGAACTTCTATTAGAAATACCGCCCAGACCTTCCACAATAGAAGAACTAGACGATACGATAGAAACCTTTACCAATGCTTGTAATCAGGCAACCAGGGTATCATGCCCGGTTCGCACGGTTAAAGGAGGACAGAGACCACCTTGGTGGACAAAAGAGATCATTACCCTGAGAAAGGAATGTCGGAGATTATTCAATCTAGCTAAGGTAACCAACAATTGGGAAAACTATAAGGCTAGTCAAAGAGTTTTCAAAAGCAAATTAAAAACAGCGAAAAAAGCCTCCTGGGAAACTTTCTGCACTATGATTGAAACAATCCCTGAGGGAAATAGGATTCGCAAAATCCTAGCAACGGATCCAGTAATGCCCGAGTACATAAAAAGGCAAGACGGCAGCTGGACCACAAGCAGCTCTGAGACATTAGAGCTATTAACTAAGACACACTTTCCTGGATGTAAGCAGGAGTTGCCAAGAGCAACAAACCAAACCAGGAAACAAAGAAGCGCCCAAAGACTTTTCAGTAAAGAAGCAATTTCTTGGGCTTTATTTGGGTTCGAACCTTACAAATCGCCAGGTCCGGATGGAATCATACCGGTGGAACTACAGGCGGCCTCAGAGATTGTCATACCTTGGTTGGAGACAGTCTTTGAGGCATGTATAGAACTCTGTTATACCCCCAAAATATGGAGGGAAGTAAAAGTGGTGTTCATACCCAAAGGAGGTAAAACATCTAACGCTACAACCAAGGATTTCAGACCAATAAGTCTATCCTCGTTTGTCATGAAAACGCTAGAGAGACTCATAGAGACACACATCAGGATTAAAATTGAACCTTCAATGTGGTCAGAGTCCCAGCATGCATACAGTAAAGGGAAATCTGTTGAAACAGCCCTACATACTCTAGTACAGAAAATTGAGAAATAGATGAAGTACAAAGAATATACATTGGTAGCCTTTCTAGATATAGAAGGAGCCTTTAATAATATTAAATACGAAAAGATAGCTCAGTCCTTGGAGAAACTAGGGATAGAGACTTCGCTTACAGAGTTTATCGATCATATGCTGAGAAATAGGGTCATAAACTCGGAACTTGGAGGCTCAAAGATAAGAAGATACCCAGTGAAGGGTACACCCCAAGGGGGTGTTCTATCACCTCTTCTATGGAATTTAGCCTTAAACGAACTGTTGATGGAATTGGATAACATTGGCGTTACGGTAATCGCGTATGCGGACGACCTCGCCATAGCAGTGTCGGGGAAGATTCCCAACATACTCACATCTCTTTTACAGAGAGCATTAGGTAGGATAACTCGATGGTGTAACAGCAGTGGGTTGGGAGTCAACCCAAGGAAAACGGAGTTAGTCCTATTCACAAATAAACGGGTAATCCCGACCTTCACGTTGCCAACCATGGAGGGAGTGACACTAGAGATCTCAGCCCAAGCTAAATATCTGGGACTAATTCTGGATAGGAAGCTGAACTGGAAGCCCAATATGCAGGAGAGAGTACGGAAAGCTACAAATGCGCTGTACACCTGCAAAAAGATCGTGGGAAAAAGCTGGGGAGTGCACCCGAAGATAACCCACTGGATGTACAAGGCGGTCATAAGGCCAATCATGATGTATGGGGTGGTGGTATGGTGGCATTCCTTGAAAAAAGGGGCACACCTTAAGGAGCTGGCAAAAGTTCAAAGACTAGCTGAAGTGACAATCACTGGCTGTCTAAGAACTACACCAACTAAAGCTCTTGACACCATCCTGCACCTGATTCCGCTTGACCTCCTTGGGAAACAAATGGCGGCAAACGCTGCCCTAAGAATGAATAATGTTAACCCTTGGAAGGGGACTCATATTGGGCACTCCATGATTCTTCAGGAGTACAAACAACCATCCGAAGGTATTGACCACACCATTCCCAAACCCTTCTTCGAGAATGGGTTCTCCACCCAAATCCCCTCGAGGGAGATGTGGAAGGAGAACGCAATTCACCATGGTGAGGCCCAGATGGTGATATACACAGATGGGTCGAAACTGGACGGAAGGTTGGATGGAGGGGTATTTTCGGAGCAACCAAATATCAATATCTCATTCAGGTTGCCAGACCACTGCAGTGTTTTTCAGGCAGAGATCCTGGCGATTCAAGAAGCAATAGGATGGATACAAAGGGCCGCAATGCAAGGCAGCGAAGTCCGTATCCTCACAGACAGCCAAGCAGCGATCAAGGCTCTGCGAGGCGCATTAACGACCTCTAAAGTTGCCCTGAACTGCCGCATAGCATTAAACAAAGCAGCCGAGCGGTTTAACATACTTGTTATGTGGGTACCAGGTCACAATGATATAACAGGTAACTGTAAGGCAGATGAACTGGCCAGGGCAGGTACCCTGTTACCTTTAGAAACAATAAATCATCGACCCGGGGTTCCCATGGCAACATGTAAACTCCGGGTCGATGAGAAAACGATAACTCGTGCCAATCAAAGATGGTCTGAAGAAAGCACGTGTGCCATTGCCAAACAAACATGGCCAAAATACGATCTCAAAAGAACAAGGGAGATGCTCTCGTTCAGAAGGGACTCACTAGCCAGAGTCACATCGGTATTAACAGGGCACTGGCTCATAGGAAAACATGCCAGAAGGCTTGGCTTAGAGGCATTTGATTATTGCAGAGCATGCCAAGACGAAGAGGAAGAAGAAACGGTAGTCCACTTCCTCTGTCAATGCCCTGCTCTCTCCAGAAATAGGAGGAAATTCTTGGGAAGTTTCTTCTACGATGACCTGATGGACATAGCGTATGCTGACATTAGCGACGTTCTGACATTTATTAACCACTCAGGCTGGTTCAATGTGGTTTAGTGAAGGGGAAGGACAACCCCACTGTGGTATCACAAAGGGCCAACCGGCCTAAGTGTGTTCTCCTTGGAGAGCTGCCACTCAAAAAAAAAAAAAAAAGGGATTTGGTATTTCTTAATTTACTAGCACGAAATTGAAACGGCCCTGCAAAATCACTCCCAACACCCTCAAACGGACGTACGACACTGACACGGTCAGTTGGTAAATCTGACATTTGAGGTGTTTTTGGCTTTGCCTTGAATTTGAAAAAAATCAAACATTTCATGATTCGACTTCGAATGACGCGCCTCGTTGAAATTATCCAGAATCTGTGTTGTAAAATCGCATTGAGTGACAGTGGCCCAGCAAGACAGTAAATTTTGTGATAGTGATCAATGATTAATATTGTTAGATTATTTGAGCTTGAGAGTATGATAGGGAATTTCGCGTTGTAAGTCAGATGTGAATGACGCAATCTTCCACCGACACGGATTATACCATCCGAATCTAAAAATGGGAATAAACGTTGTATACGTTTTTCTAGATTATTAAATCTCTTTAAAGAAACATGATGTGAATCACCCAGTTGAAGATGATTTTTTCGGAAAGGCAAACGCACCACGAACCTACCATTGACATCACGATAATCGGTCTCTTTAAAGATTTTTTCACATTGATAACCCCTGACTGAAACAAAAATTCACAATTCTGAGTAAAAAAGTTTTGTAGGCTTGTAATTTTTTATATATTTTAAAATTTTCGGCTATGTAAATTAAGCGGATCAAAAGTTATAAGGGGGGGACAGACAGACTCACACACACGCACACACACACACACACACACACACACACACACACACACACACACACACACACACACACACACACAGACACACAGACACACACAGACACATACACACACAAAACTCACATAAAATGTTCTACTCCGAATTCTGAGAAAATCCATGTATGGGAACATATATGCTGCGAGGCCTCTAGTTGGTGCTATTAGCATACAAAAAGTCCACTACACCATACAAAATGTTCCTTCGTACACGCATCTTGGCTTAATAATGTCGATTCATTCAGAGAATTGAATTCTCATGAACGAATCGACAATTGGATTACACAATCTATTTAACTGCCTCTGTAGCCATAGCAATTTTAAACTAGTACTGCCTCTGTTCTGAGGCAGTACTAGTTTAAAATTGCTATGGCTACTCTGTGATCATAAGATTTGTTTGACGTGGGGTACTATTCTAGCTATTAGGAATCGGGACCATTTTACTCCTTTAATGGGCCCAATGATAAATAAACAAATGAGTGATTGAATGAACGAATGAACGAAAAAACCAACCAACCAACGAACCAACCAACGCAAGAATGAACGAATGAATGAATGAAATAAATATATTAATATTTAAATAAATAAAATAAATGAATGCGCGTGTGCGCACGTGCGCTCTCGTTTGTGTGATTATTTTTGTCTAAATTTAATTCACTTACTATTATTGTATTGCTTTTTATTTTATTTTATTTAATTACATTAACAATTTGAGCTTTGTAGTAATTTCAGTTATAATATATCTATGTTGTGAAAATTCACTTACTTTTCGAAGAAAAAAGAGGCCGGTGGGGTATATGACTTTTTGAAAAGACTACGGTGGGGCATGGAATAAAAGAAGCTGGTAAACACTGTTCTAAAGAAACCAAGCAACATAGAAATTACTTTTTTTAAACTACGAAATTTCGAATGAATAATTTAAATAGGTAATTATGCGGTATATTTTTTGCTCTAAATATTTTGACGATTTTTAGTCATCGTGTCCACAGAGTATAATTATATATAATACATACATACGGATAATCGTGTCTTACAGACATTTGTATAAGAAATGTCTCGTCTTAGAATGGTTATTCAATTTTTATTTGAATATTTAGGCACTTTTTTAAAAGATAAATTTAGACATAACCATCTCGATTCAATATCGTTTGACCAAAGCACCAGAATGTTAGAATTACTATGGTACATAAATACTTAACATTAAATTGTGATACTGATCAATAGTAAAAATATTTTTTACTGTGAATGTTTGATAATTATTCTAGGAAGGTAAATAATAATTGGATAAAGTCTTTTTTAGATAAAGTTTACAATCGATTGATTATCTATTTATTCAATTGCTTTCGTACATAATATTTATTCTTAAGAAAAAAAAACAAGCATATACCTATTTTGAAGATATTGGTCGTAGCATGACTCAAACTCAGGTCCTATGAATTATTTGTAAAGCAAAATGCCATCTATGTAAGTAAATTTGTTAAAAAACATAAAGATAAATGTGTAAAATATATGAATATGTAATAATTTTAAGTAGGTACCTATATTTAAATTTATTTTTTGTTGTACGAGGCATGCCTTTTAAGTTTTGTCGTTTGAAGAAAATAACACTACTATAATCTTATAATGCTTTTGAATTTTACTGCCCCAATATATTTTGTTACAGGTACACAGTTAATCCTTACATTGCTGTTCTCAACCATTGGTCACAGAACTTCAATAATAGATACAGACACCATCATGCCATGTTCCAAAGCATTCAATAATTTTGCAATATAAATTATTTAATTTCTTTTTGTATTTGTACGCTCCGCTTTGTTTGCTAGTTTTCTTTGTCAGTTCTTTCTAGCAACACTAATTGAACTGACGGAAAAAGAGGAAAAAAAAATAAATAAAAATAAAAATAAATAAATAAATAAATAAACAAAAAAAAAGTTACAAACCCCTTAACCAGATATTATATAAACACCAACCACCTCTTGTTTTTTCACACTTTGAAAATGGTCACTGGATGACCGAAACTAGTCAGTGTCATTAAATTAGTAGAACTGAAACTTTGGTTTTATTTTACCATTCCAAATTTATTTATTATAATCTTATAGTATCTTTTATTGTTTTTCAAAGTATTCACTACGTAGTTTAATACACTTTTCCATTCGCTCGAACCTGTTATTAAAACATTTATTCCACTCCAAAGTAGGGGTGTTCAATATGGCTGTCTTGAAAGCGTCGACTGCTTCTTCACTGGACTGGAACCTTTGACCGCGAAGATTTTTCTTAATTTTAGGAAATGTAACGAAATCGTGACCTGACAGATTCAAAACGACGCAATGACTAAACAATAGCATTAATCCTAATACTTTCAATTGTTTTGAGATTCTAAATTCAAACAAATTTGAATATCAAATAGTTCCAAATTCAAAGCTGTCGGTATATATTATGTAAACTACAGAACTTAAAAGGCATGCCTAGTATGCTAGGTACATACTTCTATGAATATTTAATGCACATCAATTGTGGACTCAAGTAATTGGTCTGTCTTTTTTTCATTTCATAGTGTGTTTTATTCTGTTAATTTTATAAGACTGTATTGGTCCCTTAAAAATCAAATAAAAAATAGACTGTAGAATCTGTTTGCTTCCGATCGATAGAGAGATCTTGTGAGATTTCTGTCTCTAAAATAAGATTCATTCATGTGGCTTTGTTATCCCCAACCTCTTGTCTCCAGTCTGTCTTGATATCTTAATATCCATCAGGCCTTGTCTGGGTATTCCTAAGCCCTCATAGGTCCGGTTGATATATTTAGACATAGCTCAGAATTTCGGAGTGGAAAAATGTAAGCCAATGGTTTGAGAATTAGACATCCTTGCAGAATAAATTGAATACGTTAGGTATCTTTAATAATAAAGAAGAATAATTGTTCTTCCTTTAGCATCATCCGTTTTGATTATGGAGACTTATAACTGATGGGACACATGAAAAACACATGAGTCTGAAGAACTCTAAAACCTTGCAGACACCACACTTTAAAGTGCCAATGAGAGTTCATAGATTTATTTATTTATTTATTTAAAAGGACAACATACAGCATATAATAAATTATAAAACATAAAGATAATTTAATTAATAATAAAGCCAATTACAGGTTGTCGCTGAAGTTATTGTAGTATATTAAGATATATTAGGAATGGTTACATATTATGGTGAGATATTGTGTGAATGATGTGTGAAATTGCATATATAAATGTGTCTGTATAATTAAGTGTTAAATTTGATTATGACGATGAAATTTTAAGTTTGATATATTTTTTAAATGTGGGGGCGCTAAGTAAGAATATGTAAATCTCTTGGAAATGCCTATTATATGTATTACAGATTCTGTACATTGTTGCATGTTGAGCATAGTTGGTGTGTTGAGTGGTAAGACGAGATTATAAGGAAGCAGTATGATAGTCGGTTAATAAAAGTGAAACATCGACATGAAATCGATTAGATAGATCTTGGGCGTATTTTGTAAAAAAATAATAAAAAAATGAATTAAATAGTTCCATTTCCGTCGGTGAAACAGTTTTTTTTAATCTGGATCTATGAGACGATAAATACCATAGGTCTCCAGAACGTGGAAATTTAATATTGGGTGCGAGCCAATGATATATAAAAAAAAGTATGGCGCATACCTCACTGAATTCTTACCTCACTTGTGTTGCATCCAAGATGTTGTAGTGTTCTGACGTATTGTCTTAGTCACAATGCCATCTTGTATGATGAAAACATGTAATAATTACACTAAAAATGTGTAGGACCGACCATAATATATTAATATGGATTTTTACTTTATTTTACTTTATTACTATTTACGGCTAAATACCCTTTTACACATACACATAAACAGAATGTAAATATTATTATACATACATAAACAGATTAAACGAAAAAAAATAATAACAAATGAATAAGTATTAAAAATTAAATCATAAACAAATAATAATTAAATACATGAAAAAGATAATGAAAAAATATACATGAAAAAGATAATGTAAGAAAAAAAATTGTGAAAACATGTAAGTCGGTATTTAAATAACGAAGAAAACAATTCAATGCATGGTTTCGTTTACAAATGTAATGTAAAGGTATATTTTATAAATATCAATTGAATCATTGAAGATGTCTGTCTATTCGGCATACTGATTAACCCAAACTATAAAGTATTTGCAATGTTGAATTAGCTCGGTATACGCTAGTGTTAGTGTTTGATTTGTCAATATTTTTTTTTATTTTGAATTTACGTGAAAGAAATACGCTGCCAATGATATATCAAGTCAGCATAATTTACAAAATATACATTGTCAGGACACCGCCGCGCCAGTGTCATCATAAGCTTACAAACATACCTACTACTTTTACTGATTGAAATAGGATTTACATTTTGGTAAAACTTTGTAAAAATGCGTTAAGCTACATTTGCCTGTGACAGCAGCGAATGCGATGCAGAGAGGATTCGTTTTTCGCACATCTATAACTTAATATAATTTCGTCACTTTCACAGTTATTTGGTGTGAGATATACCTAATTATAACGAGATAACACGATAGTAAAAGAGAAAATACGTCTGCAGTGTGTTTCTGAACCATTATCGGTAAATTATCTCTTTTTCACTAATGTATTCCGTCAATCTGCGCTCTTTTATGGTGATATTGTAAGAATTCATTAAACTGTACCATTTTTTGTAGACCGCTTTGTTCTCATATAACGTGTCTATACATAAAATATCAGTTGTGTAAGAAAAATTAATATTTGACACAGTACCTGTCAATTACCTGTAAAGCAATACGTTTTCAAACATATTTCATAGGCATCCAATCAGTTCGTTTGGTTGCTAATATAATATATAAACTATATTTTAGGAGTTTTTGTATAAAAATAAAGACAAAGATAAATTGCAGAGGGGAAAATATATTCATCATTCTGTAGACAGTCCATTGGTGCCCAGCCTTTGGGAAATGCTTATATCAAATAAATTCATCTACATATAATATAAAATATATATATAAATCCAACGAAATTGATAACATTTTTTATTCTTCTTAATAGCAGGCCTTTTATAGGCCTTTACAATCGATAATATACACTTATTTTGAAAATGAATTTGATTGGTGAACAAACAGAAAACAATATTGATAAAATTGTTTTTTAGATGCTGACAGCTAAATTATACGCCATATAAAAAATATGCTTCAATACGTAAGGCCAATGAAATATGAAACCTCCTTATTCCGCAATGCACATAGAATGAAAATATGTGTTTATGAAATTTAACAGCTTTATCTAACAGCAAATTTAAAACGACCATAATATATATGTAAGCTGCCAGTGTCATAAAATGATCCTTTATCACAAAATAGTGTTATAAAAACACATATTATTCAATAAATAAACATAATATCCCAGTTCGTAACCTCTTAATTCTTTTGTATAAATTGATGTATAACAATAATGTTTATTTTTTCATGTTTAAACATAATTAATTATTGAATATATTTTTTTTAATTGTAAAGAAGCGCAAGCGTATAAAGTGATCACGTAAACCAGCCGATGACAGGTCGTACCTAAGCCCTGTAGGTGCCTGAGTTCCTGGTTCTTCTAAAATATCCTAACTTCGTCTCTATTGAGATGTGTTATTGTCAATAAAAATATAATTATTTATTCTTTAACTCTCAAGGTCTAGTGAAATATTTGGGCATTCATGGGCATTTATTTATCCTTTCCTTATCCTTTATTTTGCTCGCGTTTCCACAGCATACGTCGTAATGATATGCACGGATCATCTACAATAATTCAATAAAAAAAAATTAAAAATACTCCCCTGTAAACAAAAATATTTGCACGTACCATTTCTGTGCACTGTGGAACGATCTTCCGAATTCTGTGTTTCCACCTTCGTACAACCCGGGTCTTTTTAGAATCCGAATTAATAAACTCTTTTCTAAATTGCAAACCCCTCCCGACGCTACGTTGTGCGCTTCTTCGGAAGAGTAAAATGGACCCAAATCCTAATAGCTGGCGTCCCCTACGTAGACATGTTAAAAAAAAAAACTTTACCATTGCTTTAATATTCCATCTCCGTCTCTATTGCGATATTGATTTGTCAAAATATATGAACTCCCAACATGATAATATTATCTTGATTTTTATTATGCATACGACATGAAAACCAATTTTGTAACTGAGGATGATCTAGTATGAGCGAATTGTGATATGATTTCACATTTTTGATATGTCCCACATTTTTTTGTGACATGTCATATCACAATTCGCTCCTACTAGATCCTTTAAAACAGCTTTATTTTGTGTAAGGACCATTTCAAAAATCCATCAGCGCATTTCTATGATTCATCATAATATTTCGGCGACATACAAATATTCTTATGGAATCTTTTTCAATTATTGTTGAACGCGAATGAAAAAAATCTATAGACATGTCTTTTTATTTTTCCCAACGAAAGGTACACATTGTTAACTGACAGGACATGTGAAGTATATGAAAGGATCCCGAAATAAGATTGAGTTTCTTCTAATTGAGTTGTTCATTTAATAGATTGCTGTAATTTCACGGACAGGTTTTCGTGCACATATCTACCTACTCTTGAGGGCGCACTAGAAAAATATGTTCGGTCAGCTTTTTGTGGGTTAAAATAACGTACAAATATTACCAGTTTTTTTTTAAATGTATATGTCCTTGTAAAACAAGTACATATACATCTTCCTACATTCCCTAAATTAAGCATAAATAAATGCTTGTGCTATGGGTGAACGAACTGTATTACTAGCCCAGCACGCTAACCGCTCTGCCATCGAATATTGATTATTTTTTTTCAACGATTCCTTCATTTGAAAGAGATTTCATTGGTGATTTTGTTTCAACGATTCCTTTATTTGAAAGAGATTTCATTGATTATTTTGTTTCAACGATTCCTTTATTTGAAAGAGATTTCATTGATTATTTTGTTTCAACGACTCCTTTATATGAAAAAGATTTGAACGAGTCTCTTATTTAGACGATTATTTTATTTGAATAACGAAATTTGGAGGGTTAAATTTATTCGATTGATTATAAAACGTTTGATTAACAAGATTTGTATGATTGTTTAATTAAATTATTTTTTTCGATACAGATTTAGTTTTTAACGATATTTGAATAGTAATTTTATTTAAACGAGGATCTCAAACGCTTTCCCAGTTAAACATCAAGTTTTATGACAGGTTGTGGATCTTAAATGCCAAAAAACTTTCCAGAAAAAAATTAATGATATTTTTTTGAAATAAATTATTTGTCAAGTGGTATTGAAATATGCACTGTCGTCAAAAAAGTCTTAGTTTATTCAAGCTTACAGGAATGTTAGATAGTAAAAGAAATTTCCCATTATATTCGCTTTTTTAGTTCTGTAGGTAAAAATATCATTAGGTAAGATATACATATTGCAGAAAAACAGGAGTATTCTGGTCAAACGTCGAAATCAAAACCCTCACGATTACTCTTATCATGGATATAATTATCATATGGAGTTCTATAATATCCTAACATATTATAGAACTCCATAAGATAATTATATCCATGATATGGGTAAACATGGATGATTTTGATTTCGCCGGTTGACCAGACTTGCCCCCCTGAACTGTCGTAATAATAATAATAAACACTTCCTTGCACCCTGCGTAAGTGGCGAGTTTATTGGATATGGAAATTTCTTCCAAATAACCAGTGTTTCCAGCGCAGTGAAGCAATATTTGCGTGAGAAATGAATTTAAATAAATTTCTCTTCTGCTGGGAATCAAACCCATGACGCCCGCACAGAAGCCACACTGCTTAGCAACTTTGCATATAATATATAACTAACATAAGTGGCTTAGGTTAAGTGAGTTTAGGTTAAGGTACGTTAGGTTAGGTAAGGTTAGTTTATGCTAGGTTAAGTTTAGGTAGGGTTATTTTAGGCCAGATGTTATTTAGACCAGGTAAGGTGAGTTTAGGCTAGGTAGGTTAGGTTATGTTAGTTTAGGCTAGGTTAGGTTAGATAGTATTTGTTTAGGTCATGCTAGGTTAGTTTAGGTAAGGTTAGGTTACGATTATAAAAAAAATCTTGATGGAGCAGCTTGGGCTTTTACTGGCTAGAAAATCTGGTTCGAATGAAGCACCTGTTATTCGGCAATAACCTCTCACCCCTTATATAATCTGCCTAGTTCGGACTTCGTTAGTATTTAGTCGAGTACCTCGGGTGGTAATATGTAGTAAAAAACTCGCTACTGCCAAAAAAAAATCGCACGCACTGTGGTCGAGTACGCACACAAGTGTGAGGTATTTTGTACGATAGACAGGCTGTAAAGTAATGAATTCAATAAGCTAATAAAGCTTATTTTCCTAATCCATATATGCAAATTGCTTCATGTATTATATTTATAATCATTATGCATTACTTTTTTTTACATAAGTTAGTACTTCAGAAAGATAATTCTATTTCCCAAAACAGGGTTTTTACACATCATTTTATTTATGTAAAAATCAAACCCCATTGACGCCACTAATTTCAAATGTTAACAAATAAACGACGCGCGAAAACTTCATTCAATTTTCAAAAAGCTAAAATCCCCGTACACGTCAAATTCTCGCACTTTTCAAATACGCAAATGCGACGTCAAAATTAAAAAAAAGAATCAAAAAGTCTCTTTGAACACATGGTTCGAAATGTTATTTATTCGTATGAGTATTTCTTTCTTTGCGTTGAGCCTTCGCTGGGTGTATTTTTGGCCCTATCTAAGACGGTAGGTTTTCTCAGACGGAGTCCGCAGCGTTTGAATTTCGGCCCGCGCCATTTTTCGAGTAGAAAATAGACGCATACAGAAAGGCGGCGACCAATCGCAGGGCGCCGTTCGGCGCAAGCGCAGACGCGCTTCGGAATTGTGAATTTTGTACAAGCGTTGTATCCGTACCTTAGAAGTGTGACAGTCGGTAAAAACTATTCGTTTTTGTAAGCCGTTGGCGCGCAATGTGATTCGCGTAATTTCTTCGCCGTGTGTATTCGCGTAATGAATTCAAACTTGAATTTTAATTATTCAATAATGTGTTGTGATTTCATTCCATATTTGAGCATTTAAATAAGTGTTGTTCGATTTACTTTTGTGAAATTATAATAGATATTATTAGTACTAAGTTTTAAAGCAATATTTTGTAGTTAGGGAATTAATTATTTTGACAGTTACAATATATTTTAATAAGTTATGTGTTAATAAAAAAATATTATATTGGAAAAGCAAATATTGGTGAGTAATTTTTTTTATTTAATTTATTAGTTTGTCAACAGCTATGAAAATTTTTAAATAAAGATTGTTAATTAAAATTGAACCAATTATAGACGAATATTAGTAAACTGAATTATACACTAGTTAGTAGGTAACAAAACATTTGATTAAATATTTCATAAGGTATTTTTACAAAAAAATTTTAAGTATGTTTCATAAAGATGATTTATATTTCTAAAATCGAAACAGGTATGTAGGTAGGTACATTAATTGATAACTTGGGAATTTTCAATGTGAGCACTATTTTACTCCTCACTAACCCAAGGGGATTAGTACCTATTATTTTTATTAGGGGATTATGATTTCGCAATTTCTAAGGTTATTTTTTTTATTGCAGATTATCAACTAGTATCATGCTGAGATTGTACTTATTCTGAAAGTTTCATCACAATGTATCTGTGTGTGTGTGCTATGTACGGCGTGTTTATTTTACTTAATCGATTATAGACTAAAGTACTCATTCGATTATTTTCAAATTTTGCAAATATGTATATCTAATACTTGCTAAGACTCCATTAGATTTTGAAGGATATTTGAAAAGTGCTTCTCATTTTTTAACTATCAAATCTTAGATTATATTATGATACAGATACCTAGTCAGCGCAATGAATGCATGCCAACTAAAACTACGCTGAAACAGACGAATTTCTAGTATACGTACACCTACCGATATGCACACCTACATAATACGTAGACCAACCGATCTACCGCATCACACACACATGTAAAAAAAACTTGGCATACATTTGAATTCGAAATTTGTACTACACGCGGCTTCTGTACATTACATATAATTCTATATATCAAATATTTAAAAGTGAGTTTTTTAAGTTTTCCCAAGCTCAGGAAACTTAAAATTTGAAATTTTTATTTTCAAATTGCTAAAAAGGCACATCACAAAATAATTTAACAAACTCATTTCATGAAAATGCTGAATATTTTCCATACAAAATTTGAATATTTTTTTTCGACTTGTAATATTTTTATAATATTCAAGGATGTAATATTTAATAGTGAAAAAAATCAAAATGAAGACATTTTTGTAAATTTGGTAAGTATTTTGGTAAAATGTTTATATTTTATTTTTGGTCGTATTTGCTACTCGGGAAATTAATAAGCATCAAGTACCTATTTGGTGTTTTGACCTTTGTTCTCTTAACATATCGACAAGGTTTCAGCCGAAGATACGCGAAATTGTATGCAGGATCTATATTTTTCACGGTTTTTCCAACTTTGAAATCAAAAAACACCCATTTAGAAGATATACGGATTTACTCAGAATTTGGAGTAGAACATTTAGTGTGTCTGTCTGTGTGTGTGTGTGTCCCTTATATCTTTTGATCCGCTCAATTTACAGAGCCCAATTTCAGCATATATAGATAGTCATAGACCGACAAAATTTTTCACTCAGAATTTTGAATTTTTGTTTCAGTCAGAGGTTATCAACTTTTGAATTTTTACTTCATTTTTCCATTTATCTCAGAAACCATAAAAGCTAGAACGCTGAAAATTGGTATAAATATAGACAAATATATAATCTCAAATATATTTTTCAAAAAAAATTCAGAGATTTTTAAACATTTTTATTAAGAAAAACATTTTTTATTAAGAAAAGTATTTTTTTATGATAAATTTATGAGTTTAACTGCCTATATTTCCATTTTTTTAAAAATATCGAAAAAAGCCGAAACACACCAACTAGATAATTTAATTTTATATAAAAAATATTAACTTTGTAGCAGTACATCTCAAATTTTTTTTAACAATTTTTATAAAAATTGAATTTAGTGACGACATCGCTTCATACAATTTGTATGGTAGTCACCTATACACAATATCAAAGAAGACTTAATAGTTTGATACTTCATCTCTAAACATACAATATACATATACCATCATGCTGTTTTCATATTCCGGGTAGGAAAAAAAGACTTGACTACCTAGGTACATGTGTTGTATAGAAAACTAAATATCATAAAATAATAAATAATTTGTATTTATGGGTTTGGTACTTATTCTTCAACTATACATACTATCGCTGTCGACAGTTGGATCTCATGTGTTACATGCAACTAGTTTATAACACATACAATCTACAAGTTATTGAGATTTATATCATTGGCAATTTTATAAATATAGACTGTACCTCCAGCGGATATCGAGCTGAGCCATGAGGGAAATAAAACAAATTAATAAAAAAGAAGGATTACAGGTTCGATTCCCGGTGGGATGATAAAAACAAATATTTTTCAACAGGCGCGCTGAATTAGTTGTTTTATGCGAAATGGTAGGTAATATCGTCCCAATTTCTCCCAATGTTTAGATTTTAGTCCAGATAAGCAATAATTGTACCCTTTGAGGAATATAATGTTTGTTTTCATAGATCAGGTCCAATGAATTTTTTATTTAAAAATTAAATGAATAATGGAAGAATTTTGACCTCTCTGCGATAGCCAATTTAATTTATTAGATACTAATAGGTACCAATATTTGATTTGGGAACCATGTGATTCATCTTATTTACACTAACATAGTTAATTAATCTTTTTCTACATATGGCCCTGAAATAAAAATCGCATCAGAGATTGGATTAATGACAGGTATTATGGCGGACATTGGGACCTGGTTGATCTGTTTTGTGTGTTCTAATTAACTAATCACAATTTAATTCGACCGCTTACAAAACATTCAATGTTCAGTTATAAGGTTCACCACCAATTGAAACTGGTGTGTTGGGATACATCCACATGTCGTGCTTATACATAATGCAATTCAAACCCGCATATCTGTCGCTGGTTACCTCACATTGTGGGATATGTCGTGATGAAATGAATGAATAAAATATTCGTCTGTTTCTTCGTAAGGATGGAAGACCATTAAGTAGGTATATTATTGACTTATAAAATGTTTATTTATATGTCAAATATTGATTGTAAAACGTATATTTTTTTGTACATTTTATTTTGTTTATTTATAACGAGATCTACTTTATTCCAACTGTCGATTCGTTCATGAGAATTCAATTCTCTTAATGAATCGACATTATTAACCCAAGATGCGTGTACGAAGGAAAATTTTGTATGGTGTAGTGGACTTTTTGCATGCTAATAACACCAACTAGAGGCATCGCAGCATATATGTTCCCATACATGGATTTACTCAGAATTCGGAGTAGAACATTTTATGTGAGTTTTGTGTGTGTGTGTGTGTCCCTTTATAACTTTGATCTGCTCAATTTACAGAGCCCAAATTTTTAGAATATAAATATAAACAGTTATAGGCCTACAAAACTTTTATATTCAGAAGTGTGAATTTTTGTTTCAGTCAGGGGTTATCAACTTTTGAAATTTTGGTTTATTTTTCCATATATCTCAGAAACCATAAAAGCTAGAACGCTGAAATTTGGTATAAACATAGACAAATACAAAATCACAAATTATTTTTTTAAAAAAAAAATCCAGGGTTTCTCAAACATTTTTTATTAAGAAAAATATTTTTTTTATGATAAATTTATGAGTTTAACTGCCTATATTTCCAATTTTTTTAAAAATATCAAAAAAGCCGAAACACTCCAACTAGACAATTTAATTTTATATAAAAAATATTACCAGTGTATGAGCAAATCTCAAATTTTTTTTAATAATTTTTATAAAAATTGAATTAAGTGACGACATTGCTTCATACAATTTGTATGGCAATCGCCTACACACAATATCTAAGAAGACTTAATTGTTATTAATATCATTAGAAAATCGGCCTGCGCCGCGTATAAAAATATACAGCTATAATATCACGGTTTTAAATCATTTCATAATTTAAAAAATATATTTTCAATGTTCATTCTACCTTTGTTGAGAATCCAAGAAGATAATTTATATGTTTGCTTATATCTATTATTTTTTTTATTCTTGAATTTATTGTTAAACTGTTTAGGTAGGTACATATTTTTTTCTTTTTGCAAGTGTATAACTAATTGTTTTTTTTTACTTGTTCTATATATTTTTATCATCAATATGTGTTTTTATCTATGTATGTAATTGACAATTTATGCCGATTATAAATAAATAAATATACCTTTTGGAATAAAACACCAAAGTTCTTATTCCATTGTACCAAAATGTACAATATACTACCTGACGCTTGGAAAAATGTGAAAATGGACACACTGAAAAAAACAATAAACAGTTGGCTTAAATCTATCGGCATATATGAATCCTATAATAAATTAAGCTTATTCAAGTTTGCTCGATATTTTTATTTATAATTTTCATTTACTAAATTTTAAAGCATCTTAATTTGGTTAAGTTATAGATACCTACAAATTGTAATTACATATCGGACGTCCTAAAACAGGTTCACCTAGTTGGACGTCCAATGAGACAATATAAAAATAATACAGTATTTATGTTATTACCTTTAAACCTTTAATTAGTTTGCTAAAATTCCAAAATAAATAAATGCATGTCAACAATAACATTTGTAAATATAAAACTCTTACGTTGAGTGTTTTAAGTTAAAAAAATTTCAATCACAAATCTCTACAATTACCTACACATCTTCAAAGGAAGAAAAAGATACAAAAAATACCTCAAAACTGACGCGAACTCAAAAATGATTATTTTTTCAAACCTCGTTCGTTTCGTAATCCGTAACGAACGAAGGCGGAGAGCGGCAGGAACAGATTTTTTTTTAAATTCAAATTTGAAAAAAGAAACGGAACATAATTTTGAGAAATTGCTCTTGCCAGTAGGTACCTACCAAACGTATACCGTGTTTCGGCTCTTTACGAATTCATACTTGAATAAGATATATATGTATGCAAGATGTTCCTATCTCCTCCGTAGAGTAGAGTTAAGGAAAAAAGCCTCTCTTTTTTCCCTTTCAGAGTGTAGAGATGTGCGCGGGTCCCGGCGTCAATATTCCCAAATTACCATCATTTGTGGAAATTGGAAGAAATTGAAAGATTTTCGCTACAATTTTGTGTTTTATTCACTCTTTCAAATTTGCTTTTTTTTCGGCTTCGCACGAAGCTAACACCCTGTTGTAATGGAGTTTGTACGAATAGCATGATGACGGTTGAGCGGTCGTCGAAATTTTGATTTGCATATATTACAGAAACGCGCGTTTCACACGAAAAAAATGAGCGGGTTTTGGCCGATCAGAACTCTAAATACATTTTTCTGGTACATTTTTGATTTGTTTTGTTTTTTTGCTTTTGAGTATTTTTTGTATATACATTGTAATAATATATAAGCAATAGGATCATGCTGAAAATCAGCTGTGCTGGAAGCTTGTCTTTCTGCAACAAGAGAGAACAAGAATAGGAAATCAAGATCAACTTTGAGAGAGTTAATAAATTAATCAATCAGTTTTATTTATTAATTTACTTTTTTATTTTTTTTTATATAACGAATCTGTGGAAAAACACCGTGTTTTATTTGATTTATAAATTGTAATTCTAATAATATATTTTTATTGACAAACTTTTTAACATCTTAATAGAGACGAAGTTGGGATAATATAGAATAACCAGGAACTCAAGGCACCCACAGGGCTTACGACCTGTCATCGGATGGTTAATGTGATCACTTTATGCGCTTGCGCAACGTTCACCAATTATGCCTTCTTATTGAGTTCCCTTATCAATGTAATTTTTGAAAGTTCTATATATTTGAATAATGTGTAACAATTCACCTGAAAATAAGATATCATTACTATTGCCATTCGTGGGCAATAAGTAATAATGTCAATAATTATGTGAAGAAGGCAAAACTGGTAATCGTTGCGCAAGCGCATAAAGTGATCACGTAAATCAGGCGAGTTCCGAGGTGTCTTGAGTTTCT
Organism: Molanna angustata; assembly: GCA_963576475.1. Classification (NCBI taxonomy): domain Eukaryota; kingdom Metazoa; phylum Arthropoda; class Insecta; order Trichoptera; family Molannidae; genus Molanna; species Molanna angustata. The sequence goes on from OY754985.1 coordinate 16,895,925, forward strand.
GGTTCTTCATTAATATCCCAATTTCGTCTCTATTGAGATGTTAAAAAATTTGTCAATAAAAACATCATTTGACTCCCGAAAGGGAAAAAATCCAATGTTTGCGTACCTATATACAATTAAAAAATACAATGTTTGCGTACCTATATACAATTAAAAAATCCAATGTTTGCGTACCTATATACAATTAAAAAATCCAATGTTTGCGTACCTATATACAATTAAAAAATCCAATGTTTGCGTACCTATATACAATTAAAAAATCCAATGTTTGCGTACCTATATACAATTAAAAAATACAATGTTTGCGTACCTATATACAATTAAAAAATCCAATGTTTGCGTACCTATATACAATTAAAAAATCCAATGTTTGCGTACCTATATACAATTAAAAAATACAATGTTTGCGTACCTATATACAATTAAAAAATCCAATGTTTGCGTACCTATATACAATTAAAAAATCCAATGTTTGCGTACCTATATACAATTAAAAAATCCAATGTTTGCGTACCTATATACAATTAAAAAATCCAATGTTTGCGTACCTATATACAATTAAAAAATACAATGTTTGCGTACCTATATACAATTAAAAAATCCAATGTTTGCGTACCTATATACAATTAAAAAAATATATTCGACACATAATATAATAGGAATCTACCTATATATATATATATATTATTGTAACGGTATATATATGCGAATTTACCAAAGAAAGAAATTAATAAAATTCAGTCAGTTTTCAATGCTGCAGCCAGACTCATCACTGGAGCCTCCAAATTTTCTCACATCTCTCACCATCTTCGCAATCTACATTGGCTTAAAGTCCCCGAAAGAATTGAATATAAGCTCTGTCTCATAATCTTTAAAGCACTTGGTGGTATGGCTCCTACTTACCTCTCCGAACTGTGCATTCCGCTTTCAATAAATGACAGACAATCATCACTTCGTTCTGCGCTGCCTCTTCATCCATGGTTGGGAAATTAGTTGAAATAAACAGGGTGCACACAACTAATTTCGGTGATCGTGCATTTGCTGTGCATGGCAGGACCAAATGCATGGAATAAGCTACCACACACCCCCAGACAAACCGAAAATATATCTTCGTTCAGAAAAAAACTCAAAACGCACCTTTTTCGCAAATCTTACCAAAGCCGAAATGATACAACGTAATCATTTTTTCAGCGCCCTTGAGGTGAGATATTCACAAAAACGGCGCTATATAAATTATCCAAATTTATTATTTATTTATTATTATATATTAATTATAAAAGAAAATAGGTACTTCATAGTTCTTTTAATGAAATGTTCCGGCTTACAATAATTCTTCCAATCTTTTATAATTTCATAGTTTTCGGTGTCCCGTTAGAGTCGGGAGATTAAAAATACAACAGGCAAATAACATAATAATAATAAAAACTACCTTGCACCCTGCGCAAGTGGCGAGTTTAAAGACGTTTGTTTATTTATTTTAAGTAACCAATGTTTTCAGCCCATGGAAGCAAAATTTGGATTGGATTGATTGGGAACTCAATAAGAAGGCATAATTGGTGAACGTTGTGCAAGACCATAAAGTGATCACGTAAACCAGCCGATGATAGGTCGTTAGCCCTGTATATGCCTTGATTTCCGGTTCTCCTATAACATTCTTACTTCGTCTCTATTGAAATGTTTAGAATTTGTCATTAAAAATATTTTTTGTTGAAATATTGACATTATTTTATGTCCCCTTATTTGCATTCATACACCCACAGTTTAGAAAAGTGTTTTCTTCGTAACTCTTTATGCATCTTATTTTATTATATGTAGCTTCTCAGGCAACTAACAGGTACTATGGTCAAATAATTATTTAACACGCACCCAATAACAAGTTTCCACATTCTGGAGATTTACGATATTAATCGTCTTACAGATCCAGACTGAAAACACAATTAAAAACTGTGTCTCCACGGGGAATCGAACCTGGGACCCTTAGATCAGCAGTCAGATACCCAACCAACTGAGCCACGAAGGCCGACAATACGCTTTTTAATATTTTTTTTTTCTATACTCTTATCTTGTCCTCTCTTACACTATCCTGTCCTATATTCCTATGTGGCCGAACCTTGGGGCATTCATTTCTGATGTAACAGCTGTTTTCAAATATTTGTAAAAAAAACATTAAAATAATTAATAATAATTTAGCTTTACCCGCTCGGAAAGTTTTGAAATGTGCATATAAGCTAAAACTTCAATATTTTATCAAGGCATGATGTTAAATTTGAAATAAAACTGTTTTAATAGCCAACGAAGTTTACATACATAGTGTTGACTAGCTCATGTACCTACACATTCAAATAGACAAATCATAAAAACTGAATAAGCTATGCTTGATTGGTGGGAAAAAGGAAAATGGAGACATAAGGGAGAGGGGGGGGGGTGCACACACTACGATGTAATTAATGTCCAAAAGTTTAGAAAAAAGTAATTAAACAGATCAATGACATAGATCCCGATAGATACATTGCATGTTCTATAGAGAGTTGTGGTAATAATTTGTATCGCAGCTGGGAGATTTGACTGAAGGTATGGACAATGGACAGTTCTTGTAACCCTTATTATTATAATAATAATAAAAATTAGGATGATTTCTATAGCGCCGTTTTTGTGATAAACTCACTTCAAGGGAACTTTGAATATATGTTTATTTATTTACCTTTTATCACTCCATATTTATAATGACAACAATGAGTTGATTACTGTCGCCCAACTAGGAAATCCTGTTCTAGGGCTAGCAGTTTACAATTTTTAGTGACAACTATATGCAATTATGAACGAGGTGATTGTTCCCGTTCCACACTTAATGCGTACACAATCTCAACTTTCTGCACTCACAATCACTACCTCAACAAACATATGGACTCACACAAAATAGATTAACTAGGATCTAATGTCTGCTATAGTACCTGCCATAAATACAATCTCTGACGCGATTTTTATTTCAGAATCATAGAAATAGACTAGTTATCTATGTTGGTGTAGTTATTATGAATCACATGCTTCCTAAATCAAATCAAATATATTACAGATTTTTATAAGACTCGCGGAATAAGTGACTTTTCAGGTGTTTCCTGAATAGTGCTAAGTTGTGGATTCGCCTCAGTTCAGGTGATAGTTTATTCCACGAGGCTGGTCCAGCCACAGCAAAAGCACGATCACCGAAGCATGTAGTGTTGACTCTATTTATTTCAGTCAACTTGCCAATTATGGATGTGGTGGCTGACCGAATTGTTTGTTGTCGCTCGTTTACGGTGAGAGGGATGCAGATGTCTGAAAGATACATGGGAGCATTATTCATACATACAAGGCTAATATACTCCACGTGAAGCTCGACTCTGCAATATAGGTAATTTGTAATTTTATATAAGAACGTTATATCAGCTAGTGTGTCGGTTCTCTAAAGAAATCAGTCCATGATATTTAACGGATTGGGTCAGACTGTTGAATACCTGTTTTTCTCGATAGTACAAATGTTTGAGAGGTTTGTTTCCACTACAAAACATCCATCATTTCCACTACAATTATATGGGCTAAAATAAATGAGAGTTCACGGAATATTTTCTGATTATATTTCTTTTCTTTTTCTTTTCTGTTTATATTTTTATTATTGCATATGCGCAAACATTGGATTTTTTTCCCTGTCGGGAGTCAAAGATATTTTTTAATAGATTTTTAATTTTCTCAATAGAGACGAAGTTGGAATATTTACTGTAGGAGAACCGGGAAATCAAGGCGCATTTCCCGGTTTGCGCATATGCAATAATAAAAATATTCGATTACTTACACATTGGTACAAGTAGGTAAATAAGACTAAAATGACCTTATAAGTCTGGCGCAATTCAGGGGTGACTTCTATGCGAAAAATGCATTGTCACCTCAGGTATAAGAATTGTTGCTTCATTATTTACAAAAAAAACAATTCTCTCAATAGATGGCGTTACAACAAAAATAAATAAAAATAATAAGAATGTTGTTCATAATTTCACACATGGATGGCTGTAGTAAAAATCCTTATTTACAAGCAAAAAGAATTTCAGTATTGCAATAAAACAACAGAACTTTCAAAAATTGAATTGATAGGGATCTCAGTAAAGAGGCATAATTGGTGAACGTTGTGCAAGCGCATAAAGTGATCACGTAAACCAGCCGATGACAGGTCATTAGCCCTGTAGGTTCCTTGATTTCCCGGTTTTCCTACAGTAAATATTCCAACTTCGTCTCTATTGAGATAATTAAAAATGTTTATTTATCTTTGTTAATGATTTTGTTTTCAAAAACATGTAACCACAGGGAAAATTGAAACAGTACTGCCTCAGAACAAACTTGTCTAGTGAGGCAGTAAATTTCCGAATAGGAACATTGTACATACTATGTTTATGATAAGTATTTTTAAAATATAGTTTTTTTTTGTTATTGTTATATATATATATATATTTATTTATTTATTTTATTTATTTATTGTTAATACAAAGACATTTTTACATTATGTAGGTTAAGTAAGTAACGCCCCACTAGGCAAAACCTGTTCTGGGGCTGTTACTTTTACACAATAAGGTATACAAATTATTTACATATAGAGGATACAAAATATATTAAGTGCACAAATGTTACAATCAAGTAGTTATAAGAAAATGATTACAAAAGAGTAAGATGTACAGTTTTAGATTAAATAAAGAAATGATTAAGAAGAAAGGAAACATAGGAATTAAGGAAATATAGGAATAAAGTGAATAAGTTAGATGTTAAGGATATGTGTGTTAAAAATGGAAATAAATAATTTCGTTTCATTTCATATGTATCTTTTCTTGAGCTTAATGACGCGTTGTCTAGAAGGGCTGATCTCTTTTGAGGAAGTGGGCATACCTTCATCTGTTAAAATTATATTTATTAATACATTTTTGACCATACAGTTGAAATAAAGTTTGAAAAATGGTGGTTTCACTAAATATTTCATGACACATTAATTTGCCCCGTGTTTTGTTAGATATGTACCTATATAGATATAATGTATGATATAGACCCCTGTTTGGGTCGCAATCTGGGGATTAAGATGCCCTGTCATAGGGTTTGTACTTGTTCCTTTATCATACTCACGTTTCACTCGAGTATGGAAAAACGACACCTGTGTATAGTGTTTGGTATTGTATGTATTTTGAGATGTGTGACGTTAGAAAATGCTACGACAAAATAGACCGAGACAAAATATACTACGACAAAAATTGACGAATTTATCTAATTTTGATATGGTGCGGTATTTGTAGATTGCAGAACTCTATAGTTAAACTGGTAATAAATAATTATTTTAATAAATTATTTTAGGCACTACGAAAATTTAGTTATTTTTACAGGAAGATCGTTTCGTATTTTGAGGACTTTTTATGTGATCCTAACAGGCCCCTTTCAATCGATCGAAAAAGGCCCTTTTCAAGTGATCACAAAACATTGAATTGTAAAAACCAATTCATAAATGAAATCTTATTTACCAGATATTAATTGCAAATATGTTTGACAGAAGCAAATACTACTTTTTTTTCAAAAAATAATGAATTTGGGTCGACAGGAGTTAAATTGTAAAAAAATATATTTCTAAACATTTCTCAATCAGTACTTCCGTGTTTTCCTTACTTATTCATATGAATAAGTAAGGAAAACGGTCTTCGTGGCCCAGTTGGCTATCCCGGGTTCGCATCCCGGTGGAGACACAGTTTTTAATTGTGTTTTCAGTCTGGATCTGTGAGACGTTTTATATCGTAAGTCTACAGCATGTGGTAACTTGTTATTGGATGCGTGTCAAATTAGTACATGACATTGTACCTGTAAGATACCAGTGTAGTTATATAAAATAATAATTAATTATTTCAAAAAAATACGAATATAATATTTATAAAAGTGTAAAAAAATATGCCATTTATTCAACGTATGAATGATCGATTTCTAAGAAAATACAAAGCAGTCGAAAGAAGAAAAAGTGTTGATTAATTTATAAATAACCTTTAAGAGACATAAAAACATATTTAACTTCAATTTTCAACGCATTGAAGCCTGTCATATTAGAAAGCCACCATTTCTCAGGGTTTGTTTATTTATTAATTTATTTTAACACTTTATTGTACATAACTTATTTTTGCTAGTACAAATGGCGGACTTTTTCCTTAGTGGCAATTTCTTCCAGACAACCATTTGTAACAATTATGGGTGAAAGTGGTACATGTATAAAAAAGAAAACCTACATAAAACTATAAACATATTACATTTTTACACAAAAAAGTAAAAATAATAAAAATTTGTATACCAACGACATTTAAACAAATATTAGACGAAACCTGATACAACACTATGGGAGGGAAGGGAAAAAAATGACAGGAGATTTGTCTATCTACAGGAATGGGTAATTTTTTTTTACAAATACAATATAATTTTTATATATCTAACCCTTGTAAGATATTTTTCAAATTGGATTAAATGAGCTGTAGGTATTTGCACATACATACCATCACGCAGTTTATCTCTTTAAAGTAGGCAGAGAGAACCGAACGCTTTCTATCATGACAGAGATTTTTTGACTCATTTACATCCATGCATCGCGTCTTTCATGTTTTCCTGTTATTCAGACTTTGAATAAATATGTATTCATCTTTCAAAATCTCATTTATATGATCAAGTCAACTTTTTATCTTAAGGCCCCCATTCGCGATCATGCCATCCTTCCAAATGGCTTGTTATCACTCCAAAACGCGCTCGTGAATGTCGTGAAACGATCGAAACACCATAGTGCCGCGACAAACGGCGCGGCGCATCTTGTCGGAACGGTATGCTCGTGACAGTGAAAACCAGCTGTACATTGCTCCATATCATTGCGCCGAGCTGTTTGACACTTTCGTGAATACGAAAATACAACATTTTCTCTTTGTATTTTCTCGTTTTATATATAAACAAACCGCTATAGCAGTTGTATAAAACTCATCATCAAAATTTTAACTCATTTTTACTTGAAAATTTAAATAAAATAAATTTTACTAATGCGATCGCTTGCGTATACTAATTTTGGCTCGATGGCGCGTTGGCTCGATGGCACGATGGCGCGCCCGTGAGTGTGATGAAAATTTTACAATGCTCCAAATGGAGCCGGTCTATATGGAGCGACGCTGAATGAAACGATCATCGATCAATGAATGGGCTGCTTAACGCTATATTTACATGATTTTTGAGTTAAACAAAAGATTAACAAAAGCAAAATTTTATTCCATTATGTTCATATTTCATTGTTCAGCATTCAGTTGTAGTCACGTTTTTATCGACGATTTTTTTCATGTCGCCATTTTGTCGTGTCACCTCTTTGAATATATATATTCCGTCCGTCGTTTTATCCCGAAATTCCGGCGGGATCCAGCCGAACCATTTCATAAATAATTTACACATTCCCGCCGGGAATCAAACCCCGAACCTTTTGTGTTTCCATACAATTGTCACGACCTACACTGGATTACGAAACTCATGGTACAATTCGCCTTATTTTTATATACCTACCTACTTTTTTTAAACACAATTTTTCCATTTAAATTAATCCATTTCCATATTTTTTTTCAACGCTCGGCGGCATGATTTGACTTCCACGAAATTGAATATGTGACGGGAATCATCATGGGTAAATTCCAAAAAAATGGCTGAAGAAAATATGAATAGATTATTTCAAAAATAAATATTTTTCGTTTCGATTTGAGAGGATGCTTTTGTATCGTAATAATTTAAAGAATTTTAAAGTAGCCGTTTAGGTGAGGTTATGATGAATAAAAAAGAGAGGAGGAAGTTACTATGTTTTATGTTTTGTTAACTTTTTAGTTTTTTTTACATGTATTGTTACTGTTTAAATAAATAATCGCTTTTTTGTGGCAACCGCATTTTTATTTATTTATTTTACATAAACGAAATAAGTACTAGGTACAATACAATATTTACTAAAGAAGGAATATTTATCCCTAAACACCTGATCTCGATTTCGTCTTCTTGTTCTTTCCCAATCTTTTTTTTTTCACTCTTTAATCTGGTTGGTTGGAAGAAATTGCCTAATGGCAATAAGCCCGCCAGTGTGCATTATATTTGTTTATAAATGAATACATGCTAGAAATAAAAAGTTAAATAAATGAATACATGCTAGAAATATTGTTAAATAAATGAATACATGCTAGAAATATTAGTACAAAAAGTTAAATAAATGAATACATGCTAGAAATATTTGTACAAAAAGTAAAATAAATGAATACATGCTAGAAATATTGTTAAATAAATGAAAACACGCTAGAAATATTAGTACAAAAAGTTAAATAAATGAATACATGCTAGAAATATTGTGTGTGCATTAGTAGGTACTTTTGTGTGTGCATGTTACTGGTGAGTGTGTAATTGCAATGATACAATAAACACCTCATTAGGAAATTCTGTGTCGAGGTGTTCATTTGATCAGTTGCGTTGCATAAATAGTACATTCTTACTTACTTCCGATGGCCATACAACTCCGGTAGAGCTTGAGCCTCCTGAACAATAGCTTTCCAAGCCTTCCTGTCAGCTGCAGTGGACTCCCAATCATCACAAGCATTCAGCACGTTCAGATCTCGGGTAACATTGTCCATCAATCTCTGCCTTGGTCTTCCCAGGGGTCTCTTGCCCACAGGGTTATTTTGCAGGATGCGTTTTTGCATACATAGTGTATACATACTACATAGTGTATATTCTCCTAAGATTAAATGATAGAGCAATTTGTTATTGTAATAAATGTTGGAGTTAATTATGATAGATTTGGTGTTATGTTATTTATGTGTTCCAAACTGATGTTCTAATATCCATGATGTTATGTGTTTTTTGTAGTTTTGTGATGTGGTATTTTGTGATAGTCAGTTTTAGTGAAGTCGGTAGACAATTATTGTGTCATTTGGATCATTAACCTATTGTATTGCTTTAATTTGGCACATTAATAATAATAATAATAATAATAAACAACGTGGCAAAACATATCCACCAAGATTAAGCACTAAAATACAAATTAATAGACAGTTCAATCCCATACTACCAATACAAACCAACGAACGTTCTAGATAAAAAAAACGCTTAACTATACTGGAATCGTGACATTATAACAGACAAAACTATACTAAGTAACAAACCAGACATTACTCTCACCGTTAAGACTACAAAAAACACCTACCTAATAGACATATCGGTACCCAACACAGAAAACTTACAGAAGAAACGTAACGAAAATATTCAAAAATATATCCCTATTGCCGACGAGATCAAGGAGATGTGGCACCAAAACAGAGTGACAATAGTACCAATAATAATATCCTCAATCGGAATTATCCCAAAATAGTTACACACTTCACTTAAATTACTTAATATCAATAAAAACACATACACCCTTCTCCAAAAATCAGTAATACTCGACACATGTTCAATAGTCAGACGGTTTTAAGTCATAACACAATAGAACCTCAATAAATAATCAAAATGCTTGGCGATAGCCCGGGTCTTGATGTAACCACCAGCTTCTGCTGAGATATCCCACAGATAATAATAATAATAATAATAAACACTTCCTTGCACCATGCGCAAGTGGCGAGTTTATTGCCGTATGGCAATTTCTTCCAACTAACCAGTGTTTCCAGCCCAGAGAAGCAATATTTGCGTGAGAAATGAATTTAAATAAATTTCTCCTCTACTGGGAATCGAACCCAGGACGCCCGCACAGAAACCGAAGATTATGGAGACTTCACAGATCCAGACTGAAATAACAATTTAAAACTGTCTCTCCACCGACAGTTAAACCCGGGACCTTCTGCTCAGGAGTTAGATATCTAACCAACTAAGCCACGCTTGCGTTCTCCCGATACTGACGTATGGCTGTGAAACTCTTGTGTTTACAAACAAAATGCTATACAATTTAGCAGTAACAACACAATGAGCCTTGGAAATGAAAATGCTGGGTATTTCGTTAAGAGATAGAAATACTAACTTCAAGATAAGAGAGAAAACCAAAATAACCGACGTTGTCCAAAAGGTTACCAACCAGTGGGGCAAGTCTGATCCGACCGGCGAAATCAAAACCCTAGTGATTACCCATATCATGGATATAATTATCATATGTAGTTCTATGACATCAAAAGATATTATAAAACTCCATATATTAATTATATCCATGATATGGGTAATCACTAGGGTTTCGATTTCGCCGGTCGGACCAGACTTGCACGCCAGAAGTGGTGCTAGGTAAGGCATGTCGTCCGAACCACAGATTCCATATGAACTAAGAAAGTGCTGTAATGGCGACCAAGAATGTGCAAAAGAAGTGTTGGAAGGCCTCAAATTTGACGAGTGGCAGGGGGCGGAAGGATGCGGTGTGCCCATGATAGGGAGCTGTCGAGGTCTCAGGGGGAGGCCTGTGTCCATTACTGGACGAAGAAGGGCTGAAGAAGAAGATGTTACGAAGAACTAATATGACCGTGTGCATATTAAATGAGCTCCAGATTGCTTGTCAACAATCCGCCAACAGTGAGTCCTTCAGTATTTTGAACATATAACCAGAGGGGTCTGCAATTACTTTGAGAAAGGTCGTGGTAAATATAATCATGGAGGGCATTAGATCCAAACATCATTCATTGACCCGATGGAATGACCTTGTCGAGATATTGAGTCACCGAAGCCCTTCGATCTGCCCAAGATCATCCTGCACGGAAGTGGACCATTGGCCAAGTGATTGAGTGTAGCTGCCATTTTTAGTCATGAAGCACAGAGGAAGATAAAAAGGACAAGTCGCAGTTTAAAATAAGTGCGATAAAAAACAGTTTTTTTCCCATAGATCTGCGATCTCTTTGTATAGAAATTCAGTCCTGGTTCTGATACGAGGATGTCCAGCTTGGTTTTCTCTTTTTTGGCGGTCGCTGACCCCTTAGTACATCGCCCATTACTGTTTGGGCAGTCCCTCCCTCCAGTAACGTTTTCTTTTCTGCTCCACCTTACAATATTATCAACCTCTACGTTGCGCTCGCAGGACATGCGGATCTGCTCATTGGGAGACTATTTTTTTTAACAAATTTTATAAAAATTGAATTTAGTGGCGACATCGCTTCATACAATTTGTATGGCAGTGGCCTATACAATATAAAACTAAGAAGACTTATTAGTTTGATACTTAATCTCCAAACATACATACATACCATCATGCTGTTTTCATATTGTGGGTAGAAAAACAGACTGACCTCCATACTATCCTACCCTGACATATATATATCTACGTTTTTTATATATTAGAAAACAAAATATCTTAAAATATCTATTAATTTGTGTTTATGTGTTAATAGTTTAGTACGTATTCTTCAATTATACCTACATACTATCGCCATCGACAGTTGTATCTCATGTGTTACATGCAACTAGTAATACTTTAATATACTATCCCATTAAGTTATTTATTTATATAATTTATGTACATGTGTGCAAAGGCAGGTTTATTGCCTATAAGTTCTGTCTATATATTGTTTTATTTCAATTACGAAAAATCCAAGATAAAAACTTGTGCAATGCCTGGAATTCATGAGTGTGTTGTTTAAACTTGTAAGGAATGCTTATAATTTGTATGTTCGTTCATTGATTGAATCGTCTTCCACATCTCGATGTACCTATGTAATAATTAATGTGTTACACGTGTCAATTAGTTTGTTTGGTATCTCACATACCTATACGAGAGCATTTTAAACTCATTTCTAAATATAGGTACCTCATGTTACCAGTAGGTATATTTATGTTGTAGGATGAAGTACAAGTCCTTCAACTGAATTAGTAAAATTTATCGCATTTATAGACTAGTTGCATGTAACACATGAGATCCAACTGTCGATGGCGATAGTATGTTTATAGTGTAAGAATAAAAAAATACATGTGTGAATATAAAAAACGTACAAGACTATAAAACCTTGAATCCAAATTATTGAATATATATTTTGTATTCTTATACAAAACACGTCATGCCAGGATAGAATAGTGTGGAGTTCAGTCTATTTTTCCTACCCCGAGTATGTGAACAGCTTGATATTATACGTGTATGAACGAACATTTACATGAAACGATGTCGCTAAATTCAATTTTAATCAAAAATTATTTTAAATAAGTTAGATGTACCGCTATAACGTATATTTTTTTCCAACTGTCAATTTGTTTAAGAAACTTTATTTCTTTTAACATATCGACAATTTTAAGCCAAGACGTAGGTACTATGAAAGAAGGAACGTTATGTTTTTACATATATGTAGGTACCTACGCCATAACAATAAGTGTAAAAGCGTCATACACATCCTTCTTCGCATTATCCAACTGTCGATTCGTTCAAAAGAATTTAATTCTCGGCTGTGTTTCTCGAACAAAGATTAAAGTAAAAGTATAATTAAAATACTTTGATTTCATAAAATTGTATAATATTTTAGGTTGTTTTATTGAAATCTAATGTCTTCAAACATTTTATAAAATCAACAAGCCAGCCTTAATGAATCGACAGTATTAAGCCAAGCGCGTATATCGTGTATGAAGGCACATTTTGTATGGTACAGTGGACTTTTTGCATGCCAAAAACACCAACTTAGAGGCTTCGTAGCATATATGTTCTTTAAATATGGTTGAATTTAGAATTTAAAGTAGAACACATGTTCTTTATATATGGTTGAATTTAGAATTTAAAGTAGAACATTTGGTGTGTTTGGTGTGTATCTACCTACAGTAAAAATATATTTACAGTTTACATGTATCTATAATACATATATCTACAGTTGACATGTATCTATATACCTACTGTTTACATGTATCTATGTATAATAACAAAACCTAGGTACATATAAGGCTATGGGAGTTAATGCATGGTTAAAAATAACATGTTCTTTGTATACATTTGGCCCACGCTTTTAAACACTTTTAGGCACTTTAGCCTTATGAGATAATAACACAGAGTTTAACCCAAATATTATGTTGTGTTTTAGTAAAGGTGAACACAATATTTGTGCCTACTGTCGTGTATATATTTTACACAGTATGTGTTTTTGTTATTATCATTATTAATTGTTTATTTAATTAGTGTAATGTGCGTAGTAATTGTATCGTTAGGAACTACTAGGAATACAAGTTCACGTATAGAGAATATTGTCAATACGAAAAAAACTTTTATTAATAGTAGTTACCTACCCACATTTATTTGAATCAATCAGGAGGCAAGTCTGGTCCATCCGGTGAAATCAAAACCTTCACAATTACCCATATCATGGATATAATTATTATATGGAGTTCTATAATATCTTTATATGTCATAGAACTCTATATAATAATTATATCCATGATATGGGTAATCGTGGGGGTTTTGATTTCGCCGGTTGAACCAGACTTGCCCCCCTGTAGTTATTTAATTAAAATTGCGATACTGAAATTATTGCCAAACTATGTGGAATGTCATTATCGTGTTGTATTTTCGACACCCGAAAACGATGATAATAAAAAATAGCGGAAGCACCATTCTAAGCCGGTGCCTCAAAGTAAGCTTCTAAACAAATTACATTATTTAAAAATATCGAATACACATTGATTTTAGTGATTGATACAGTTTTAATATTGTACGACTCCATAGTTATAGGTACCTACAGGTACAAATCAAACATGATTAATATTCTTATAAAATTGAATCCATTTTATAGGACGGTCGTTTTGCGTAATAAATTAAAGCATACATACATACATACCATCACGCCATGTCCCTCAGAGGATAGGCAGAGACAACAGAACGCCACTTATTCCTACCCTGACACACATAGGTACATCGCCTCGTTGACATTCATACATCGTCTTAATATGTCATGTTCGTCTGCTGTTCACGCTTCTAACATTTTCGTCTTTCAAAATCAAAATCAAAATCTCATTCCATTCCTGTCCGCAATGTATATTTTCTTCGTCAGTCGTTCCTCATTCATTCTCCCCATATGGCCAAACTATCTCAATGTATTAACTTTTTTTGAAGTAAAGCATAATTCCTTTAACTCCTTATATACCAAAGGGATATCATATCAACTAGAATAATATTATAATATTAATAAGTTATTTCCAGAAACGGAAGGGTTCATGTTAGCTATACAGGATCAGGTAATAAAAACAAGGAATTACAGGAAATACATCATGAAGGACAATGTAGTAAAAACTGACCTATGTAGAAAATGCCACCAAAAGTCAGAAACCATCCAGCACATTACAGGGGCATGCGTCACTCTCACACAAAATGACTATAAATGACACAGACATAATCAAATCGCAAACATCATCCACCAAGAATTAGCTATTTATTGCACACAAACTAATAAATAAAAATGACAAAATGCCTTATTATAAATACACACCTACACCAGTTCTTGAAAACTCCACTCACAAACTATACTTTGACAGATCCATACTAACTGATAGAACCATACATAACAATAGACCAGATATTACACTTGTAGATAAACAAAATAAACATACAATGTTAATTGACATCGCTGTACCAAATACACACAACATCGAAACAACTACAACTGAAAAAATTAGAAAATACACTGACTTGCAAGACGAAATCAAGCGAATCTGGGACATGCAATCTGTGATAATAGTACCAATAGTAATTTCCACCACAGGAATTATTCCATTAAACTTATTCAGCAGTTTAGAAACCATCAATTTACCTAAATACACATACGTCACCATGCGAAAAGCAGCCATATTAAACACATGCAGACTGGTGAGGAAATTCCTCCAAATCGACGACACTACTGACCTTACTAACACATAAATACTACACATGGCACCAACACACAAAACACCACATTTTATACACTCAGTAAGGATAGCACTTGGCAGCATTGCTCGTGCTACCAGGTGATAAACCTGAGAAGGTGTTAAAGAGCCCGAAATAATAATAATACTTAATTGGCTAAAATAACATAACAAAATAAGTACAAACAGACAAGAGCAAGATAAAACATCAAAAAAGCCAAAAGGCGGACTTGTTAATGAAATTAACATCTTCCAGTCAACCTTACATAGAAAATAAAAATAATATAAAAATATATAATATAAGATCATATATGTACCTATATACATATTCACACACATACATACATACACACATATACACACATATGCGTTTATGGGGGATGGGAAGGGGAAAAAAGGAAGGGGCGGAGATAGTGGTAAGGAGGAAAATGAGGCAGGGAGGGAAGAGAGACAACAGAGTTTCGCCCGCTGTTTAAAAGAGAAAAATGATGGTAAGGTTCGAGTATCAACTATCAACGGGGAGTTGATTCCAGAGCCTGGCACTATGGACAGTAAAAGAATTAGTGTAGAAGTCCGATCGGTGGGAGGGAATCACAAGAAGACCGCTATTACCCGATCTCAGAGGAAGACCATGCTCCGATGAAAAATGAAACCTGTCTCTGAGATACTTTGGTGCCACCTCACTATACAAAATCTTATAGAGAAGACAGACTGTGTGAACATCCCTGCGTTTGCCCATTGAAGACCAGGCCAGTTTTACTAATTTCATTTTTACCATCATGGTATATTTCACAATGTGGGGTAACCAGGGACAGGTGTGCGGGTTGAAAAGCATGACACATGCGTTTATATTCACACACCAGTCTCGCCTCACCTATAGACACTTAATTCAGAATGGGTGGTGAACCTTATTGTTGAACTATGTGAGATGATTGCCGACCGCCGTGGCACAGGTGGTAAACCGTTTGGTTACTGTCCGGGCGTCCTGGATTCGATTCCCAGAAGTGGAAAAATAAATGCTTGCATAAATACTTGTGCTATAGGTGAATGAAATCGGTCGAGGCGGGATTCGAACTCGCGACCGCTGGATTAGTAGCCCAGCGCGCTAACCGCTCTGCCATCGATATCGATACATCGATAAGGGAACTCAATAAGAAGACATAATTGGTGAACGTTGCGCAAGCGCATAAAGTGATCACGTAAACCAGCCGATGACAGGTCGTAAGCCCTGTAGGTGCCTCGAGTTCCTGGTTCATCTACAATATCCCAACTTCGTCTCTATTGAGATGTTGAAAATATGTTTGTCAATAAAAATATCATTCGACTCCCGAAAGGGAAAAAAAAAATCCAATATTTGCGAATATGCAATTAAAAAGAATATTCGACCTAAAATATGTTTTCACATAAGAAATAAAGTGAACATATTTATTTGACTTATTAAATAATCGTAAGTTAAAAGTAATTAATATTATACTTGTATGTAGCATGTATTAAGTAAGTGTGAATGAATATGAACTATGAAATATTATTATGAACTTGCGAAATTGGGAACTTCTTCGGGCACAATTCCAGATAACTTTATAATCCCAATCTCAGATCTTTTACACCGCCTTAAATCAAATATGTTTTTCAAAAGGGATGAAAATTGGTACAAAACAAAACAAATATAAGGGTGCTTATCATGCAGGTATCCAACAAAAAATTTCCTCTAAACCATGGTTTTATAATAGAAACATATCTAAACGATTAATATCATGTATTTCTAGAATGAGAATTGGCCATTGTTCAATTGCCTCCCATCTGTATAGAATTAGAGTTCTAAATAGCCCACTTTGCCAGTGTGGTGATGAGGATGAGACAATTGATCATGTATTTTTTAGCTGTAAAAATAATTCCGCCTTCAAAGATATAATATACAAACAATTAATCAAAATCACTCACCAATCTACACTTAATATCCAACATCTTTTGTCTCTTAATAATTCACGTGTACTGTCCGTTATTTCAAAATTCCTTTCATTGAATGACATAAATTTATAATAAAATTAACTTTTCTCCTCTGACATGAAATAATTGGCACATAGCACTCTTTAAAGGGTGAATTGCCTTAAGCAAAAAAAAAGTAAGTGTATATGGGTTATATATTATGTATGTGTGTTACATATTATAACAATATTGTGTGTATATTTATGCGAGATTGATTAATGAATGTGATTGTAGCATAAACTATTTAACGAATTGTTGTAATATGTATGTTCTGAAGTCTGCTTGTGATTTATCTACTATATCAAGATGTTTAAAGTATGAATTGTAGTTGGAGCAAATTCGTCTAAAGTTATTATTTTGTGAGTAGTTTGTGGTACGTCGGTCGACATAGAACAAAAACTGAGATCTGAAATTGCGTGATTGCTCAAATTCTGATTGGTAGGATTAAATATCCAATTAGCAACATGCCTACTAGATTAATCACCAAAATGAAAATAAATGATTTTGTATTAATATAATTAATTTAGAGGAAATACACAATACCCTGTACAATAAGTTATAAAGTATGTTTACATGGTCCATTTCGTAATACCCTGAAGTGTGAAGGGTGCTTAATTTGTCAACTAAGTAGGTAAATCCTGTAGATGTTTTGAACATAAATACATACAACCTACCTACATAGATTCATTAATATATTATTCAAACATGTATCTACACATGTGAGTATGAAACGCTATACTATTAAAATAGGTACGTACAGTAGAATAACAAAAACACAATTGACCCTTTACAGGAGGTACCAACCTTATATTTAGGGGTGAACAAATTTTAGTTTGTCATTTTATTTTATTTAATATAATTTTTTTGTATTTTTTATTCCCCACAGACTAGGTTTTCAACTTTTTAAAATACCTAGATTTTCAGACATATTTAAGAAATATGCAATACTGAATAAGAAAACTTGAATATCATTAACTTTGTAGTTTTAAATAGGACAATACATTAATTTAATTATTTAATAGATAGACGAAATACGACATTTGCACATATCGACATTTGCACAGATCGACATTAGCACAGATCGACATTAGCACAGATCGACATTTTACACAGATTGACATTTATAACGATCTGATAAAATAAGTTTTATTTTTTTGTTTCGAAAACGAAATTGTTTATTATACAAATGGTATTCCATCATCGATAAACGATTGTTTTTTTTACTTTAAAGCTTCATTTTACAATTGATAAAATTGTATAAAACATATAGATACATACATACATACCATCACGCCATATCCCTTACGGGGTTAGCAGAGAGAACCGAGCGCCATACTCCTCTATTTTTGCATACATTCTTAGCTTCCTTTACATCCATGCATCGTCTCATACATGCTCGTCGATTATTCAAGCTTCTTATATTTCCTTCTTTCAAAATATCATTCACATAAAACACAAATGTTACAAAATGGTATTCATTTCCTGAATTGAATAGGAAATCATTTCTCCTCAGGAAATCATTACTGCTTCTTTTAGCATTAATTGAGTAGAAATGATCGGAGAAGAAATTGCTATTTCGACAATATGTTCTTCATTTGCATAGGGTGCAAGAATGTTTTCAATATAATTATCATTGTAATGGGCAAGCATAAATATAATTTTAAGGTTTTTCAAATTTTATACCAGAAAACAAACTATGTACATAAGTACTAACACTTGTTTCATCTGGAGACTATACTTGTATGAGACTATAATATACGAGACTAATGAGACTAGAAGCCACATTCGGTTTATCCAGAGACCTCACTTATTTTATCCAAGACCAAGCTTGTTTTATCCAGAGACCGCGCTTGTTTTATCCAAGACCGCGCTTGTTTTATCCAGAGACCGCGCTCGTTTTATCCAGAGACCTCATATATTTTATCCAAGACCGCGCTTGTTTTATCCAGAGACCTCACTTATTTTATCCAAGACCAAGCTTGTTTTATCCAGAGACCTCACTTGTTTTATCCAGAGACCGCACTTGTTTGATCCAGAGACCACACTGTCTTGTTCAACGAGTCTTATTTTAGTCAAAGACCCATACCATACCATCACGCCATTTCCCTATTTGGGATAGGCAGAGAGAACCGAACGCCAGACTCCTCTCTCTTGACACACATTCCTCGCTTCATTCACGTCCATACATCGTCTCATACACGCTCTTTTATTATTCTTACTTCTAACATCACCATCTTTCAAAATCCCATTTATGTGATCGTGCCAACTTTTTCTTGGCCGACCTCTTCTTTTTGTACATTTTTACAAAAAACGACCGTTTTTGATTTTATTACTGTCAGATTGGATTAGTTAGATTATGTTACGCCAAGATTTTGGCGCTTATATATTGAATTGTTTCGATTCGAATCATACCGAATAGATCGTTTATTATCTTTAAAATGACTGTAAATAAAAAGGAGAGTAATAATTATTGTTTCAAATTAAATTTCATGAAGTATTTAAAATATTATTAGTATTTTGCATTTGATTTTTATGCAAAAATCGAGATTATGAGCCGCGTAATTCAAAACAGTTTAAAAATTCGATTTCGTTGTAAAAAGCAAGTAAAGATAATATTTTAAATTAACGTTTTGTATAATTTGAAAGGAATTTCATAAAATAATGTATGTACAATTTGTAAGGATTGATATGTTATACAAAATATAAAAATACTTGGTAATTGTTCTATTGTGTTTATTTGATTATTGACGCGTTTCGTGCAAAGCACATCGTCAGAATAATGCTCTACAAGACTGAGACTAGTGGTTATATACAAAATTTACATGGCAGGTGTATAAAAATGTTGGTTTTTGAACGGTTGAAAAGAAGTTATATAATGCAAATGAATCTATACAAATCTACGTTTTAATACAATGAATGTAGTTGGGTCACTGGTTGTAGTCCCCTGTGTCCATTAGACCTGTAACAAAAGGAAACGACAGCAGTAAAATTCGAAAGGTAAATAATATTGTATTTATTGGTTTATTGTTATCTTTTAAGTGTGGTTAAAACCAATGTATTTCATAGATATTTGGTAGTTATAATTACAAACAGCTTAATTTTAATCTTAATGTATTTAACAACAAAGGAAGGTATATGTCTGTCTAACCTATCGGTTTCAATAATGGTGAATATATATGATCAATTTGTTTATTGATGAGTAATTTTTGTGGATCCTTTTTTACTCTGTTTATTTCTAATATTTCTAGTCGGTCAAGTTTTCTCCCTTTTATTCCCCGATGTATTATATTTATATTATGGTCACTATTAAATTGGTGGTTGTTTTCGTTTATATGTTCTGCAAAATTTGAGGTGTCTTTCTTTAATCTAATGCATGCCATGTGTTCTTTAATTCTTGTTTTAAAGGCACGGCCTGTTTGTCCAATATATGTTCCCGTACATGAGTTACAATTTAGTTTATAAATTCCGCTGTTATCCAACTGTTCAACCTTGTCTTTATTATTAATTAACAATTTACCTAATGTACTTGGATTAGAAAATGCAATATTTTTGCCAGTTTTTTTAATGACTCTACTGATATTTGTTGTGACATCGCCGACGTAGGATAGTTTTACCCATTTATTAGATTTTTCATTTAAATTTGTTAGGCCTGGTGCAATATTTTTTAACAATAATTTCTTTTTCTTTTTAAATATCAGATTGTCTATTAAGTTTTTGTTGTAACCATTATTATATGCTAACGTTTTTATTGTTTTTAATTCATCTAAATATTTATTTTGACTCTGTGGTACATGTAATAACCTGTGAATTAGTGAGTGGAAAGTGGATAATTTATGTGACATATGATGGCGGGATTTATTGTGAATAATATTATCACTGAATGTCGGTTTTCTGTATATACTAAAACTAAGTTTATTTTCTAATATTTCTATGTTGAGATCTAAAAAATTTAAAGAATTACCTCCTATTTCCATTGTGAATTGAATGTTTGCATTAATTGAATTTAATGCATTTAAAAACGTATTTAACTGTCGTAAAGTTCCCGTCCATAATCCAATTATATCATCAACATATCTATAGTAAAATAATAAATTTTTAAAACCTTGAATGTTCTTAATTTTGGATTCTAAATGATTCATAAAAAAGTCTGCTAGTAAGGGAGAAATTGGGCTACCCATCGCTAAGCCATCGGATTGTTTGTAGTATTTATTATTGAATTTAAAGTAATTTTGATCTATACACATACATAGTAAGTCTGTTAGTTCATTCATTAACACAGGGTTTAAGTTGTTGTTAGATAGATATTCTTTTAATGAAGATTTTAACTCATTTATCGGTATACTGGTAAATAAACTGACTATATCAAATGATACTAAAATACTGTTTTTAGGAATAACCGTATTTTTTATGTTGTCTATTAATTGTCGATCGACAAACTAAACTTAATTTGTAAGGAATTCATAAATATAATTCAATTAATATGAAAAAGAACCTTTTGCGTAAATATGAGTAATATATCGATTAATATATCACGACATCTATGAACAAAAACTAATGGATGAAAAATAAAATAATGGACGAAAACATTTACTGCCAGAAAATTTGTTATGATAATGGTTGGAGAGATACTTCATAGATGTCTATGAATAATTTTGTACTTATTTGAAGCCACTCGTTGCTGGAGATAGGTCACCCGCCCAACCGAATTAGCTAATTTCAAATAACACAAATTTGACTGGGGCCATAAAACTATACCTATATAGTATTTACCTGCGTGTAGCCGCGTGAATATTCTTTGGCTATTTCACATTTATTTATTTATATACACGTAGGTGGGTACTGTGTGTGTACTGCGTGGAATCTGCAGTAAAGAGATGGTTTCAATTAACTTGATTACAAACTTTGTTATTACTCTTAACCAGTGTATAATATAATTATATAATGTTCGTCTATAATTGGCTTCATTTAAATGTAAAATGTTTATCTGTAATTTTTTTTATATAGCTGTTGACAAACTGTTAAATAAAATAAATAAAAATAAATAAAAAAAATAAATAATAATGAGCAATTATATTTTAACTAACATTCATGATATGTATTTACAGTTAGTTATTAAAAACTTTTATTTATCAAAGAGCTCATTAATAGAATTGAAATTTTATTTATAATATTATGCAATTTGGATTATTTGCTCCTACCTTCACGCGTGTAATTGGTGCTATGAGCATAGTAAAAAACAGGAGTTACTGAAAAAATATAATAAGGTGAAAAGATATGGAGGTTGACTAAACAGAGGATGTAGGTTTTTTTTGGGCAGACCTAGCTGAAGGACCCCTCGCACGCCACTGCGTCTTAGTGACCTCATTTCAAACGTTAATTCTACTTTCATGCGTCTTCTGCCATGTCCATGTCTCACTAGCATACATTAGAGTCGGTGCGACGATACCATTGTGTACCGCGAGCTTTGCTTGCCTCAAAATAATTGGGTCAGCCATTACCGTTCTTAATGCACCATTCACTCTATTACCTGCCGTTACTCTCCTTTCAATATCTTTTTCCAATCTTCCATCACGCTGATAGTCAAAGACAAAACTTGTTATAGTTAGAAACAGCTCTTGTTTTAGCTAGAGACAGCTCTTGGTTTAGTTAAAGAGTACACTCGTTTTAGCCAAAGACAAGACTTATTATAGCCAAAGAATAAAATTGTTTTAGCTAGACACAGTACTTGTTTTAGTCAAAGACTATACTTGGTTTAGTCAAAGACTACACTTGTTTTAGCCATAAACTTCACTTATTATAGCCAAAGACTTAACTCGTTTTAGTTAGAGACAGAACATGACTACACTTGGTTTAGTTAATGACTATACATGTTTTGGCCAAAGACTTAACTTATTATAGCCAAAGACTAAACTTGTTTAAGCTAGAGACATCACTTGTTTTAGTCAAAGACTACATATGGCTTAGTCAAAGACTACACTTGTTTTGGCCAAAGACTACAGTTTAAATAGCCATAGATAAGATTTGTTTTGTCTCGTCCCTATACCTAATGTTGATCGACCCTTATCACGGACACAAATTGTCCTAAAAGTTGTTCGCCGTTGTGAAGTGAATGTCACCAGGTCGTATCTTGGCTTTTGGGCTAAATTTCTACCTTTACCTACACAATCGAAAACTGGTAAAACTTTTAGCACACACACACACACACGTACACTTCCACCACCTGTCGCGATATACACTGTTCTGCCCAACTTGGCCGCTGGAAGGCTCGGTTTGACGCTAAGTATTAAACTAAATAATGTAAATTAGTGCCCATCAACATCATCATCATCATTATCGTTATAGTTTTCCTGAGTATTTATGAACTTAACTACTTCTGTAATCATAAACTTGGTTAGTTTAGAATTTGGCAGAAGACGTTAAAGTCGCTCAAGTTTTTTGGCTTTTTGGTTACAAGCATACTGAATTATTTAAATAGAGAAAATATAATTCGTGTTTGTTTGTTTTTTTTAAACGATATGACCACGAATGTACCCTTGAATAAGAAAATGCTTGCAGTTGAACGAAATCGAGAGGCAGGATATGAACTTGGGTTCACTAGATATAATATTATTGAAAATAATTTTTCGACGATTGAAAAATATCGTGAAGAATTTTTCGATGATTAATGAACAGTGTTGATAATTTTTCCGTGATTCAAAAATAGTCACTAGAATTTTTCGATGGTTGAAAAATAGTGAAAATAAAGTTCAGATGGTTTTAAAATTTTAAAACTAATTATTCGATGATTCTGAATAGTCTAAATATTTTTTTGATTTTTGAATATTCCTACGATTCAATAATATTGAAAATATTTTCGGTGATTGAAAAATCGAGAACAAACTTTTTGATGACTGAAAAACGCTGCTCATAATTTTTGTATGATTGAAATATTGCGAAAAGAAAGCTGTCACACAGATCTGGAAAACAAAAATACTTTATTGAACGTTGTCATAACGGTTTTAGGTGGCTGTCAAAGAATTTTGCAGCATCATTCCTGCCGCTGCGCGCCGACCTAAGCAGTTATTTCCAAGTTAAAGCCATCTCTGACATGAAAATAATGTAATGTGTACCTGGCACAGACTAAAATAGGAATGTCGTATCATTTTATGTCATAAATGTCACGGAACAAATTATTATATACCTACATATTTTCGAAATGTAATGGCGACTTTGAGTTTAAGAAATTTTTCTGTCGGTTGAGGCGAACTCGGATACGGTTATAATATATAACAATTGAGATGTTATCGAGTACATTCGTCAAATATTCCCCAATGACGAGAATGTACCTAAGTAGTACTATATAAAAGACTATTAAAAATAATTATCATATTTTTATACTTTTTGAGTGTTAGCGCCGAACTGAGGATTACAACTCGGGCTGAGAGAATAGAGGACTGTATGGTGTATAATGTAAATAATTGCACTTTGTTACGGCGTGTTATTCACGGCGATAAGGTAAATATCGGGATTAAAGTGGGTAGAAATCACCTACCAGTACAAAAGAAATCCTCATCCCGATCGATTACCCAGTCCGACGAAAGATGCGTAATCGATGCAGGGGCACAGCTCTACATATTGAATGTTTCCTATAACATTTATTCGCGGCGGTATTGAGCACTCAGAGAGACATAACGTAGTCCGAATGAAATGTGTTCGAGGTCGGCGGCAAGCAAGTACTAGTTTGTTGGTGGTAGGAAGGGTACATAGAAGTTACATGGAGGGGAGAAGGAACAAGACGGGTGATTGGTATTCATTTTTAGGTGAGACGAGATTGGTGTGTGATGTTACTGGAATGTGTCGTCATTTATTTTTTTAATACACACCCATACATGGTCATGGTCACCCATGGTCACCCCACATTATGGAACATGCCGTCATGGGATGTTGATCATAAAAATTTCTCAAATTTAGGTAATATTTTCTTCATCAACCTTATGGCATTTTTTTTCTTTGCAGTTGGTTCCTGGTTGTCTATTTCTAGGAAGACAAAACATACTTAGGTAAGTGGAAATTTGAATTATTAAATGTAATTTTTTAAAATACTTTCCTGTATGTAATCGACATTTTTTTATAATAGGTAGGTATCCGATTTCTATACGTAAATTTAAATACCTACACATGACAAGTATGTAAGATGAAAAATATAAGCATTTTCGCTTATCTATCATATCAAAATCCCTAAAATTAAATTTGTATCGAATCTTCACACTTGTTTTTAAAACTGCATTTGACCTTATAATAGAGTACATTTTTGTACGTACGAAAAAAACCCGAAGCAAACATATCCAACTCCGGATCACTCAGGCCATTTCTTTTGTACTCAATACGAGCTCTATTGACGAATGAATTTTTATAGAAAAGTCGATGTAAAAGAAAGACTGATTTCTAGTTCATCTGGGTGGACAGTGAAAACGGATTTACTTAGAAGGAGTGAACTGTCGATCAGACTCAGTAACTAATTACTCTTCCTCATTATGTAAAAGTTGTTCTTAATATAAATGTTTTACTTTGAGAGTAACGGTAAAGCAAAAATATAAGCAATTTTACATATACATAGTAATATACTTACTTATATGTGTGAAGAGATTAAGGGTCGTATTACAAGAGTTATTTGAGAAAAATATAAGAAAAAGACATGGTCCCGTACAACGAGAATACTGCTTACGGGACCTCAACTTTTTCTTACATTATTCTTAAATAACTCCTGTAATACCACCATATGCCAATCAAATTACTTAAAAAAGTAAATCTTCTTTTATTTTGTTTCAATCTTGGGGATTGGATGGCTGCAAATCTTTTCCCCCACTCCGCTCAGTCGTCAGCAACTTTTTTCAAATCTGTGTAGAAGGTACACTTCATGTCTTCTTTAAGACTATAGACCTCTGTAATACGTCAATTTTTAGATTTAAATAATCAGTAATTAAGTCCCTGAATGCCTCTGTGGCTTCTGGTGAGTAGTGTTTTTGCAAGCTTTCCTCTTTCTCTTTCTGTCCAATTCCTAATATCCTTTCCATTCTTACCCCTATATTATAACCGATATTACAATTTACACAAAATTAATTATTTCTGTAAACTTGTAAAGTGTTATATTATTAATGTATAATTTGTTATTAAGACTGTATTTTTACAAAATAAAATAAAATAAAAATAAAAATATCGTCAAACACCTGTTAAGTAAATTTATTGGAAATCTCACAGTTAAAATCGTATATTTTTGGTTAATAGTTGGAGGATGGGACTACACTAAAAATCCTGTCTTGTCTTAAACAATTCATGAAATTTCACGAGTCGAAAAAAAAAATAAAGAAATACTCGAATTGCAGAAACTACTTCAAGCCGGTAAAAAAATATTCACCGACACGAAATGAATTATTGTTTTTAATAAAGGATTCAATTTTACAACACAGCTTAGTGAAGTTACTGTGCAAATTGTTTATGTAATTCATTTTATGGTGAATTTGTCGTAAATCATAGGCAATTACTAGCAACTGTCATCGTCTGGAGCAAGTATTTGGCTTCGGCCCAACTTCTTGTGAACATCTTCTCAGATTTATCTTTTTTGGTTCTAGTTTTGACTATTACTCATCGCAATATGTTTATTTATTTTTAATTAAAATTCTGAGAAGGGTTCAACCTAAACACGTTAATATGAAATGAAGCAAATGAACTTAAAATCTTAAAAGTTAAGAAAACTTCAGACTATGATTTTTTATTTCTGGAAAAGTTGAATAAGTGAAGATTTCTTCCTGCATATATTGTCTTCGAAACGATGCCCTTTTAGTCTTTCGCCGGGAACTCAATAGTTCAGTGCAGCATTACATAAATATGTACGTTTTCTGGCGGTTTTCTTCGAATATGTCCGAACCACCTCAGCATACTTTCCATTAGCTTATCAGAGACATCGCGTACGCCCAGACTTTCAATAATATATTATTATCTTTCATTCTTCCCTTGTGTCCTCATTTCTTACCTTGCCATCTCTTCTTCTTCTCAGTAGCAATCAGTTGGTCTGTAACAGCTATGGCTGCCTCTCTTCTACTCCATTCTGCCCTGTCCTCTGTCAGCCTCTTCATCTCTACGTAGCTATTACAGCACATGTCGTTGATCACCTGGTCCATATAGCTATTTCTTGGTCGGCCTCTATGGTTGCTACCCTCCACCATTCTCTCCGCGATAGTTATAAGCAGATTCGGTTGCCTCATGAAATGACCTATCCAGTTTGATCGTCGTTGGGCTATCTTTTTGAGGAGTTGCCTTGTTTTCCCGGCTCTACTCAGAACCTCACGGTACTCCCTCTTTCCATTCCCATCAGCATTTTTTTCATTAGCCATTCTCGATTCATTCTTTTCATGTCGCTAAACCATCTCAATGTGTTAACTTGTATTCCAATAATGGCATCTACCTAACTTTATCTTCAATTCTAGTGTCCACATTTTTTATCCTGTCATATTGTGTCACCTTATTACAAATTATTCCTCTTATTATATACAATTAATAAACGCTATAAAGTTTTTTGTATCCTTTACTAAAAGTTAACATTATAAACAGATACAAATGACAATCCCATCTACACCATAGTTTTATGGCCAAAGCATACCCCAGGGAGCCATTTCCAACACCAGCCATATGGGTATTGGTCATTGCTTAGTAGCTAAACATCTCTTTAAGATCAAGATTGTCCAATTTGCTCGTGTGGAAAGGAAATGGAATCGCTCGACAACGCCTTTGTTATTTATCTATTCATTTTAAACATTTTGTGCACATTACATTTTTTTAAATTAATTTGTCACAAGTACATGTACATTGTACATCTTCCTACGTTCCCTAAAATAGGCATAAATGCTTGCTTAAATAAAAGTTCACAATGGCGGGATTATTGCCATATGGCAATATCTTCCAACCAAATATATTCTTTTGGTGAGGTAAATTGTGTTTATGATACGAAACAATTTGTAAGAATAAAATATATAAACATATAAAATTATAAAAAAAACCGGAGGGGAGAGGAGAATATGACAAGGAGACAAATTTAAGTGTATAAGAAACGGGTCATGAGTAGCCCCCCTCCCCTGTTCATGGTTTAATTAAGTATCATCTTGGAGTATTTTGTCGGTGCCAGCACACTCCAGCATATTTCTATGTTGTATAGTAAATTGTACAAGTGTTGCACTTATGCATTATTGTTCTGTATTGCTTATGCAAATTAAAAATAAATAAAAAAATAATAAATAAATAGATGAATGAATGAATGAATGAATGAATGAATGAATGAATGAATGAATGAATGAATGAATGAATGAATGAATGAATGAATGAATGAATGAATGAATGAATGAATGAATGAATGAATGAATGAATGAATGAATGAATGAATGAATGAATGAATGAATGAATGAATGAATGAATGAATGAATGAATGAATGAATGAATGAATGAATGAATGAATGAATGAATGAATGAATGAATGAATGAATGAATGAATGAATGAATGAATGAATGAATGAATGAATGAATGAATGAATGAATAAAATTGCTTCTCTGGGCTGGAAACACTTGTTAGTTGGAAGAAATTGCCATATAGCAATAAACTCGTCACTTCCGTAGGGTACAACGTAATATTTATCATTATTATTTTTATTATTAAATTATTTAAATAAAAAATATGTAATTTATCAAACACATTTCATGAAAATGTTGAAAATTTTCATTACAAAATTTGAACACTTTGTTGAGTGACTTGGTAATGAAGGGTATAGTGTTGGCCACAACTCACTTGTTTCGAGATGAGTATCAGGGAGTTCCACTTCTAGTCAAATGAAAAAAATCACGCTTGATTCATTTACGAAACAAAGAAAAAAAACATATTTTATACAGTACGTTCATTTGACGCTACCTGAATTCATGGTTTTATTTGGTACGTTTCATCGACGGAGTTTGTACATACATACATATGTAGGTACCTACACAGTACAGCATAAAGTATTCCTTCAATTTTCAAAACGTAAATTGAAGCCTTCACTTGGATGTATGTACAACAATACAAGCTCAGTAAATTGAAGCCTTCACTTGGATGTATGTACAACAATACAAGCTCAGTAAATTGAAGCCTTCACTTGGATGTATGTACAACAATACAAGCTCAGTAAATTGAAGCCTTCACTTGGATGTATGTACAACAATACAAGCTCAGTAAATTGAAGCCTTCACTTGGATGTATGTATGTACAACAATACAAGCTCAGTAAATTGAAGCCTTCACTTGGATGTATGTACAACAATACAAGCTCAGTAAATTGAAGCCTTCACTTGGATGTATGTACAACAATACAAGCTCAGTAAATTGAAGCCTTCACTTGGATGTACGTACAACAATACAAGCTCAGTAAATTGAAGCCTTCACTTGGATGTATGTACAACAATACAAGCTCAGTAAATTGAAGCCTTCACTTGGATGTATGTACAACAATACAAGCTCAGTAAATTGAAGCCTTCACTTGGATGTATGTACAACAATACAAGCTCAGTAAATTGAAGCCTTCACTTGGATGTATGTATGTACAACAATACAAGCTCAGTAAATTGAAGCCTTCACTTGGATGTATGTACAACAATACAAGCTCAGTAAATTGAAGCCTTCACTTGGATGTATGTACAACAATACAAGCTCAGTAAATTGAAGCCTTCACTTGGATGTATGTACAACAATACAAGCTCAGTAAATTGAAGCCTTCACTTGGATGTATGTATGTACAACAATACAAGCTCAGTAAATTGAAGCCTTCACTTGGATGTATGTACAACAATACAAGCTCAGTAAATTGAAGCCTTCACTTGGATGTATGTATGTACA
Organism: Molanna angustata; assembly: GCA_963576475.1. NCBI lineage: Eukaryota > Metazoa > Arthropoda > Insecta > Trichoptera > Molannidae > Molanna > Molanna angustata. The sequence continues at coordinate 16,925,670 of OY754985.1, forward strand.
ACAATACAAGCTCAGTAAATTGAAGCCTTCACTTGGATGTATGTACAACAATACAAGCTCAGTAAATTGAAGCCTTCACTTGGATGTATGTACAACAATACAAGCTCAGTAAATAGAAGATTAGTTCTGACTTTTTTGTTATTTTCTTCGTCTCTTCTACCTTCTTGGCCTCGTGACTGAGGGAGGCGGGTAAAATCTATCGATGAAAGGTTATCCTCCATGTAGGATGTCTTGGGCAGATCGAAGAGCTCCTGAAATTGAAGATCCTTTAGTGGATTTGATAAGATCACTTCACGCCGATGTTACGACAAATTTAGCCTCTACATAGTGATCTACGCAGTGAATAACGGTCTTCAGCACGTGAAGTGACATGAATACCTATTGGTTTGATTTAAAAGTTTCGGCTTCAATTTATTATAATAATAATGTAACTGTCGATTATTGTCTATATATTGTTAATTAATCAACAAATACCAAAGTTTTTTTCCACAAAATTCGATTACAATGACCGAACGTTTTTGCCGAAATGACTCGGCATTATCAAGGTCTAAAATAATAATGCTGAGTCACTCGGAGAAAGTGTTCGGTCATTGTAATAGAATTTTTTGGAAATAAACTAACGTATATTTGTGCATTAGTTTCAAAATGTATTTCCACTATTTTAACACAAAAACTTTAGAATCTATGTTACGTAGTATGTATGTAGATACAAAAATAAATGCTCTAAGGTGGTTTGGCCACATTGAAAAATGCGTGATGTCCGTCTGAAAAAATGCCTACACCAAATAGGGAAATGACGTGATGGTTTGAAATGGTATAGGTATATTAAAATACATATGATTTATCACTCACTTCGCTCAATTTATAACGGGGACATGAATTGATTATATCCACCATCACGCCATGTCCCTAACGGGATAAGCAGTGAGAATAGATCGCCACATTATTCGATCCTGGCACGCATCCATCGTCTGATCAATATTCATACATCGTCTTATACATGTTCGTCTGTTGTTCAAGCTTCTAATATTTCAGAATGTCCTTTCTTGGACGGCCCCGACTTCTCATTCCATTCCTGTCCGCAATGTATATTTTCTTCGTCAGGTGTTCCTTATTCATTCTGTTACTTCCATTCTCCTCAATATTAATCCAACTGTCGATTCGAGAATTCAATTCTCTGAATGAATCGACATTATTAAGCCAAGATGCGTGTACGAAGGAACATTTTGTATGGCGTAGTGGACTTTTTGCATGCTAATAACACCAACTAGAGTCCTCACAGCATATATGTTCCCATACATGGATTTACTCAGAATTCGGAGCAGAACATTTTATGTGAGTTTTGTGTGTGTGTGTGTGTGTGTGTGTGTGTGTGTGTGTGTGTGTGTGTGTGTGTGTGTGTGTGTGTTCGCGGCTGCAATAAAGTGCGGACCTTGCCGTGACAAAAACCACGATTGTGCGGACAGACCTCAAAGTGAGGACGTCCGCATAATAATTAAGCAACGCGTCAAATGTACCGTTAGAATCCTCGCATTCTAAATAGTCTATTGGAGAAATCTTGAGATTTTGGTATTGGGGTCCCCAAATTCGGTATTTTTGTCATAAAAAGTTAACACATGCTAAACTTTTAGTTCATGCGTGTAAACACCACGTGGCGCCACCAGTCCGAAGAGTATGAATATATGCGAAAATGCGGACCTTACGTCAAGTCCGCATATTACAATAACAGCATACTTATCTCTGGACCACGTGTATTCTTTCCGTATAAAAAAATACTTCTTGTGTGTAAACGCCAAGTGGCGCGCCAAGTGGCGCGACCAGTCCGAAGAGTATATATATATATATATATATATATATATATATATATATATATATATATATATATATATATATATATATATATATATATATATATATATATATATATATATATATATATATATATATATATATATATATATATATATATATATATATATATATATATATATATATATATATATATATATATATATATATATATATATATATATATATATATATATATATATATATATATATATATATATATATATATATATATATATATATATATATATATATATATATATATATATATATATATATATATATATATATATATATATATATATATATATATATATATATATATATATATATATATATATATATATATACAAAAATGCTTCAGAACTACATTTTCATAGTATTTCAAATAAAACCTGTTTTTATGATGAAATACTTATTAAAAAGATAAATTATTGCAATATTCGAAACTAGTTGTGTGCACTCTCTACGTGATACCAACCTGTTAAGAAATTGATGTAAAATTACGCTAAAAAATTCTTTAATTATGACCAATTTAATTTGGTACTGTAAATTAGTCAAATCCAAGTAGGTATTCATATACCTACATTTACACATACTCAAGACATCGGCAGTTGGATCTCATGTATTTACATTTAACCTACACAAAACATATAAGATCATTTCACAACAAGCAACAGTTATAATATATATCTATAGTCATATTGTAATTCACGCGATTGTCATAGGTACCATGCCTTTACGCCGTTTACCTATTTGGGGTAGGCAGAGAGGACCGAACACTAGATTCCTCTATCTTGACATACATTTCTCGCTTCATTCACGTTCATGCATCGTGTCATACACGCTCTGCTATTATTCTTACTTCTGACACCTCCATCTTTCAAAATTCCATTAATGTGATCGTGCCAACTTTTCCTTGGCCGACCTCTACCTTTCGTTCCTCTTTTATCACCCTTATATACTTTTTTCGTCAGTCGATCATCATTCATTCTTTCTACGTGGCCAAACCACCTAAGGGCATTTACTCACGATATCTCTTTCAATCATACATCTCATTTCTTATTCTGTCATAGGTAGGTACCTACCTAAATATTACACAAATGTGTATATTAGCCGATCGCGTACCGTACAGCCGAAGTTGAAAAATCGTGCGTTAGATAGTGGTTACCTTTATCACACCTCAAGAAATTTATAAAGCGACTAATCAGAAGATATCACCTTTCCAATGGAAACAAAAATCATCGAAATCGGTCAACTTTTGTCATAATTTTCACTGAACATAAAATCACGTCGAATTATTATATGTAACCCAGGTTTTAATAATAAACGAGAGGGTTGTGGCCAACCATCAACTCTCAACTATATGTAAATAGTAAGAGCATATTTGTCTTCTTGAAAGATTGACAATCCCTAAATATATTTTTATGATGAACATTACTATTAAATTACTAAACACATAAAAATAATCTATAGCCTGAAAGCAATTTGAAAGTTTTGATTGATTTCGTTCATGTAGATGTCGGTTTTTTATATATAAGTAGGAGATTATTATATGTGTCTAAGTTGTCAATTGAAATGTATTTACTTCATTTTTTTGCAAAAAAAGAATTTAGTCACGACCACATTCAATACAAATTGTATGGAAAACGACACGAGGACTCATTGATCGACTTTAGTTAGATTATCTAATTAATCTTCATAATATTATGCCATCAAGTGGTTTACCCATTCGGGGTAGGAAAAAAAAGGACTGAACTCCACATTATACTATCCTGACATACGTACCTACATAGTTTATGATAGTTATATGTACCTAGATATATTATATAATACAAAACATATTATATTTTATAATTAAGATTCAGGTTTAATTATTTGGTAAATACTTATTTTTCAAATATTATTTTTATCTACCTACTTATATATTTATTTATTTTTAAATATACCTACATATAAAATTGATATTTCATTACATTTGTAGCTGCAATACTGTAGGTACCTTCTGTAAATTAGTCAATTCCAAGTAGGTATTTAGTATAAAACATAAAAGTAATAATAATAATAATTTTGAATGATTTATATAGCAACGTCTTCGTGAATGTCTCACCTCAACACCGCTTAACTATTTATATACCTACATTTACACATACTCAAGACATCGGCAGTTGGATCTCATGTATTAATATTTAACATACACAAAACATATAAGATCGTTTCATAACAAGCAACAATTATAATATATATCTATAGTCATATTGTAATTCACGCGATTGTCATAGGTACCATACCATCACGCTGTTTACCTATTTGGGGTAGGCAGAGAGGACCGAACACTAGATTCCTCTATCTTGACATACATTTCTCGCTTCATTCACGTTCATGCATCGTGTCATACACGCTCTGCTATTATTCTTACTTCTGACACCTCCATCTTTCAAAATTCAATTAATGTGATCGTGCTAACTTTTCCTTGGCCGACCTCTACCTTTAGTTCCTCTTTTATCACCCTTATATACTTTTTTCGTCAGTCGATCATCATTCATTCTTTCTACGTGGCTAAACCATCTAAGGGCATTTACTCACGATATCTCTTTCAATCATACATCTCATTTCTTATTCTGTCATAGGTAGGTACCTAAATATTACACAAATGTGTATATTAGCCGATCGCGTAACGTACAGCCGAAGTTGAAAAATCGTGCGTTACATAGTGGTTACCTTTATCACACCTCAAGAAATTTATAAAGCGACTAATCAGAAGATATCACCTTTCCAATGGAAACAAAAATCATCGAAATCGGTCAACTTTTGTCATAATTTTCACTGAACATAAAATCACGTCGAATTATTATATGTAACCCAGGTTTTAATAATAAACGAGAGGGTTGTGGCCAACCATCAACTCTCAACTATATGTAAATAGTAAGAGCATATTTGTCTTCTTGAAAGATTGACAATCCCTAAATATATTTTTATGATGAACATTACTATTAAATTACTAAACACATAAAAATAATCTATAGCCTGAAAGCAATTTGAAAGTTTTGATTGATTACGTTCATGTAGATGTCGGTTTTTTATATATAAGTAGGAGATAATTATATGTGTCTAAGTTGTCAATTGAAATGTATTTACTTCATTTTTTTGCAAAAAAAGAATTTAGTCACGACCACATTCAATACAAATTGTATGGAAAACGACACGAGGACTCATTGATCGACTTTAGTTTGATTATCTAATTAATCTTCATAATATTATGCCATCAAGTGGTTTACCCAATCGGGGTAGGAAAAAAAAGGACTGAACTCCACATTATACTATCCTGACATACGTACCTACATAGTTTATGATAGTTATATGTACCTAGATATATTATATAATACAAAACATATTATATTTTATAATTTCGATTCAGGTTTAATTATTTGGTAAATACTTATTTTTCAAATATTATTTTTATCTAGGTACTTATATATTTATTTATTTTTAAATATACCTACATATAAAATTGATATTTCATTACATTTGTAGCTGCAATACTGTAGGTACCTTCTGTAAATTAGTCAATTCCAAGTAGGTATTTAGTATAAAACATAAAAGTAATAATAATAATAATTTTGAATGATTTATATAGCAACGTCTTCGTGAATGTCTCACCTCAACACCGCTTAACTATTCATATACCTACATTTACACATACTCAAGACATCGGCAGTTGGATCTCATGTATTAATATTTAACATACACAAAACATATAAGATCGTTTCATAACAAGCAACAATTATAATATATATCTATAGTCATATTGTAATTCACGCGATTGTCATAGGTACCATACCATCACGCTGTTTACCTATTTGGGGTAGGCAGAGAGGACCGAACACTAGATTCCTCTATCTTGACATACATTTCTCGCTTCATTCACGTTCATGCATCGTGTCATACACGCTCTGCTATTATTCTTACTTCTGACACCTCCATCTTTCAAAATTCAATTAATGTGATCGTGCTAACTTTTCCTTGGCCGACCTCTACCTTTAGTTCCTCTTTTATCACCCTTATATACTTTTTTCGTCAGTCGATCATCATTCATTCTTTCTACGTGGCTAAACCATCTAAGGGCATTTACTCACGATATCTCTTTCAATCATACATCTCATTTCTTATTCTGTCATAGGTAGGTACCTAAATATTACACAAATGTGTATATTAGCCGATCGCGTAACGTACAGCCGAAGTTGAAAAATCGTGCGTTAGATAGTGGTTACCTTTATCACACCTCAAGAAATTTATAAAGCGACTAATCAGAAGATATCACCTTTCCAATGGAAACAAAAATCATCGAAATCGGTCAACTTTTGTCAGAATTTTCACTGAACATAAAATCACGTCGAATTATTATATGTAACCCAGGTTTTAATAATAAACGAGAGGGTTGTGGCCAACCATCAACTCTCAACTATATGTAAATAGTAAGAGCATATTTGTCTTCTTGAAAGATTGACAATCAATCCCTAAATATATTTTTATGATGAACATTACTATTAAATTACTAAACACATAAAAATAATCTATAGCCTGAGAGCAATTTGAAAGTTTTGATTGATTACGTTCATGTAGATGTCGGTTTTTTATATATAAGTAAGAGATTATTATATGTGTCTAAGTTTTCAATTGAAATGTATTTACTTCATTTTTTTGCAAAAAAAGAATTTAGTCACGACCACATTCAATACAAATTGTATGGAAAACGACACGAGGACGCATTGATCGACTTTAGTTTGATTATAATAATTTTGAATGATTTATATAGCAACGTCTTCGTGAATGTCTCACCTCAACACCGCTTAACTATTCATATACCTACATTTACACATACTCAAGACATCGGCAGTTGGATCTCATGTATTAATATTTAACATACACAAAACATATAAGATCGTTTCATAACAAGCAACAATTATAATATATATCTATAGTCATATTGTAATTCACGCGATTGTCATAGGTACCATACCATCACGCTGTTTACCTATTTGGGGTAGGCAGAGAGGACCGAACACTAGATTCCTCTATCTTGACATACATTTCTCGCTTCATTCACGTTCATGCATCGTGTCATACACGCTCTGCTATTATTCTTACTTCTGACACCTCCATCTTTCAAAATTCAATTAATGTGATCGTGCTAACTTTTCCTTGGCCGACCTCTACCTTTAGTTCCTCTTTTATCACCCTTATATACTTTTTTCGTCAGTCGATCATCATTCATTCTTTCTACGTGGCTAAACCATCTAAGGGCATTTACTCACGATATCTCTTTCAATCATACATCTCATTTCTTATTCTGTCATAGGTAGGTACCTAAATATTACACAAATGTGTATATTAGCCGATCGCGTAACGTACAGCCGAAGTTGAAAAATCGTGCGTTAGATAGTGGTTACCTTTATCACACCTCAAGAAATTTATAAAGCGACTAATCAGAAGATATCACCTTTCCAATGGAAACAAAAATCATCGAAATCGGTCAACTTTTGTCAGAATTTTCACTGAACATAAAATCACGTCGAATTATTATATGTAACCCAGGTTTTAATAATAAACGAGAGGGTTGTGGCCAACCATCAACTCTCAACTATATGTAAATAGTAAGAGCATATTTGTCTTCTTGAAAGATTGACAATCAATCCCTAAATATATTTTTATGATGAACATTACTATTAAATTACTAAACACATAAAAATAATCTATAGCCTGAGAGCAATTTGAAAGATTTGATTGATTACGTTCATGTAGATGTCGGTTTTTTATATATAAGTAGGAGATTATTATATGTGTCTAAGTTTTCAATTGAAATGTATTTACTTCATTTTTTTGCAAAAAAAGAATTTAGTCACGACCACATTCAATACAAATTGTATGGAAAACGACACGAGGACTCATTGATCGACTTTAGTTTGATTATAATAATTTTGAATGATTTATATAGCAACGTCTTCGTGAATGTCTCACCTCAACACCGCTTAACTATTCATATACCTACATTTACACATACTCAAGACATCGGCAGTTGGATCTCATGTATTAATATTTAACATACACAAAACATATAAGATCGTTTCATAACAAGCAACAATTATAATATATATCTATAGTCATATTGTTATTCACGCGATTGTCATAGGTACCATACCATCACGCCGTTTACCTATTTGGGGTAGGCAGAGAGGACCGAACACTAGATTCCTCTATCTTGACATACCTACATTTCTCGCTTCATTCACGTTCATGCATCGTGTCATACACGCTCTGCTATTATTCTTACTTCTGACACCTCCATCTTTCAAAATTCCATTAATGTGATCGTGCCAACTTTTCCTTGGCCGACCTCTACCTTTCGTTCCTCTTTTATCACCCTTATATACTTTTTTCGTCAGTCGATCATCATTCATTCTTTCTACGTGGCTAAACCACCTAAGGGCATTTACTCACGATATCTCTTTCAATCATACATCTCATTTCTTATTCTGTCATAGGTAGGTACCTAAATATTACACAAATGTGTATATTAGCCGATCGCGTAACGTACAGCCGAAGTTGAAAAATCGTGCGTTAGATAGTGGTTACCTTTATCACACCTCAAGAAATTTATAAAGCGACTAATAAGAAGATATCACCTTTCCAATGGAAACAAAAATCATCGAAATCGGTCAACTTTTGTCATAATTTTCACTGAACATAAAATCACGTCGAATTATTATATGTAACCCAGGTTTTAATAATAAACGAGAGGGTTGTGGCCAACCATCAACTCTCAACTATATGTAAATAGTAAGAGCATATTTGTCTTCTTGAAAGATTGACAATCCCTAAATATATTTTTATGATGAACATTACTATTAAATTACTAAACACATAAAAATAATCTATAGCCTGAAAGCAATTTGAAAGTTTTGATTGATTTCGTTCATGTAGATGTCGGTTTTTTATATATAAGTAGGAGATTATTATATGTGTCTAAGTTGTCAATTGAAATGTATTTACTTCATTTTTTTGCAAAAAAAGAATTTAGTCACGACCACATTCAATACAAATTGTATGGAAAACGACACGAGGACTCATTGATCGACTTTAGTTAGATTATCTAATTAATCTTCATAATATTATGCCATCAAGTGGTTTACCCATTCGGGGTAGGAAAAAAAAGGACTGAACTCCACATTATACTATCCTGACATACGTACCTACATAGTTTATGATAGTTATATGTACCTAGATATATTATATAATACAAAACATATTATATTTTATAATTTCGATTCAGGTTTAATTATTTGGTAAATACTTATTTTTCAAATATTATTTTTATCTACTTATATATTTATTTATTTTTAAATATACCTACATATAAAATTGATATTTCATTACATTTGTAGCTGCAATACTGTAGGTACCTTCTGTAAATTAGTCAATTCCAAGTAGGTATTTAGTATAAAACATAAAAGTAATAATAATAATAATTTTGAATGATTTATATAGCAACGTCTTCGTGAATGTCTCACCTCAACACCGCTTAACTATTCATATACCTACATTTACACATACTCAAGACATCGGCAGTTGGATCTCATGTATTAATATTTAACATACACAAAACATATAAGATCGTTTCATAACAAGCAACAATTATAATATATATCTATAGTCATATTGTAATTCACGCGATTGTCATAGGTACCATACCATCACGCTGTTTACCTATTTGGGGTAGGCAGAGAGGACCGAACACTAGATTCCTCTATCTTGACATACATTTCTCGCTTCATTCACGTTCATGCATCGTGTCATACACGCTCTGCTATTATTCTTACTTCTGACACCTCCATCTTTCAAAATTCAATTAATGTGATCGTGCTAACTTTTCCTTGGCCGACCTCTACCTTTAGTTCCTCTTTTATCACCCTTATATACTTTTTTCGTCAGTCGATCATCATTCATTCTTTCTACGTGGCTAAACCATCTAAGGGCATTTACTCACGATATCTCTTTCAATCATACATCTCATTTCTTATTCTGTCATAGGTAGGTACCTAAATATTACACAAATGTGTATATTAGCCGATCGCGTAACGTACAGCCGAAGTTGAAAAATCGTGCGTTACATAGTGGTTACCTTTATCACACCTCAAGAAATTTATAAAGCGACTAATCAGAAGATATCACCTTTCCAATGGAAACAAAAATCATCGAAATCGGTCAACTTTTGTCATAATTTTCACTGAACATAAAATCACGTCGAATTTTTATATGTTACCCAGGTTTTAATAATAAACGAGAGGGTTGTGGCCAACCATCAACTCTCAACTATATGTAAATAGTAAGAGCATATTTGTCTTCTTGAAAGATTGACAATCCCTAAATATATTTTTATGATGAACATTACTATTAAATTACTAAACACATAAAAATAATCTATAGCCTGAAAGCAATTTGAAAGTTTTGATTGATTACGTTCATGTAGATGTCGGTTTTTTATATATAAGTAGGAGATAATTATATGTGTCTAAGTTGTCAATTGAAATGTATTTACTTCATTTTTTTGCAAAAAAAGAATTTAGTCACGACCACATTCAATACAAATTGTATGGAAAACGACACGAGGACTCATTGATCGACTTTAGTTTGATTATCTAATTAATCTTCCTAATATTATGCCATCAAGTGGTTTACCCAATCGGGGTAGGAAAAAAAAGGACTGAACTCCACATTATACTATCCTGACATACGTACCTACATAGTTTATGATAGTTATATGTACCTAGATATATTATATAATACAAAACATATTATATTTTATAATTTCGATTCAGGTTTAATTATTTGGTAAATACTTATTTTTCAAATATTATTTTTATCTACTTATATATTTATTTATTTTTAAATATACCTACATATAAAATTGATATTTCATTACATTTGTAGCTGCAATACTGTAGGTACCTTCTGTAAATTAGTCAATTCCAAGTAGGTATTTAGTATAAAACATAAAAGTAATAATAATAATAATTTTGAATGATTTATATAGCAACGTCTTCGTGAATGTCTCACCTCAACACCGCTTAACTATTCATATACCTACATTTACACATACTCAAGACATCGGCAGTTGGATCTCATGTATTAATATTTAACATACACAAAACATATAAGATCGTTTCATAACAAGCAACAATTATAATATATATCTATAGTCATATTGTAATTCACGCGATTGTCATAGGTACCATACCATCACGCTGTTTACCTATTTGGGGTAGGCAGAGAGGACCGAACACTAGATTCCTCTATCTTGACATACATTTCTCGCTTCATTCACGTTCATGCATCGTGTCATACACGCTCTGCTATTATTCTTACTTCTGACACCTCCATCTTTCAAAATTCAATTAATGTGATCGTGCTAACTTTTCCTTGGCCGACCTCTACCTTTAGTTCCTCTTTTATCACCCTTATATACTTTTTACGTCAGTCGATCATCATTCATTCTTTCTACGTGGCTAAACCATCTAAGGGCATTTACTCACGATATCTCTTTCAATCATACATCTCATTTCTTATTCTGTCATAGGTAGGTACCTAAATATTACACAAATGTGTATATTAGCCGATCGCGTAACGTACAGCCGAAGTTGAAAAATCGTGCGTTACATAGTGGTTACCTTTATCACACCTCAAGAAATTTATAAAGCGACTAATCAGAAGATATCACCTTTCCAATGGAAACAAAAATCATCGAAATCGGTCAACTTTTGTCATAATTTTCACTGAACATAAAATCACGTCGAATTATTATATGTAACCCAGGTTTTAATAATAAACGAGAGGGTTGTGGCCAACCATCAACTCTCAACTATATGTAAATAGTAAGAGCATATTTGTCTTCTTGAAAGATTGACAATCCCTAAATATATTTTTATGATGAACATTACTATTAAATTACTAAACACATAAAAATAATCTATAGCCTGAAAGCAATTTGAAAGTTTTGATTGATTACGTTCATGTAGATGTCGGTTTTTTATATATAAGTAGGAGATAATTATATGTGTCTAAGTTGTCAATTGAAATGTATTTACTTCATTTTTTTGCAAAAAAAGAATTTAGTCACGACCACATTCAATACAAATTGTATGGAAAACGACACGAGGACTCATTGATCGACTTTAGTTTGATTATCTAATTAATCTTCATAATATTATGCCATCAAGTGGTTTACCCAATCGGGGTAGGAAAAAAAAGGACTGAACTCCACATTATACTATCCTGACATACGTACCTACATAGTTTATGATAGTTATATGTACCTAGATATATTATATAATACAAAACATATTTTTTTTTATAATTTCGATTCAGGTTTAATTATTTGGTAAATACTTATTTTTCAAATATTATTTTTATCTACTTATATATTTATTTATTTTTAAATATACCTACATATAAAATTGATATTTCATTACATTTGTAGCTGCAATACTGTAGGTACCTTCTGTAAATTAGTCAATTCCAAGTAGGTATTTAGTATAAAACATAAAAGTAATAATAATAATAATTTTGAATGATTTATATAGCAACGTCTTCGTGAATGTCTCACCTCAACACCGCTTAACTATTCATATACCTACATTTACACATACTCAAGACATCGGCAGTTGGATCTCATGTATTAATATTTAACATACACAAAACATATAAGATCGTTTCATAACAAGCAACAATTATAATATATATCTATAGTCATATTGTAATTCACGCGATTGTCATAGGTACCATACCATCACGCTGTTTACCTATTTGGGGTAGGCAGAGAGGACCGAACACTAGATTCCTCTATCTTGACATACATTTCTCGCTTCATTCACGTTCATGCATCGTGTCATACACGCTCTGCTATTATTCTTACTTCTGACACCTCCATCTTTCAAAATTCAATTAATGTGATCGTGCTAACTTTTCCTTGGCCGACCTCTACCTTTAGTTCCTCTTTTATCACCCTTATATACTTTTTTCGTCAGTCGATCATCATTCATTCTTTCTACGTGGCTAAACCATCTAAGGGCATTTACTCACGATATCTCTTTCAATCATACATCTCATTTCTTATTCTGTCATAGGTAGGTACCTAAATATTACACAAATGTGTATATTAGCCGATCGCGTAACGTACAGCCGAAGTTGAAAAATCGTGCGTTAGATAGTGGTTACCTTTATCACACCTCAAGAAATTTATAAAGCGACTAATCAGAAGATACCACCTTTCCAATGGAAACAAAAATCATCGAAATCGGTCAACTTTTGTCATAATTTTCACTGAACATAAAATCACGTCGAATTATTATATGTAACCCAGGTTTTAATAATAAACGAGAGGGTTGTGGCCAACCATCAACTCTCAACTATATGTAAATAGTAAGAGCATATTTGTCTTCTTGAAAGATTGACAATCAATCCCTAAATATATTTTTATGATGAACATTACTATTAAATTACTAAACACATAAAAATAATCTATAGCCTGAGAGCAATTTGAAAGTTTTGATTGATTACGTTCATGTAGATGTCGGTTTTTTATATATAAGTAAGAGATTATTATATGTGTCTAAGTTTTCAATTGAAATGTATTTACTTCATTTTTTTGCAAAAAAAGAATTTAGTCACGACCACATTCAATACAAATTGTATGGAAAACGACACGAGGACGCATTGATCGACTTTAGTTTGATTATAATAATTTTGAATGATTTATATAGCAACGTCTTCGTGAATGTCTCACCTCAACACCGCTTAACTATTCATATACCTACATTTACACATACTCAAGACATCGGCAGTTGGATCTCATGTATTAATATTTAACATACACAAAACATATAAGATCGTTTCATAACAAGCAACAATTATAATATATATCTATAGTCATATTGTAATTCACGCGATTGTCATAGGTACCATACCATCACGCCGTTTACCTATTTGGGGTAGGCAGAGAGGACCGAACACTAGATTCCTCTATCTTGACATACATTTCTCGCTTCATTCACGTTCATGCATCGTGTCATACACGCTCTGCTATTATTCTTACTTCTGACACCTCCATCTTTCAAAATTCAATTAATGTGATCGTGCTAACTTTTCCTTGGCCGACCTCTACCTTTAGTTCCTCTTTTATCACCCTTATATACTTTTTTCGTCAGTCGATCATCATTCATTCTTTCTACGTGGCTAAACCATCTAAGGGCATTTACTCACGATATCTCTTTCAATCATACATCTCATTTCTTATTCTGTCATAGGTAGGTACCTAAATATTACACAAATGTGTATATTAGCCGATCGCGTAACGTACAGCCGAAGTTGAAAAATCGTGCGTTAGATAGTGGTTACCTTTATCACACCTCAAGAAATTTATAAAGCGACTAATCAGAAGATATCTCCTTTCCAATGGAAACAAAAATCATCGAAATCGGTCAACTTTTGTCAGAATTTTCACTGAACATAAAATCACGTCGAATTATTATATGTAACCCAGGTTTTAATAATAAACGAGAGGGTTGTGGCCAACCATCAACTCTCAACTATATGTAAATAGTAAGAGCATATTTGTCTTCTTGAAAGATTGACAATCAATCCCTAAATATATTTTTATGATGAACATTACTATTAAATTACTAAACACATAAAAATAATCTATAGCCTGAGAGCAATTTGAAAGATTTGATTGATTACGTTCATGTAGATGTCGGTTTTTTATATATAAGTAAGAGATAATTATATGTGTCTAAGTTTTCAATTGAAATGTATTTACTTCATTTTTTTGCAAAAAAAGAATTTAGTCACGACCACATTCAATACAAATTGTATGGAAAACGACACGAGGACTCATTGATCGACTTTAGTTTGATTATCTAATTAATCTTCATAATATTATGCCATCAATTGGTTTACCCATTCGGGGTAGGAAAAATAGGACTGAACTCCACATTATACTATCCTGACATACGTACCTACATAGTTTCATGTGTAAATGTTGCCAACCTAATAATAAATTAGTGTTGCCAACAATTAAAATGAACCATAAAATATATCCAAAACAATATTCAATATTTTGTTTTTGCATAAATTAAGATATGTATTAATAACAAGAGGAAAAAGTCATAATGTACCAAATATACCAGGGTGGGCTAATAATTACATCAGGGACTGTATGTGAATTTACATGAAAAAGGTAATGTGGGGACGGTGTGTTAATAAGTTTGTTTATCATATTATGCGGACGGTGTGTAATTGAGTACGAATTTGCATGAACATGCGAACAGTGTGTGAATTCGTACGTATTTCTTGTAATGAGGGGACGGTGTGTTAATAAGTTTGTTTATCATATTATACGGACGCTGTGTAATTGCGTACGAATTTACATGAAAATGCGGACAGTGTGTGTGATTTCGTACGAATTTATTGTAATGTAAGGACAGTGTGTTAATAAGTTTGTTTATGATATTATGCAGACGCTATGTTACCAAACGTCCGCGGAATCCGCATTTTTGTCACGTTCTTCGAATGACGATATCTCCGTACCACTCGAGTGTATAAAAATTCCTGATAGATAGCTGCGTTGGAGGGAGAAAACACTCGCGGGTTCCACAGCTCAAATATTGCTAAATCAACGGGAAAGGTAGGACCGCACAATCGGTAATTTTGTAAAGGTCTTCACAATGGGACATCCGCGAACAAGGGTGTGTGTGTGTGTGTGTCCTTATAACTTTTGATCCGCTCTATTTACAGAGCCCAAATTTTCAGAATATATAAACAATTATAAACCTACCAAACTTTTATACTCATAATTGTGAATTTTTATTTCAGTCAGGGATTATCAACTTTTGAAATTTTGGTTTATTTTTCCATTTATGTATATCAGAAATCATAAAAGCTAGAACGCTGAAATTTGGTATAAACACCAAACTTCAGCGTTCTAGCTTTTATATTTTTACACACATTCCTAGCTTTCTTTACATCCATGCATCGTCTCATACATGCTCGTCGATTTTTCAAGCTTCTTATATTTCCTTCTTTCAAAATATCATTCACATAGTCATGCCATCCCTTTCTGGGGCGGCCCCTGCTATTCACTCCATCTCTTACACCCATGTATATTTTTTTGGTCAGTCGTTCATCATTCATTCTTTCAATATGTCCGAACCACCTCAAGGAATTTACATTCATTTTACTTATAATACTCTTCTTCATCTTGCATTCTCTCCATATATCGTTCTATTACATACTCTTGTTAGTGATCTAATTTCCACAGCATTTATTCTACTTTCATGCGTCTTTTGCCACGTCTATGTTTCACTGGCATACATCAAAGTAGGCACTACAATTGCATTATGTACGGCAATTTTGGCTTCCTTTGAGATGCTTGGATCGGAAATTACTGGTCTGAGAGGTCTGAGATATAAATATGCAAACCAGGAAACTACACATTTAATTGAAAGTACATTTTTGTCAATTTTTAAATAAAGTGTCATTATAGTGATGAATAAAATCGAAGAAAACATCAGTCAGATAACCTCACCGATGAATTCTATTCATTGGTGAGTTGTGCAAATGACTGGTACCTATACATACATATATTAAACTTAATTTTTGAATCCCGGAAATAAAAATTACGTGAACATTAGTTAAAATTATCAACTTTTGTTGTCTATTACGCAGTAAATTAATGTAAAGTTTTTTCCGTCTCCCGGAAATGATGGTGACATTAATATTAGTCGATTTGACTTCTCTAATGAATTTGACCAAATACAGAGGATGGTGAAATGTTATGTGTGGTCTGTGTTGTTATATGGCTGTGATACTTGGACGCTGAAGGTCAACACCATAAACAGGTTAGAAGCTTTTGAGGTGTGGTTGCATCGCAGAATGTTCACAATCCCTTGGACAGATCTGAGAGGCAAGTCCCGTCAAACAATGGGATCAAAACCCTCATGATTACCCATATCATGGATATATTTATCAAATAGAGTTGTATAATATATTAAGATATTATACAACTCTATAAGACTTTCCCCCCTGGTTACGAAATCAGAAGTCTTAAGTTGAGCCAAAACAAATCAGGTCACTCCTGTCTACAATAGATGTCCGCAAGATCGCAAATCGCATATATGAGGGGAGCAAAATACCACTTGCTTGAATTAATACTGGAGGACAAGATCAATCAATTAATCCTGGTCGCCGAGGGACTGGAAGGAGAAAGATGTCCTGGCTGCGTAATATTAGATAATGGACAGGCTTCAGAAGTGTGGAACAGATATTTCGGGCAGCACAGGACAGAGAGGGATTCGCCACCAACGTCGGGGACTTCTGACAGGGCACCAGAAGAAGAAGAAGAAGAACGAATTCTTGCAAATATACCTAACACTACTAAACGTATCAGGCTTGACACAATTTGAATAACCTACACATTAAATTATAACATTGTTTGCTTTTGTAACTTGATATTGTTGGAATTGTGTATGTTTGTCATATATACAATACTTGTTATTATTGTGGTTAACATTAAAGTGGCTGTTGTTTGATTCAGACGAGAGAGTTTAATTAATGATGGCTGAAGCCAGAGGGAGAAGGATGATCTTGGTATAAGTATGTATGTATATGTGGAATAAGTGATAGCGGTTAGGCATTTGATAGGGTAAGGGGGCGTACCTCTCAAAGGAATTTAGTAGGAATCTTTGAGAATTCCGGTGGATTCCCGTGGATGCTAAGACGTCATTAGATGTAAGTATTAGGCGAAATTAACCGCCAGACGTATCTTGACTTAACAAGATGTGTTCGTATTGATGAATACTTTAATGGGCGCACTGGAATACCTAATAAAACATTTTCAGATTTAAAAAATGCTATGTGTTTTTTTAAATGTACACAAAGGTCGATGGAAAGATAAGTGCTGGCGTCTTAGGGACAAAATACATAACGATGAAATAAGAGGCCGTTCTAAACTTTTTGACACTTAAGTAAGGTCACATGAACGATGGATAACAGGATATGAAACGAAATAAGGGCTGAGTATTGTAGGTCATTGTGAAAATAATGAAAGTAAACAAACAATGGTGATTTGACCATACGGAAAAAATGGATGAGGAACGATTAACAGAGAAAATAATAGTGCTTAAACATAAAGTATAAAGAGGTAGAGGTTAGCCAAGAAAATATTGGCACAACCATGTGGACAATTTTCTGAAAGAAGGAAACGTTACAAATTTAAATGTAACAAAGTATGAACATCACCTAAAGCACATAGCGTTTGATTAGTTTAGGTTACTAGTTGCATGTAACACATGAGATCCAACTGTCGACAGCGATAGTATGTATAGTTGAAGAATAAGTACCAAACCCATAAATACAAATTATTTATTATTTTATGATATTTAGTTTTCTATACAACACATGTACCTAGGTAGTCAAGATAGGATAGTATGGAGGTCAGTCTTTTTTTCCTACCCGGAATATGAAAACAGCATGATGGTATATGTATATTGTATGTTTAGAGATGAAGTATCAAACTATTAAGTCTTCTTTGATATTGTGTATAGGTGACTACCATACAAATTGTATGAAGCGATGTCGTCACTAAATTCAATTTTTATAAAAATTGTTAAAAAAAATTTGAGATGTACTGCTACAATGTTAATATTTTTTATATAAAATTAAATTATCTAGTTGGAGTGTTTCGGCTTTTTTCGATATTTTAAAAAAAAATGGAAATATAGGCAGTTAAACTCATAAATTTATCATAAAAAAAATACTTTTCTTAATAAAAAATGTTTGAGAAACCCTGGAATTTTTTTGAAAAAACTCTTTTGAGATTTTGTATTTGTCTATGTTTATACCAATTTTCAGCGTTCTAACTTTTATGGTTTCTGAGATATAGGGAAAAATAAAATAAAAATTCAAAAGTTGATAACCCCTGACTGAAACAAAAATTCAAAATTCCGAGTATAAAAGTTTTGTAGGCCTGTAACTGTTTATATATTCTGAAATTTTAGGCTCTGTAAATTGAGCGGATCAAAAGTTATAAGGGGGGGACGGACACACACACACAGACATACACACACACAGACACACACACACACACACACACACAGACACACGAAATGTTCTACTCCGAATTCTAAGTAAATCCGTGTATGGAACATATATGCTGCGAAGCCTCTAAGTTGGTGTTTTTTGACTTCAAAGTTGGAAAAGCCGTGAAAAAAGTAGACCTCTCCATACAATTCTCGCGTATTCTGGCTTGATACATTGTCGATATGTTAAGAGAAAAAAGTTCTCCTGAACAAATCGACAGTTGGATAAGCGATGTATGAAAATGTTCTTGTTTGAAGGACCAATTAATTCTTTTAAAAAAAATATGATCATCCACTTTGATCTACTGAACGTAATTCTCCGTCTATAAAGTATAGTTAAACTGTATAACAGTGTCTTTTTTCAAATGCAGTACAATTCTCTATTTGAGTACGATCATGTATGTGGAATCTATTTTCATGTTATATAAACACACACATCGATATGTGTATAGGTATGTAAAACACGGAGTTTCAGTTTATATCGGATTGAAGTAAATAATTTAGCCTGACCTCACCCAACCTTTCCATTAATAGAGTATTGATCATAGTATGAATTTAACTACTTTCAATATGGTCCGTTGATATTTAGCCAATTTCGTTCAATGATAATTTGACGAGGAAACTCAATTTAACAAATGAACTTTTGTATATTACCAACAGGTCGTTAAAGTTTTTACGGTTCATTTATTATTTTCTTCAATAAATTATGTCTTGTGTCTGAGGAACGGTACTACACTCAATCATTCAACAAAAATATTCTGCATCTATGTATCGGTCTTGGACAGATCGAAGAGGTTGAGTAATTGAAGATCATTTAGCAGAATTGATAAGGTCATTCCATTGGTTAATGAGTGACTTCTAGATCTTCTACCCTCCATGTAACCCGTTGCGAAGAGTTTCTCGAGGTTATCAGGGTTTTTTTTGGTAATATGTTCAAAATATTGAAGGATACACTGTTAACAGATAAAGGACACACGACGTAAGTCTTAATTTCATATGGACACATTTATTCTTATAGAAGTCCATGGTATTTGCAACACTACATCTCAAAGGCATCAATCTTCCCTACACTATAAAGGAAGATTAAGAAAATGTGGGCCTTCGTGGCTCAGTTGGTTGGGTATCTGACTGCTGATCCAAGGGTCTCGGGTTCGAGTCCCGGTGGAGACACAGTTTTAATTGTGTTTTCAATCTGGATCCGTGAGACGATTAATATCGTTAGTCTCCAGAATGTGGCAACTTGTTATTGAGTGCATTTTAAATTAATATTTTTCACATAGTACCTGTTAGTTGCCCGAGAAGCAATATTAAATAAATAAACAGGTAACGGACCCGAATCATCCTTTTTGGTCCCGAACCATCGGCAGCAAGACGAAAGTCAAGGAAAAGCTTCCTTAGAATTACATCCCACACCTACATAGAACTACGAGATAGGGCAAGGAAAGATCTTTGGCAAGCACAATACAGTGGAGTTCAGGTCGACTTGTCGGAAAGTTTGAGTGCGGGATACGAACTGCTCTACCTAACATGAAAGCCGTCGATTAGATTAGGCGTCGGTGTCAGCAGGTGCATAGAGATCATGCTCAGGTGGAGGAGGATGTCTCCTGCAATTGCGGCGAGATCCAGACTGACGAACACCTCCTCATCTGTCGAGATATGCCAAAGTGAGATGCGATGGAGAAGACCTGATGGTGGTCAATGATAATGTCCTTGCGGCTGTTATATTCTGGAGTGGAATGGCTTAGAGGTGAAGTGCTTGGTTAAAGTACGCTTGGGGGATTTTTGTGATGGTTTGATTTTTTATATCTTGGTCAAACGTCATTTTTAGCCATTATCCACAGGTACAATATATTGTAGGCTATTTTTAGTCCTACAATCTATTAGTTACTCCACCAAAACATTCTGAAGTGTTTCGTCGGAGCTCACTCAACATTGGTTAAACTCTACTTATAAAGAATACAAAGATAAATCTTTTGCGATATTTTAAATCATTATAATATAATGTAACGATAGCGGAGTCTATCCTTTCATAAATTCATACCATTACCTACCTTAAAATAACGCATTATAAATCACATTTTTGAATTATCGCAAGTACGTGAGGTTCAATATTAATCGTTTTGTTTTGAGAGGTTTCTAGATATGAAAGAAATGAATCATACCAAGTTTTCTTTATATGACTGCCGTATGAAAAAAAGTCGGAATTCCAATGTTTATCGCTAAGGAAATGGCAAAAGTTATAAATAGAAACCTACTTAATTGAAGATTGGTAGATCCAGTATCTTTTATTGAAAAAAGTAAAGATAAAATTATCTCACCCGTTTTTATGTGAATTATCATTTAATACATCTTTGAGTGAGTTGCGTTGTTTGATCAAGAGTTTATTAAATGAACACACAAAGCACATATAAAATTACCGAGAAACAAAAAAAAATTCTGAAAAACAAAAAAAGTTTTAAGAAACAACACTCTACTGAGCGACGCGACAAGTTGTATTGTTGTGTGTTCTTTTATAAGTATGTACATATATTCTTTCTGTATTCTATATATATATTTTAATACATTTTTTTATTATTCTGTTATTACTTTAATATTGTGCACTGAAGATAAATATTTTTTTTTAATTTATCGACTGCTGATACGTGATGGAATTCCATTATCAATATTATAAAATTATTTAAAAAAACAAGTAAAAACACAATTTTTTTAACTTTATTCCACCAATTTAAAGTGTTGACCACTGACGCATTCAGTAGATGCTCTTTGAGTGAAACGCGTCAGTGGTCAACATTTTAAATTAGTGGAATAAAATTAAAAAAAATGTGTTTTTACATATTTTTAAAAGTAATTTTAAAATATTGAAGATGAATAAGTTTATAATAATAATGATTTTTGTGATACCCACAAACAGGCATTGCCTGGTGGGATTTCTCTTGTTAACTTGCATTAATGATTGTTGAATTATTTCTTTTTATTTTATGTATATCTTATAAGTTATTGTTGTTTTAAGAGAAAAAAGAATTTATTTATGTTTTCATACTAAAATAATAAGAGAAAATAAAATAATAGAATTAAAATCATAATATTCTTAGTACTTGTAAAAGCAAATACTTAGTTCCTTAAAATAATGAATTGAAAAAAATCTTACGTCTTCGTTCGATTTAAAATTAATTATTTTTTCACGTGCAATTTTTACTTTTACTTTTACCTTACAAACGCAGGATAAAATATAAAAAAAGTAGACGAAGCATAGTAGTGTTAAAAACAATACATTTCAAATATTAGGTACTTACTGAATGATTCTTTTTTTTTTAGTAAGGCAGCTAGTCCCTATACAGGACTATTTGTGCCAAAGACGTTGATCAATATGTTTATTATATGACTGTCTAATAACTACATTATGATTGATTTGAAAATCAATTAACATGTTAAAAATGTGCCACAATGTTTCTTTATGTGCTGCACATAACGGAGATGGCGACCATCAAAACAATTTAAGACAGTTAAATTTACAATATTTACGAAAACCCTGTTTTTTTTTAATTGTTAGTTGATAAGGGCCTAGTTGGCTGGAACAGTTGTTCTAATACAAGGAAAATTTAGAACCAAAATTGCTGGCGCAGATGACATACTTCTCATTTGTACCTATCCTCATCTTCCTGACTTACCATAACTCCTATCATACCTACATCCATACATTTAATTGATAATACATTTAATTGGAGTAAACACGTAGAACTCATTTGTACAAAATTAAATTCAATATTGTGTAATTTTTATATGTTAAAGGGTAGTGTTTCTCGGGCCATACTGTATTCTATGTACTATGCTATGGTCGACTCGATTGTCAGCTACGCGTTAACTTGTTACGGCTTAACCTACCCAACACACACCAATAAAATTAAACAAATTCAAATCAATTTCTTGAAAATGTTGGTGGACAACAATACAAAAAAATCATGTAATAGCCAATATGAAAAATTATTTGAAATATGTAAAATACTCCCAATACAAAATAAAGTAAAACAGTGCATCATTTTGGAAGAATACAAAAATGAATCTTTTAAAACAGAAATAAGTCACAAATTAATATGGGACAAGGCTGGCGATGGAGCGCGCCCTGCAGGTACCTAAGACAAACAACGTGTATGGAGATCGTACCAGCAGGCCAAGTCAGTAAAAAAGTCGAGATCCGACAACGTATCGCCGCTCTTCTCGCCATGTTTACGCCCGTGACGACAATTCGTAGTCACTAAGCGCTGTCGAGTTCGTAAATGCACTTATTAGTATTTGTCGCCGTTAGGCTGGCTTGCGGTACATTTTTGAATTATCATTTATGGCAATACACAATATTTTCCCCATGATTTGAATAAATGTCAAATTTGTTTACTTAAATTTGTTAAATAAATATAATATGGTCATATTTTTAAGCACGAAAGCAAGTTATAATACGATTAAATTAACTTCTTTTGTGTTTATTGAATGTTTTGAGAGTAATTTTAAAAATTATTTTTAATAATATTTCGATCAATTTATCAAGTGTGATGACAGTAGCGTGTTATTTTTTTACTAAAAACTACGCCGAATTTTCTTTTGTTAAGTGTTAAAATACATATGTGATAAAATAGCTTACAAGAATACTTTCTCAAAATCAAAAATGATTTCAAATCTTTACCTACGGAAAACATTTACGGACGCATAGAATTATAATGTTATAATCTAAGTACGGACGCATATTTCCAATAAATATACAACCATATAAAACTTTTGTTACGTGGTAATTAGCAATAAATGAAATACGCGGAATATTTAAAGGGTTTGAAGAATCTCTTAAACGGCGTCGTTTAACCCCTTTATATAATTATTCTCAAAATAAATATGAAATTCGGCATTGTTCGTGTAAAAAATGACATTTTATTCAACATGGCGGCGTTAGATCTTGTCTCTCGACTCGATGTCGACCATGTCGTCCCAATCTCGCCGTCAAATAAGTGGGCGAGAACGATTCGACGCGTTATCTGCTTAGTGACTACCAAAACTGTCAAAATATCGACAAGCCGATATTTTGAAACATCTTGTACCGCATATTATTAACGCGTTTCCGATTAGGATAAGAAATATTTTAAAGTCTGACGAAACGAAAATATGTAGTTACTATAAAAAATACTCTTAAACATCTGTATCTGAATTCAAGCGTTCGTTAGACTTTGAATTATTATTGTTGATTAATTATAGGTATATCTAATGTACATTATGTGTAAGATTTATTTAAATTTTTTCTTTCTTTCGAATTTTCAAGTTTTTTTTTTCTTTCAGATTTTTGTTTGGTCTCTGTATCTTTAATATTTGAGATTAGTTTATTGAAATAATTATATGTGAAATTTATAATATTATGTGAAAGAGAGAATCTGCTCTGCCAAAAAACTGCTTCGCAGTTTGGCGGGAAAATAAGAATGTATTACTTTTTATTAAAAAATAAATATCTTAAAAAAAAAAAAATACCTTCAACGTGGCAACATTAATCTCGCTATTGTTCGAACGAGAGTAGGCCACCTCCATCAGTCTCCATACTCAGTAAGCACCGTGTGCAGTGTGCATCTATATTACAAAACTCTGCATACTAATTCGGCACCGCGCCGTGCGCATTACCTTTTTTAAATACGTTCGCTGAATTCGCACGTACATATATTACAGACAAGTGAAGTGAACCATTATTGAACCAGTGACGTGAAGGAAAGAAGAACTACGCGAAAGAGAGAAAGAGAGAGAAGAAAGAAGACGGCTGGCACAGTATGTCCACTCCCTTCAAAACTTTTCCAATCTGTTTATTCTGCAGATATCGCACAAAAATCAATTTCGTTTGACTTAATATTACCTAGAAGATTGTACCCGATTATTGGACCACGCAATTCCTTACTGGACATGGCAGTTTCAAAAGTTATCTCTTTCGTTTTCACTTATCCGATTCGTCTTCATGTCAGCTTTGTGATAACTCTGAACAGGCTTCTGAGCATATTCTATGGGAATGCACTAACTTCTCCGTGTCAACTTTCCAACGAGAGCTCTACGACGATGTCCGAGGGAATTTATTTGGATCCGTTGGACATGCGGACCTTGTAGTCACGAAGAGCAACTTTAGGGCTTTTAAGACTTTCTGTCTTAAATTTGGTGCACTATTATCTTCACTATCGCCGAGCGGTGAGCCAGTTGTTTCCACATGATAAGCTCTCTTTGGCACATTAAGTGCAGTGTCTGCAAGGTTTTAGAGTTCTCCGGACTCTTCATATGTTCTTTATGTGTTCTTTCAGAGTTTTGCAAGGGGCCGTTATTAGTCCCCATAAGCAGAACGGGTGGTGGTGTGGGAAGAACAATACCTAGATGACCCTGTTCTTTTTCAAATCCAACGTATGTTTCAATTTCTATTCTATAACCTAATGTACATAGATTTCAGTGTTGGAAATAACTTACTCCTATTCTAACTATAATTTATTTAATTTGGTCTTACATTAAGTCACATTTGGCACAAGACAAATGAAGTAATCTTTGTCAAGTTTCTCAAGAGCCAATTTCACTTGGCATTACGAATAAATGAATTTTAATGAATTTGCCGCTTTAGTGTGTGAAGATGTCGTCTATGCCGTTCTCTCCTATTTTTTTATCTTGTACACTAACTAATATATAAATTATTCCCTAATAAGGGTGGATAATTTGCTCAGAGGTCCTACAACCCCCAATCCTTTTCTGACTAATCTTAATTTAGTGGACAGTTCGGGTTTGTGTATCAATGTTATTACTAGTATACATATGTATGTATGTATAGAAGGCCACTTAATTTCCATACAGAACAGAACAAAGAATAGAATTATCCCTTACACCGCTATGGAATAGTGAAGAGTTATGATTTCGCTATAATATCATCCTATCAGCGGTTAATTATAATTGGCTGTTTTATTATTATTTTAAATGTTAAACTGAAATTCATAGCTGTTAGTCTCCCAAAAAATTGAAAATAAAAATTAAGAGCAATATTTTATGACAATTGATTCACAGTTTTCATTTACAATATTATCACTATACTAGAGCCATCGTAAGATGGCGTTTCTGAGAGATTGTAATAGTGTTGTGACACACTTAAAATTATTAATGAAAAAATACAGTTGGATAAATTATTAACGTAAAAAAATATTAACGTTTCCACAATAATATGAATTATTGTTGTTGTATTATTATGACAATAAAATAAAAAAACGCTATCGTAATATTATGTTTGCATATTCGTACTTACCTTAGTACCTATGCTTCAAGTGTGAGTTGAGAAAGTATTTGCACATAAAAATAGGTTATACATGAATAATAAACACATGTTTCTTAGATAAAAATATTTTCTTGAATGTCTTTCTATCTGATTCATCCCCAATACTATCACTCTACTTTGAACTATCGTTGCTGCTATCATTTCCTACATTAATTATAATATCATTATCTAAAATATTATCGATTCTAATATCTCTTTCGTAATCTTCCTTTATTCGTCGCACGGTTCTATAATTCAAATACATTTGTAAATTATAACTGTCATCTAGTACTTACCTACATATTTTGAATCGTTTCATTCATTCCATATTTAAATATTTTTTGTTTTGATATTTTTAATGTTTTGACATTAAATACTGTTGTTAAGAGAGAAAAAAGACTTGTGGAAAAAGAAACATTAAAATGTCGTTTCTCGATATTCTGAGCAACCATCGTTTTATTTACAAATATAATAAATAAGCCTTATATATTTACTAATAATAAATTTCGTTATACTTAAAAATATAAAGAAAATTAATTTAATTGATTATATATTATTTTAAAAACTTGAATTGTTTTTACGATTTAACGTAAGGTTAATTATATTTCGATGTTGCAGGACATCACTACTCTGGCGCTCGCACAATAAAGTATAGCATTTGTCCTCCAATATTTAGCTATCATTAATTATGAAACTTCATGTGAGTCCAAACGTCATATACAAACGTCAAACGCCATCATACAATGGCCGTACTTATAAGCGTATTTTTACATTAACTATGGATAGTAAGTTTCGTTAGCAGTCTCAAACCTCAAATTTTTATTATACTTTTCTCAAAACACTCCCGTAATACGACCCTAATGATTTCACCCTAATTAAGCTTTTTTTTACATTCATTCATTAATTAATTTATACAATCATGGCATATCACACAATGTGGGATAATCAGCGACAGGTGTGCGGGTGTGCATCACCTGAAAAAAGGGAGCACAACACATGCGTGTATATCCACACACCACAGTCTCGTCTCACCTAAAAAGGCACTACATTCAGAGTGGGTGGTGAACCTCGTTGCTGAACTGTGTGAGATGTTATTGTTGACTGTAGTATTTTCGTTTACCCGGCTGTTAAGGGACACCACCCTTCATTGTATTCTGAATGTAGTGCTTTTTAAGATGAGACTAGATTGGTGAGTGGAGATACATGGACGTGTCGTGATTGCTTTGATAAAGGAATAGACAACTGGAAACCTGTCGCTGGTTACCGTGCCGTGATGGTATAAATTAATCAATAATAATTATTTTTAATGTGAGAGTATCATTATTAAACATCCGTTATATTATTATTATATATTATTCTTATATCTTCCGTTCTAATCTTATTTTTTAAAAATCTCTTTCTTACTCTGTAAATTTTCATTAAAAATTAACGTGGATGTTAAGAAATAAAAGGGACGGTCGATGGTCCTTCCAAAATTAAATTTATATTTTATGGTTTTCGTTTAAAACGACCTCTCTCGCTTCGATACTCTCTCGTCCTAAAGAAAGGTGTCATACCTTTTACCTTACATCCTCATTCTCTGCGGATATTAACGTTTTTTCTTCTTTAATTTCCTTTTTCTCGCTGGCCTCACTACACTAGGCGAATTAATTGTTGAATTCGTTAATTAAAAATATACTCTTAAACTTGAGTAAAAATTGTAGAACTGTATGACCCGAATTCACAGTCCTAGGTTACTAAATACTAACTCCTAACCTCACTGTAGTATTTAGTATTCTTAGGTTAACAATTGCATTGCAGAGACGTCACTAACTAAATACTAAATACTACGGCAAACTTAAAGACGATGCCGTAGAATATCACATTATTGTGTATGAAGAAAAGAGATAGATAACAACACGAAAATACAAGCTCACACTGACAGCTCGATGTCACGATTTTTCTGAAATTCCAGCGAATTTTCGACATCTCGTATGGATCGCTGAATACTCTGTTTGGTATTTCTTTTGACAAAATTACCAAATACATATTTGTCGAAGTCGCTAAAATCATCATCCATCGAAAACATCTCGTATTTTAGTAACTACTCGTAAGGTTCCTCACGATTAACCTTACTTTTTGACAGTTTGCAAAAAATGTTAGTTTGCGTCGAAGCGCATGCGCTAAGTATTTAGATATGTCTCTGCAATGCTATTCTCATACAAAAACTTCGTAGCATCCTCCAGTTAGGAAGCCACATGATCTCATAACTAAAATGAGCGACTGTGCGAGGAAAACATGGTTAGTATTTAGGTCGGACTCTGCATTCGGACCTAAATTAAAATTAATAGGATTCTTCTTTTATAATCATAATGAAATCTTTATTTGTGTGCCATATTAACAAGAACAACAAAATTAATAGACTTTAAAAACTTTGTGTCACAAACTTAACTGCGTCGATAACTTGACCGGTTTCGGAGAGCACCTCTTCTTTGTCTGGAGTTCACTTACAAACTATCTGTGTTAAAATTAAAATTATGGTGGATAGGCACAGGGTACAGCTTTTACAGGGTAAGGGTAAGTGGAGGGAGTAAAAGTATAGCATTTTTATGATATTATGAATATTTTTAAATTTAATTGGATAGATGGGATAACTATCCAGATAAATGTGATTATTTAATAAAAATATTTCATTTTAAACGCAATAGGGCTGCTATGTGAGAGAAAAACATCTTATTTTTCTTTATTATGCTAGTGTACATTTTTAACGGGTCACCGAATAACGTACAATTTCTTTAATTTTACCAAGTATAGTAAAACTGTAAAACGAAACCTTGTTTGTTTGATTGGGGTTCTACTTTAACATTAATGATTTTATTTAAATTATTATTAAGCATAGTTTAAGTGTAATGAATTAGATTCTTTTTGTTAATACCGACTAACCCTTTTAAACTTTTAAATGTTGTTATTTTTGCGATTGCACTATGCAGCGTCAGGCCAAGAATCGACTAGACCTTAGAATACGGAAATGGACACTTCGTTGCGGCCACTTGGGTGCGGGACACTTGGCTGCGAGACACTTGGCTGCGGGACACTTAGGTGCGACGGACACTTGGGTGCGAGCCCACTTGGTTGCGAGTCCATTTGGTCGCGACGGACACTTGGGTGCGAACCACTTGGTCGCGAAATCATAAAAAAATCTGCTTTGGAATGAAGTGTTTCATACTGATTTTTGTAATGCTCTTTATACATATGTAGTTGATATACAAGTAAACACAGACATTTAAATATAAAATATAAGTTTAAAAGTATAAAGTAAAAACAAGGTTACTATTAAGTGAAATTATTAATTCAGAGTACCTACAAGGTTTGCTTCACGTCAAAATGCACCTTTTCATATAGAGAATCTTCGAAATAACTTTATCATTAACTCACCAATACATAGATTGCACCGCCTTGGAAACCAATATAGTGCTGTTGATATATTTAATGTACACACTATAGATGGTTTCAAAAGGATGCTTAACGTATATTATAATTTTTGATTTTTACTTTGCTTTGTTTATTTTTGTTGTTTAAATTGAATATGTAATACTGTTTATTTTTTTCTTCTTTTATGTCTAGTTTTTTTTATCATTTACCTCTATTTTCTTTTATTATGTTGTTTTATATTGTTCTTCCTTTAACTACTTACATTTTTTTATTATGTACCTATATAATCGATGTATTTACACTTATTGTTATTTTGTTGTGCCTACATTGTTCTATTTATCCTGTATTTTTTTGTAAATGCCCTATTAAGGGCGTATATATAATAAATAAATAAATAAATAAATAATATAAATATGAGAATTTTTATACCCATACCTACATGAAAAGTGATTTGTTGTGATAACAAAAATGTAGTTTATTAAAAAAAAACTTATGTAGTTAAACATCAATTCCAAAATCAATTTCAAAGTGTCCGCCGCAGCCAAGTGTCTCGCAGCCAAGTGTCCCGCAACCAAGTGGCCGCAACCAAGTGTCCTCCTAGACCGTTAAAATACACCACAGCTTACATGACCAAGATCGGATGAGCTGTGAAAGTTGACATTAAACTCGATAAATTTTAAACATGTAAAAATCATACAACTACTCTCTATTTCTTCTATGAATGACCAGGCATTTGCGCGTGTCTCTGCCCATTGAGCGTACTTATCCCCTTTTTACAACCATTTCTATTCAACCTTCAAGAAACGGCGTAAATAAATGGGGTAAACAAAAGACGTAAATTTTGTGAAGTGTTTTTATTTTTAAACAATAAAGACAAAAACTTGATTGCATCCAATTTATTTATAAATATTAGGTATATTAAAACAAATAATGACATAAATAAGGAAAATAATTTAATTTATTTTAACTGTCACAAAATTATAACGTGAAAGAAAACAATGACAAAACATAAAGAAAAGAACAAAATTTATTTTTAATGCTATGAATATATTATCTCAAAGTAAAAATAAATATAAAAAGTTGAAAATTTTACCTGTCCATTTTTATGTCTCTTAACTGGCGAAAGTGACGAACTTGGGTTAATATTTTCCATGATGCTATTGTCGACAGTTTATTACAGTGGGTGGTACCTGCGCAAAGGGGGTTTTAAAAACGGTTGTAAGTTGGTCATTCATAGCAGGAATTTAGAATAGGTGCATAATAGATGGGTCGATGGCAGAGCGGTTAGCGCGCTGGGCTAGTGATCCAGTGGCCGCGAGTTCGAATCCTGCCTCAACCGATTTCGTTCACCTATAGCACAAGCATTTGTATGCTTATTTTCCATTCAATTTATAAAGTCGCTTTTATTATTGAAGACTAACTGAACCTAGCCAAAAAAGTAAGTGGAATGGAGATTTACGTACACATCACACTATTATTTCATTATCGTTATTGCATCCCAAAAATAACCAAGGTCAGAAGAGCTGTTTAAGTTGACATTAAACGTGGAGATACAGCTTTCAATTGTGTTTTAAGTCTGAATCTATTATTTAATACTTAAGAAAAAAAGAAACTTTCCATCAGAACAATTTTTTACATTATTTAATGTTCCTACAGTTAACGAAATTTATCGTAAAATAGCTTTACTACAGATATTCAAAGAAATCATACATAGATGGGCAATTGAGAGTTCGTAGCCAAAGAACAAATGTAGTTGGAAATATAATTGTGCCACGCTATAATAAAACAATTGCACAACACCACTACATTTATCTGGGCACTAAATATTTCAATACTCTCCCAAGCGATATAAAGTTAGTAAACAACTACAAGTTATTCAAAGATAGAATTGAATATAAAAGAGCTTGAGTACCAATACCTACATGTGCGCGTATGTGCGAATATAATTTGATTTTTTTATTTTATTTTGTTTTATGTCTCGGGCGGCTGATGGGTGCTGTGTCGGATGGTTATTTGACACGAACCCAATAACAAGCTGCCAATAACTGTATTAAATTATATATAAAAATTAATATCCGTTGTTAGAATTAGTTTAGAATAGTTTTTTTTTCTCTTACTGTTATTACTATTTAAATGTTACTCTTGCCCCATACACAAGTGTCCGCACTATTAATGGGGCAATACTTTTGAATTATTGTTTGTTTTTAATTGTCAAATGTACTTTTGTATTCTATAATGAAAAATAAATATTTAATGAAAAAAAAATATCTCGTTATATTTTCAGATTTAGAAAATTCGATTGTATCATCTTGCACAGTAATCATCTTAATTGGTCATTCAGTCAATTTTAAGAGCAGAAATGCCACATTGAATAAAGAGAAAAGAAACGATAAATATCACAAGTTTCCAGAATGAATTTGTTATTTAATGTTAGACACTTTAACGGTTAATTGTCCGAGAAGCAATAGGTACAATGAATGAAAATAAAAACTAGATAATTTTACTGCATTTTTCATTGAATTAATATTTTTTGTTGATTTCTTTTTTCATAATATTATTTAGGTGCCAACGTTTCAAGATATTTCATTTGCAGAAGCAAAGGATAATCCAGCAATTCCAGACGAGAATAAAAATGAATACAAAGGTAACACTTTAGCATAAAGCAGAAAGGAAATGGACATGCAAAAATAAGCTATAAAAAGCAACCATCACGGAATGATGCGAAGAAACATCCATTAGATCCTCAGATGCTCTCTAGCAATAAACTTTCTACGGGCGCTGTTTTACCTGGAGTATTCTGATATAATTGTTTTTACGATATTAAAAATGTTGTATCCGTTAT
Organism: Molanna angustata; assembly: GCA_963576475.1. Taxonomy (NCBI): domain Eukaryota; kingdom Metazoa; phylum Arthropoda; class Insecta; order Trichoptera; family Molannidae; genus Molanna; species Molanna angustata. Next base: position 16,958,254 of record OY754985.1, read on the forward strand.
ATTTTCGAATTAAGAAAATTCGATTTCACATTGTACAGCAATCTTCTTAATTGGCCATTCGTTCAATTTGAAGAGCAAAAATTCCTCGTTGAAGAAAATGATGTTAAAATATAAGCGAAAAGATACAGAGTCGATAAAAAAATTTATTTGAGTCTTACAGTTTTTTATAAAAAAATAAATATAGGTATCGTTAAAACAAGTAAATTTTCATAAAAGGTGGCACAGTTGGCAAGCCGTTCGGTTTTTGTGCGGGCGTCCTGGGTTCGATTCCCAGCAGAGGAGAAATTTATTTAAATTCATTTCTCACGCAAACATTGCTTCTCTGGGCTGGAAACACTGGTTAGTTGGAAGAAATTGCCATACGGCAATAAACTCGCCACTTGCGCAGGGTGCAAGGAAATGTTTATTATTATTATTATAAATTAATGACATTCTATTTCCAAAAATCAAATATTCCGAATTATAAAAAAAAAAATCCCTTATCCTTTCCTTATGATATGTTATGTCTACATGTATTGAATGACAGTAGGTACACAATTCTTTGATAATGATAAAACAGGATTATTTTTTAACAGATTTTTAATTATCTCAATAGAGACGAAGTTGGAATATTTATTGTAGGAGAACCGGGAAATCAAGGCACCTACAGGGCTTACGACCTGTCATCGGCTGTCATCTGTTAAAAAATATCTTTGACTCCCGACAGGGAAAAAAAATCCAATGTTTGCGCATATGCAATAATAAAAATATTCGAAACAGGATTATGTTCAATATCTTTATTGAAGTTTATACACTAACAAAACATATTATCAAAACGAAATCGATAGAATTTAAAGTTCGGGTTGTACAGAAGACGTCATATTTTAAATTATGCCATACGCCATAATCACATAAAAAATCATAACGATGAAATTCGTAATATGCATAGAGAAATTGATGTAAAAATACGCTTAAAAGTTGTGAAATCATAAATCTGTACTGCTCAATAGTGGTGCAGAGTAAAATCTATTTATCCATCCTTTACTAAGATGGCGGTATTAAAGCAGTACCTATACCTTCTTACTGATATTTATTAAAATATTTTTAACCACGCGTCGTCGGTTCAGTTCATAACCACGGCTTGGTTCAAAGTGTTGGCTGAAACAACTTATAAGTTTTTATGTAAGTAATTCTGAGCGAGATTCATTGCAGTAAAATTATACATTTAAAATACTTTGTACCGTCGGGAATTAAACGGCAACAAAACCAGAAAATTTCGTAATCCATAACAGAACCACAAAAATACTAATGAAATTAGTGAAACAAATTTTAACGTAAAGACCTATGTATGATATGATAACTGTGTTAACCTCCTTGTGTGACTTGTAAAAAGAGCTTTTACTTTGCAATTTGAAATCAAATACATTCATTGAATCAACTTAATTCACATTTCTGTAATTCACACTGAGTAATTTTTTCCACATACTTAATATTTCATCTATTTCATTCTTAGAGAAAAAGTTCATAAGACACAAAAGAGAAAGGCAATTGTGGTTTCACTGGATTCACGAATCCAGGCCCACGAGCACAGGCGACCAGAGTACCAGCCAGAATAGGTGAGCTACACGGCTTGCGACCATGTATCCACTCCCCTGTGCAACCAAATCCAATAGGGCGCGGACAATGATGATTTTACCAATATCCAGAAGTTCTTTTATTTTATACCTAGGGAGACCTAGGTCCTTAAAGTAGGAATATAAAGACTTTGCGGGCAGACCTCTTTCCTCCACTCTCTACTCTTGTATTGATGGTCTTTTGGAATATTTGTGTTCAATGGAACAGTCAGCTCCACATAAATAACTCTTTTCAATGAAAGAGAGTATATTGTCAAGTCAAGCCTAGGAGATGAGATGCAGATCTTTTTTGGAAGGGTATATCTCTGTTCTCGTATCCATCAGGATATTCCAATCATCTGACTTTCTAATTATTGATACTACTTAATTGAATTGTATCTGTTACTCATTAAGTACTGCCGACTACAGACTGCTGATACAAAGATCCTGGGTTCAATTTCCGGTGGAGACACGATTTTTGATTGTGTTTTGTAGGTGTTACATAAATATTATATGAAATACCACCTACCTGATAGTTGCCAGAGAATTAATACAAAATAAAATCTTCATGACCTTCATTTCTTCCCTCTTCCCCTCCTCCCTACCCCTTCATCTCCTATCAAACAAAATCCTTTACACACTACCATGATATCTTGTTTGTTTTTTTCACTTTGTTTTATTTAATAACATTTTTTTTCTGGTTTATTATTTATGTTTATTGATCATATTATTTTAATTTGTGGATAGATGTTTTGGCGCAAGTCTTATTTTATTGTTCTGTACCTTCATTATTTTGTTGTCGCTGTTGTCTGTCCCAAATAAATAAATAAATAAATAAAAAGTTAATTACATTATAATGATTTATAACGTCCCACTAGGTAAAACCTGTTCCAAGGTTGTAATCTCTACACGTGTCAATAAAACCGAGTCATATTCATTGTTTCGAAAAGACGTGTAAAAACGATTCAAATAAGTATTCAAATAAAAAAAGTAAGAGGTCCTTAAGTTAAGGGCTGACAATGTCCTCTGCATAGTGTCCTGCCCAATATCCTTTTTCTTTATTTTCTTTCAATGTGATGTTTTTTTGTTTCTTCTGTGCTGTTTAATTATTTATTGTTTTAACGTTGAGCGATAAATTTAAACTGTCTCTGCCCAAATGAGGTTTTCATTATTTGCACAGAAAATATGCCGCCCAATTAATTAAAACGAGTGGGCTGTGGCCAATACTAAACTCTCAAGTACAATAGTTAGGGAACTCTTCATTAATTATACGAATATGAATTAACAGATTGAATTTATAAATTAGGATGTACACTGTTAATAGGATACTTTTTTCCTATTAAGATTAACAATCTCTGATTCATCGAATATTTTTATAGTAACACTAGCGGACCCGACAGACGTTGTTCTGCCCGAACTATTTGTGAAACAAAACATATATGTAATATATGTTTATATGGATGTTATTATTCGCTGATCTGCTAAACACTTTGAGGTTGAATTGATTATCATTTCGTATATAATTGCAATACAGCATATAATGGTCTGGACACGGAAACGAACGAATTGCAACATGAATAATAACGAAACAGTGAAAAAAATTTAAAATTCCATGCTTGCGTGTATAAATGAAATATGAATAATACCGAAACAAAGCGAAAAGATTTTTAAATGTCAAAAAAATCCAAATTACGACGCAAATGACAGATTCCTTAGTGTTGTCAGAAGGAAAAAAACTAAACATTGCTAATTCGACATTAGCGCCACCTATTACAATTTATAGTTAAGTATAAAAAAATCATGTTTTTTTATTTTCCCTTTATTATATTAATGTTTAAAATTCCATTTTGTGAATCTAAACCATTCCGGGACTCACACAAACACACACAATAAATTTCATCAAAATCGATATAAAGACTATACGCAAACATTGAATTTTATAACAAAATTTTAACATCTCAAAAGAGACAGAGTTTGAATTTTATTGTAAAAATAGTACAAGCAAGTAAAAAAAACAATTTTTAATGGAACTCAGTAATATTGTTTGTATTCTATCAATGTGGAGGAAAGAAATGGGCTAATCTACAAAAAAATAGAAATCCGCTGAAATTATGACAACGTTTTTCTAAGGATATTTCTTAAGATGGTTCGTTATAATGTTACTAAACTTAGGTCATGGGTAATGTGTAGACTTACGTAAGATAAAGGTTCCGTATGAAATATTTACAACTTATTAAAAATGTACACTTTTATATGGAGGTGCGTTTTGACCTTCAACTCCGAAATATTATGAAAAATTCAAAAGGAAATAAAAGTGTAATAAAAACGAATACGTTTTCTCTAATGTATTTTTGTTTTCAAATCTATGGTTACAAGTTTTCATCTAGAAACAATCGACCTTTGTGGCTTAGTTGGTTTGATATCTGACTCCTGAGCCGGCATCAATTCCCGGGTGATCTCAATCTGTGAGACGACTATAAACATCGTGGGCCTTACTTACTATTTGTAATTTAGGTTTAAGCTGATACTTACCCAGTTTTTTGTATGGCCAAAACTGACTTAGCATTGGATTAAACCCGTATTATAAATAGTAAGTAAGGCCCCGTGAGTCCCCATGATTTGGCGGCTTGTTATTGGGTGCATGTCAATTTCATATTTGACATGAATTTCATGAAAAGCAATACAAAATATAATAAATCTTCGATTACAGTAAAGTCTTAAATATAGAATCAACTTATATTTTGCTACCTTTAAGTCTCTACATCCTAACTACAATGGTCGAAGAGTCCAAAATGTAAAAACTATGAGATATGCTTGGCTTTAAACTACATTCGAGAACTGTGTTCATTGAATGTGCCATCAGGAAGACATCTTATCTGAAATACATAGTCAATAAGGCGATTTATTATAATCTCAGTTTCAGTATAAAGGGGTCATAAAAGTAAACTAAATTACATTATTTTAACCAAGCAATATAACAAATAAATTAGGTTGGGTTGTACCACCTCACTAGGCCAGGCCTGTTCCGAGGTGGTACACTAGTTACATAATATTAATTACCAAATCATTGTAAGCTGTAATATATGTAGTACTATTGTGTAGCTCATGACCCACTAATTGAGTCCTATGTTAGTGGTTTTGTTGTGTATGCTGTTATGAATTGAGAATTTGCTGAAAATAGTTGATCCCTTTGTTATATAACTTAAGACTTGTGTTTTCTATTAGGTGTGTGTTCTTTGTATCTTTTGCAACGAAATTTAGGATCTTTGGAGAATATATTAGGTATGTAAAATTCGTTTTGTCCACCAGATTTGTGTTGGAAATCAAACAATTTATCCAGAGGTGATGAAACAGCTCGCCAGTCAAAATCAACTCATATTAATATGATCACATTCAATATATGAATTATCGTAAGTACTTAACTAAAATTAATATCATTTTATTATTTTTCTATTGGGGCTTATGGTATACGTCCCTCATAAATTATTGCTTCGTGGCGAAACAAGATATATGTATCTTCTTTTGTAATTCAGTATGGTGTGGGGGGGATTTGGGAAATCTTTCCAGATTTCTTCTCCTGTGCGGAAGACCCTTGATGGTATCGAGTGACACTAGAATAGAGAAATGGGACTTCATTTTTATTTGCAACTAGAGGGAAATCCTTTAATTCCATCTTATCTGGGAGATAAGTGGTTTCAGTGTCACTTTTTCTAACGCCATTTAATTTATATTACACCACGCCACATTGTCAAACCGAAAAAAGATATAAATATTTGGGTATTGAAATTTACTTTATTAAAAATCAACTTGGCGTTTATAACTCATATAGATACGATACCTGACATATATTTTTATTATATGTATCGGTTTTGATGGCTTAGTAAATCTGACTCATGAATCTTTGGTTCATGGGTCCTAGGTTCAATTCCTGATGGACATACAGTTTTCAATTGTGTTTCTTTATTCCTCATGCCCCTTCTCCATTGAAATGTTATATGTAGGTATAGTTGTCGCCAAATAACTTGATCTTATCCAAATAGCCGAGAAGCGGTGCGTTTTGCACTTAAACCAAGGAAGCAAAAAGATACAAATTAAAAAAAATAAAAACACAAGTGGGTTGTGGCCAACACTAAACTCTCCACACCATAGTAAGCGTTCATTTTTTCTTCTTGAAAGGAAATCTCCAAATGCATTTTTATGACGTACATTTCTTAAACAAATAAAGATTCCAAGAGGACAAAAATTTTCACAATACACCATACACAAAAAAAAAAAACATTGTCACGAAACTCATAGTAAGTATGTATTTTTTACATGATACCTGTTGAGAAATTTAAGTACAATTGCATTACTAGCAAAGATGAGCATGTATGAGACAGTGTATCAATGTGGATGAGGCGATGTATGTCTGTGTCAAGATAGAATAATGCAGTTTTTGGTACTCACTGCCTACCCCTTGAGGAAGATAGAAGTGGAGAGTAAAAAATACACTTGTCTATAGAGACACATACAATATCAATATAAAGTTGATCACTCAATTTTCCCTTACAGAAGCTATTTTATTTCAGTTATATACATTTTTCATACAAATATGAAATTTATTTCACATTGATATGGCAATCCATAGATTTTTTTACTTATTTTTTTACAATCCTTGAATGCATTTTTGATATTTTTTATTGTTGCATCATAATTTCAAACAGTATAAAAATACCTCAATTTTTCAGACCATGAGAGCATTTTGAAAATTTGGACAGATGAAATCATAGAGATGAAATTAACGGATATCTATGGTAAATTTATTAGTTCTAGGTCTATGCACTTTACACATACATATTATGATACGTCGATCGGATTTATAGTTTGGGCTGTAGAGAGGACACAAAAATGAAAATCCGTATGGCATACGGCGTACCCCATACATACAAATACATCACGACGAAATTCATAGTGTGCACTCTATACGTGATATCCGTTGAGAAATTGATGTAAAAAAATAAGCTTAAAAATTGTGAAATCATGACTCTCCACTATTCCATAGTATGGAGAATTAAAAATACCGGAATATCGTTCAAGATGTTTGACGAAAATTAAACATTAATTAACAAAAACGATTAAATTTACATATTTTATTGAACGAAACATAAGTATCTGCTTTGGTCTCCAAGCGTTCTATAAGATTACTGATAGCGCTTATAAATAGCTATAGCCTTCGGACCATGATGTCAGCTTTTGAGACGTCCAGTACCGATCTCAGATAAACCAAAACTTCCCATGTTTTAAGCTGTTGTCAGTCAACGTTTCAGAGTAAATTTGTCGTCAAGTTGTTAAATGCTTCTGATAAATCGATTGAGCTGATATCAGTTTTGGTAATGTCCCTCGATCTTTATAGTTAGATCATGATATCAAAATCACAGTTTCAGAATTATTTGAAAACTTATCTAAACTAAGACACTAAGATGGAATACCTTGAGTCCGATCATTGCATCGTCTTACTCACTTTGTACTTAAAAAAAAAACTAAAGAAGGAATACTCATCCAGATTTCCTCTCCATATCCTTTCCCAACTGCTTTTCTTTTTTGCTATGATGTGTTTTTTTTTTGCTTTATAATCTTTTTCTTAGTGTAATGTATTTATTTTCTTTGTTTTTACTAAATAGATTAATATTTATTTAATCATGTTGTGTAACTCATACGGTAGGCAGAGACAATCGATAGCCATACGTTATTTTTATTATGATCTTGTATTTATACATAAAGTTAATTTCTTTTGGTTCTTGTATTTGTTAAGTAAGTTATTGTTGGGTCTTATTAACTAATTTTGTTTTTAGGTTGTGCTTTAATATTTGCAAATGATTCTTGATCTTAGTTTGAGTAATTCTTGTATAAGTTTAGCAAATTTTTGTCAGGTTTTTGTGTTTTATTAGGGATAATTCCTTTTTTATATATTTATTTTGTAAATTCTTGTGGGGTATTATTCAGTTATTTTTGGCTTATATTTTTATGTTAACAAATGATTCTTGGATCATAGATAAAGTCATTTTGTTTTAGTTTAGCAAATTCTTGTCATGTTTATTTTTATTTTTTATTTTACCTTTTATCACATCATATTTGTAATGACAACAATAAGTAGATTACTGCTTCCCAACTAGGAAATCCTGTTCTAGGGCTAGCAGTTTACAATTTTTATTGACAATTATATGCAATTATGAATAAGGTGATTGTTCCCGTTCCACACTAAATATGTACACAATCTCAACTTTCTGCAATCACAATCATTACCTCAACAAACATATAGGCTCACACAAAACAGATCAACCAGATTCCAATGTTCGTCATAATACCTGTCATAAATCCAATCTCTGACGCGATTTTTATTTCAGAGCCATAGAAAGAGACTAGTTAACTATGTTGGTGTAATTAATATGAATCACATGGTTCCCAAATCAAATCAAATATTTTTATGTGTTACTCAAAGAGCATCGCAAACACTATACGGTATAGTTACAATGTTGTTAATACTTTTAACTTTGAATTATTTAAGTAGTGATTATAACCTTGTTCGTGTGTTTATAGATTGTTGTGTTGTAGTGTACTTTTATGAAAGTAAGTCAGAATGTATTGGTTGTATGTTTGTCTAGGGTCAAAAGTTTTTGTATTTATTTTGTATCTTTTCCTGTTTTTTTGTATTTATTTTGTAAATTATCCACAATTTTTTTTGGGGTCATGATTTTATATTAGCAAATGATTCTTGGATATAAATTTATGTAATTATTGTATTAGTTAAGTAAATTCTTGTCAAGTTTTTGTCGTTTTTTTTAATAAATTTAAAATAAATGTCATTAAATAAATGTCGGCCTTCATGGCTCAGTTGGCTAGGTATCTGACTGTTGATCCGAAGGACCCGGTGGAGATACAGTTTTTCATTGTTTTCAGTCTGGATCTGTGAGACGATTAATATCGTAAATCTCCAGAATGTGGCAACTTGTTATTGGGTGCGTGTTAAATTAATATTTGATATAGTACCTGTTAGTTGCCCGAGAAGTAATATAAAATAAAATTAATTTAATACTTGTAGGGTTTTTGTATTTATTTAGTGTCTATTCATGTGAGGTTTTACAAATACCTGTCGTATAATTTCTTGTCATGTTTTATTTAATAAATAATTTGTTGACATTTTGAGTAAGAAATCATTCCTGTCAGTTTTCAGAAAACTATATAAAATACATCGCATTAAAGATAGAATGAATGAGGAACGCCAGACGAAGAAAATATACATTGCGGACAGGAATGGAATGAGAGGTCGGGGCCGCTCAAGGAACGTCCATGTGAACGGTATTTTGAAAAATGGAAATGTTAGAAGCTTGAACAACAGACGAACATGTATAAGACGATGTATGAATGTCGACGCGGCAATGAATGTTTGTCAAGATAGAAATAAGTGACGTTCGGTTCTCTCTGCTTTACCCCGTGAGGGACATGGCGTGATGGTTTGTGTGGATGTATCTATGAATGAAAGTTATTGATGATTGATTCAACTGAACAACGATAAAAAAATCAGTATTATATGGATATTTCTTATACTGATCAGTAGGTGTATTCGAAAACTCCTGTAGATTGTTTGCAAAGAAACCACACAAAATTATAGGAAGAGATTCTTTATACATACATAATATATTAGTATATAGGTTTATAAATATGAAATTTAATAAGTCGGAAGAATTTCGTAATAAACATTTTATTTTGATTGGTTGTCTTGACATTTAGGCAATAATAATATATAACATTCCTGAAAAACCAAATTGTAAGGAATCCCTAGAAATATTCCCCGCCGTACAATCAACCTGAGATACAACTCAGCAAAATACCAGAAACGATAAATATATATTACTGAGTATCTGCCATTAAGGCCTGTTTTCACTGAAATCAATATTTTCGGAACAAGCTTAACATTAAGCTTGTTCCGCATGACCGATGGGACCTTGAAGAGACCCACGGACAGCGACGTCCCTGGTCTTGTTTAACTTGTCAGCCGTGGTCTTCCAGTCTGACAATGTCTTGCGTTAATTCCATCATTATCTTCCCATCTCAGCCTGGGTTTGCCAACCTTGCGTTTCAATTTGAATATCAGTACACTGTCCTTCCTCCAAAAAGTATTTCGATTTGATTTTCAATGCTTGTGCTTAGAAATGAAGTACATGTTGTGTCTATACATTTATTATATTATATTGAATTAGTATATTAAAACAAACAATAAAACGAACAATATCGGGATGGTAATCGAATATGTTTTTAGTATTGCATATGCGCAAACATTGGATTTTTTTCCCTGTCGGGAGAGAGTCAAAGATATTTTTTAACAGATTTTTAATTATCTCAATAGAGACGAAGTTGGAATATTTATTGTAGGAGAACCGGGAAATCAAGGCACCTACAGGGCTTACGACCTGTCATCGGCTGGTTTACGTGATCACTTTATGCGCTTGCGCAACGTTCACCAATTATGCCTTTTTAATGAGATCCCTATCAATTCAATTTTGAAACTTCTATATATTGTAATACTGAAATTCTTTTCGCTTGAAAATATTTACAAAAAACCAATTCTCTCAATAGATGGCGTTACAACAAAATAAATAAAAAATAATAATATTGTTGTTCATAATTTCACCCATAGATGGCTGTAGTAAAAATTCCTTATTTTCAAGCGAAAAGAATTTCAGTATTACAATATATAGAAGTTTCAAAATTGAATTGATAGGGATCTCATTAAAAAGGCATAATTGGTGAACGTTGCGCAAGCGCATAAAGTGGTCACGTAAACCAGCCGATGACAGGTCGTAAGCCCTGTAGGTGCCTTGATTTCCCGGTTCTCCTACAATAAATATTCCAACTTCGTCTCTATTGAGATAATTAAAAATCTGTTAATAAAATAATATCGGGATGCTTAAAGCCAACATCGACTGGGAAACTAAATCCAATTGTCGGAATTGCTCCACCCACACTCGACGTAGGCACCCTCTATATCACCACCAACCAACAGCCTCACGTCTGAAGTCTAGAAATGGCTTCATTAAAAGCACCTCCCCGATTTAAAACTCATAACAAAGGAGAGAGGATCTGTGGAAACAGGACCTTGGAGCGGGGCTGTGGTTGCATCCACGTGAGGGTATCCCAATAGGAGAAGATCTGTCCTACTGTCTATCTGTCCTATGGACTACCATCAACAGATTAAGGGTCAAAGTCACACGATGTAGGGTGAACCTCGCAAGACGGGGGTTTATATACCAAATAGATCATTTTCCGTAAATTCTTTTGTGAGACATCAAATAAACAAATAAATTTAAATTTTTTAACCTTTTCGTGTGCGCGCTGCACAAATCCCCCCAAGTATCATTCCAATATCAAACATGTCTTTTATTTAAAAAAAAAATGTGTGAAATATCGAATAAATAAATAAATTATAATGTTATAATCATTTCCTTAACATTGTTATTAAAGCTTTATGTATATTACTTTCAAATAAAATTCGATTCTTGGGCAAGTCTTCCGTAAAATAACGTAGTGTATACGATCCTTTACATTATACTTGATAAAATCGATTCCATACAAAACATTGAAAGGACTGTTCACTTTTCTTGCGATATTTTATCAACATAAAAACCTTTTCAATACGAGGCTTTGATTTCCAAATCTCCGTTGATAATATTTTCTATACACGGCTGAAGGTAAATTTCGTGTTAATGTGGCGTATCCGAAATACATTTCAACCAAATCCTTTAATATTATTATTGTGTTTATCCAATAATATTAGGTATATCCTTTTATAATGGTGTATTGTCAAATGCTGCTGTGATGGTATTTTGCCGGACCCAAATGGATTGAGAGCGAAAAAAACCAACAATGCGTTTTTAAGCTGTACTCCGATATTCAGGAAATCGCTTATTTCTACGACTTAACCTGGTAGAGTAAGAGCCAGCGACCGCCTTATGTGTCACACTATATAGGCTGATTTTCTCTGTGTAAGGATACCGGAGCAGGTAACAACGATTGGATAATATAAACCCCCCGCACTGGACGGTTTCGGAGATAACAGCCTTCAAAGATAACCAACTCATCCAGACATTAGTCATGACATATCTCTCTAGACATATCCCTTATCCAGACACTAGTCTTGCTCAGCGAAACTACTCATATCAAGATCCCAGTATTTAAAATACGTTGAATTTTTTTTAAATGAATATCTTATTCTTCTTCTCCTTCTTCTTATATTAGATCGTTGATCTGTTTTTTCGAGAAAGCTATCCTTATGAAGCTGAAGTCTTCCGGGGAGGCGATACCCTGGTGGGATTTCGTTTGTCGCTATGAATGGGATTCTTGATGCGTCCATCCTGTTGACATGGTCTCTCCAAAATCTTCTCCTAGCTCTACTCCATCGTATGATGGCTTCGGTCTCACAGGTCCGCCTAATGTCGTCATTGCGAATTCTGTCCCTACGCGTCTTCCCTGTGATAGCCCTTGAAACCTTAATTTCCGATGTTCGTAGGAGGTTTTCGGTTCTGGTCGTGTCGGCTCTTGTCTCCACTGCATATGTCATGATTGGTCTAACACATGTCTTATAGATTCTGACCTTACTATCCGTTCTTATATATTACAAGTATATAAACTGTGAGAAATAAAATAAAGACTGTTCACAAGGTAACACATGGATATACCTAGCATATTGGAGAGCGCAAAACATTAAACGACAACAAAACTTAAGATAGTGTCGATGGTATGGATTTATGTGTGCTGTGTATGTACATATATTCTTTCATTGTCTGTTTTAAATGTTTTATTATTGCTGTCAAACCCTTCTTTCTGTAAAACTAGAAGGAGTATAGAATAAATTTTTGAAACATTAGATTATCGTGGTACATTGATATTCTCCAACTTCGGACAATCTGCTCAACACCATAATATGTATAATCTAGAAAACATTTATAGATAAATGGGTCGGTGGCAGAGCGGTTAGCGCGCTGGGCTAGAAATCCAGTGGTCGCGAGTTCGAATCCTGCCTCGACCGATTTCGTTCACCTAAGCACAAGCATTTATTTGCTTATTTTAGGGAACGTAGGAAGATGTATATGTACTTGTTTAACAAGGACATATTCAATTAAAAAAAAAAATTATGTAGGTACCTACACAAAATTAATCACAACCATGTAAACTCACCTTAGATATTTATTTTCTAAAATATTTTTTACTGCCCATCGCGTATTTTCAGATCTCAGTTTTTGTTCTATGTCGACCAACGTTACACAAACTACTTACAAAACAATAACATTAGACGGAGTTGCTCCAGATACAAAACATACTTTAAACATTTAGATATAATACATAAGTCATTGTTGGCGCAGATGACAGGTAGGTACTTCCTTTGTACCTATCCTCATCTTCCTGACATACCTAAACCTCTTCATACCTACATCTATAGGTACCTGAACGTGGCAACAATAATCTCGCCTCTGTTCGCGCGCGAGCCAGCCACGTTCTTCAGTCTCGCAAATACCCGTCTCCAATACAATACTCGTATTGTGCAAGCGCCGTGCACAAATTAATATAAAACTCTCAAATACGTTCACGGCATTCGCACGTATATTAAAGTCGGCCATGGTGTAAAAGAAAAAAAAATATGGGATTTTTTTATCATTTCATGATATAAAACGGTTGTAACTTGCACATGCATATATCTTCAAAATCTTCAAATCTACTCATACCTATACTTACCCCCGGTACCATGCGGCTTTAATGGGTCTACATTATTAGGTATTTTCTGCAAATGTCAATGGGCATCTCCTGGGAAAGTAATATTTAGACGAAATATTTATTTGATAATCTTTATTAGGAATATAAAAATAATACATCATGAAGTAATTAATCCTTATAATAATAAACAGTTACATATTATTTTACAAAATAATGAATTATATTATACAAAATATTTACATAAAAGTTCATTGAGGCAAACACACATACATAAATAATATAACTATGTAACTAATACAAATAAATATAATAATGGACACATATTAATAAATAATAATAATAAATTTGGATAATTTATATAGCGCCGTTTTTGTGAATATCTCACCTCAAGGGCGCTGAAAAAATGATTACGTTGTATCATTTCGGCTCTGGTAAGATTTACGAAAAAGGTGCGTTTTGAGTTTTTTTTATTTATATTCTATACTAAGACGGTGATAACACATGTTTATAATAATAATTATACTAAAAATAAAATACATAAGTTAGAAATAAAAAATCATCAATGAAAACAATATCTAATTTAGAACACATGGTCACCATAAAAAATCAAACGTGCGCGCACTTCGAGAGATATGTAGATACGTACTGTCGGGTTTGTTGACGTTTGTTGTTAAGGACACCAAATGGTGTAAACCAATCAGCAACCACGATTCTACTAATACATTTACATGCGTAAATACTATGCATTTTTTTTGTTTATGTATAGAATTTGTACTTTTAAAAAAATCAGACTTTACTTATACTACAGACAATTGGTGAATAATATGTTGAACCAGTGACGAATAGAGGAAGGAACTACGCGACAGAGAAATGGAAGAAGACAGCTGGCACAGTAAGTCTACTCCCTTCAAATTTTCCATCTTGTCCATTGCCGATTGCCATCTGTTTCTATTGCCGATATCGCACACATATTTTTATTTTTTATTTTATTTAAACTTCACAAACATACAGTCATACAAACAAATATTACAGCAAATTCAATTTTATCTTTTTAAGCTGCACAGTGTAAAACAAATATATCTATTTAGAATTTAGTAGGTACTCAAAATTCAGAATAAAAAGAACAAAAAGAGAGAAAGGAAGGTTGTGGCACTCGCAGTCAAAAAGGGCAAAGCCGGAATCAGCTACCGTAAACCTCTAAGGGTCTCAGAGATGGCATTTTTATATTTTATTTATTTATTTATTTATTTATTTATTTAATATTGCTTCTCGGGCAACTAACAGGTACTACATATTTAGATGGGTGGATGGCAGAGCGGTTAGCGCACTGGGCTAGTAATCCAGTGGTCGCGAGTTCGAATCCTGCCTCGACCGATTTCGTTCACCTATAGCACAAGCATTTATGCTTATTTTAGGGAACGTAGGAAGATGTATATGTACTTGTTTAACAAGGACATATTAATTTTTTTTTTAAAAAAAAAAAAATATGTCAAATATTAATTTAACACGCACCCAATAACAAGTTGCCACATTCTGGAGACTTACGATATTAATCGTCTCACAGATCCAGACTGAAAACACAATTAAAAACTGTGTCTCCACCGGGAATCGAACCCGGGACCTTTGGCTCAGCAGTCAGATATCTAAAATAATAAAGAATTTTATTTTAGTATGTCAACATTTAAAAAAAAAAATTATAAATGTAACATGCCCTTTGGATGAATGAATTTTGGACATAATTAGTTCTGCAGAGAGGCAATCGAAAAGTAAGACATATTATGTATTGTTATTATAAAGTCACAAGCAGAATTCAAAACATACAATATTACTACAATTCGACAAATAGAATATACCACAATTACATTCGTCCATAACCTATTTCACATACATACAATATAACACATACATACATACCATACAACACATACCTATATACTTATATTGTATAGATTTAAG
Organism: Molanna angustata; assembly: GCA_963576475.1. Lineage (NCBI taxonomy): Eukaryota > Metazoa > Arthropoda > Insecta > Trichoptera > Molannidae > Molanna > Molanna angustata. Next base: position 16,973,547 of record OY754985.1, read on the forward strand.
ATTATATGTACATAAAACAAAATGAATACTTAAAGCACACATGATATCGTATGCGAAAACATATTATTGAGATACATATATTCTTTTCGTGAGGCACCGGCTTAGAATAGTGCTTCCACTCTATTCTATTATTGTTTTCGAGTGTCCCGTAAGAGCCGGGTAATCGAAAATACAACAGGCAACAATAACATCTCACATAGTTCAGCAATGAGGTTCACCACCCATTCTGAATATAGTGCCTTTTTAGGTGAGACAAGACTGGTGTGTGGGTATACACAGATATGTTGTGCTCCCTTTTATAAGGCAATGCACACCTTTTGCTGGTTACCCCACATTGTGGGATATGCCGTGATAGTATGTATGTATATTCATTACTTACTTACTTACTTTCCGTGTCCGGAACACCATCAAATTAGAAACCTCCAGTGCTCGGCCACCCGTATGCCGTTTTCCTTCGCTGTCACGGTGTCTTCATTCATTACTTATAAAATTGTATTCTGTTTGTTTTCGAAACAAGTATTACTTACTTCCGATGGCCATACAACTCCGGTAGAGATTTAGCCTCCTGAACAATAGCTTTCCAAGCTTTCCTGTCAGCTGCAGTGGATTCCCAATCATCACAAGCATTCAGCACGTTCAGATCTCGGGTAACATTGTCCATCAATCTCTGCCTTGCTCTTCCCAGGGGTCTCTTGCCCACAGGGTTATTTTGCAGGATTCGTTTTGTGGCTCTTTCTTCCCCTGATCTGACATGTCCAATCCAAGCTGATGGACCTGATTTCGCTGGTGATTAAAGGTTGTTCTGTCAATGCACGAATTTCTTCATAAGTTTTTTATTTTTATTTAGGTACTTATTTTCTAAATAAGTACCTAGATAAAAATAAAATAAGAATATTTTAATATTGCACATGCCAGAGCCTGGTGAAGACAGGCTTTCATTCTAGTGATTTAATAACGGCCATTTACGGTAACTTTTTCAGACCCAACATCCGCGTTAATCTGACTAAAGCTCCAGAAAAAATATTTTACCTTACGAAAACTCTAATAAAGAATGTATGTACCTATGTATGTAGGTTCCAACTCACACACACACACACACACAAGTAGGTATGTATAGTTGACTCCTATGTATTTATGCATCAATCAAAGTTTTCCATTTTCAAAGTTCCCGGGATTTTTCTAATATCCTCTTCCGGTCCCAAACTGAATCCCTAATTTTCTTATTCATTTTTTCCCTCTTATGCGAGGGCTGTTAAGCCAACAGGTTTTCTTTCTGTGCGATGATGAAATACTTTGTAGTTTTCAGACAGTTTTTATACTAAGATATTATAATATTTACTTTATCCCTTTATTAAAGATCTGTTCTTCATTGATTGTAACAATAGAAATTTTTGCTGTTAGAATTCTAGTTGATGGACGCAAAACGCAAACTTTACTAGAGAAAAGAATCAATATTATTTATAGAATTCATATTGTAGGTATTCATTCGATGCAAAATGAAAGTGACAAAAGAAACCAAGAATCGATGTTGTTATTAGCGATTCAAAATTAATACGACAAATGAACCCCCATGCTGTAATTCGAGATTCAAAATTAATGTGACAAATGAAACGAGGGGGCCTAGACAACGTGTCATTTAAGCTAAGCGTTATATCGCTAAGCGATAGTAAATGTATGAAATTGGTCGCTATGACAACACGTGACAGCCACAAATTTCATACATTTCTATCGCTTAGCGATATAACGCTTAGCTTTAATGGCATGTTGTCTAGGGGGGCTGATCGTAAAATTGCAAATGCGAATAAAAAATATCATTCTGGTTGAATGTGAATTGGTGTAACTATTGAGTTTGCGGGAGTAAAATTATCCGGGATTCATGCTGTAATTCGCGATTCAAAATTGATGTGACAAATAAAATCAAGAATTTATGCTGTAATCCGCGATTCAAAATAAATGTGACAAATGAAATCAATAATTCATGTTGAAATTTGCAATTCAAAATCAATGTCACAAATGAAATCAACAATTCATGTTGTAATTTGTAATTCAAAATTAATGTGACAAATGAAACCAAGATGTAATTTTGAAAGTTCTATATATTATTTTAATAATGAGAAACTGATCGTATGAAAATAAGCTGTTTTTACTATCGCCATCTATGATGCAACGAAGAAACCTTTTTGTAACGCCATATATTGAGAAGTTGTTTTTTTGCTAACAATAAAAGCAACAGTCAGTGACAGTGTTTTCGCACATACGTCACCCCTGAACTGCGCCACCCCTGCAACCGATGACAGGCCGTAAGCCATTTAGGTGCCTTGATTCTCATATAATATCCCAACTTCATATCCATTGAGTTGATAAAAAATTCTCAAACCAATAATAAATTCATGTTGTGTATCGCGATTCAAAATAAATGTAACAAAAGAAACCTATATCATAATGACACTAGGAACGAAGGTACCTTCTGTGTCCATTTATAATGAATAACTCATTTTGGGACGGCTCTCGCAATATCATAACACAAAAATACCTAAACTGGGTCAGTTCACCCGTCCAACTAGATTACGAAATTCAAAACTAAAATCGCACAAAGAAGTCATACGCTTACAGCGCCTAGGTATATTTTTCAACATCCTGGATACTTCCATTAAGCTTAGCAATGCCAGTACACAATTTAAAAAACATACACGTCTATGGTTTCATGACACAGGTCAGGAAAGGACGGAAAATATTCTCGTTGCTGAATATTTACCACAAAGATAATAATAGGAAATCTGCAAATTGGATGAGAATGCTGGAGATACATTTTTTATTTTAAAATTCTCAAGTTTTTATCTATAAATTATTTGTATATAAAGAAATAGGTTAAAATTCAACTTTTAAATATCCCTTTTAATTTTTTTTTATTATAATAATTGCTATAACCACTTGAATTGAGTTTAACGCGACTAGTTTCGGGAGAAACTGACCTCCCATCGACAGGCGAATTACAACTATCTAATGTTGGACGTTTGTATTAGGTACCTAAATTAGAGTGTGGAGCGGGGGTGGGGGTCTGTGAGTTATTATTGGTTATTTTCGTTGGGGGTGGAGTTATAGCGAACATTGTTAGTAAAGGGGAAGAATTTGGAAATATTATTGTATTAATTAATGATTTGCCTGTATTTATAATTTTATGATTTTCTATGAATATCCTTTTTACTCTCCAAACAATGAATATCCTTTTTACTCTCTAAACTCTGGAATAGTGGAGAGTCATGATTTCACAATTTTTAAGCGATTTTTTTTACATCAATTTATCAACGGGTATCATGTAGAGAGTGCACACTGTGAGTTTCGTCGTGATGTGTTTGTATGTATGGCGTACGGCGTTCGGCGTAAGAAATTATTTTTTGTGTCCTCTCTGCAGTCCAAACAATAAGTCCGATTGACTTCATATTAACATCATATGTGCATAGACCTAGACCTGATTAGTATTCCATAGATATCCGATAGTTTCTTCTCTATGCTTTCATCTGTCCCAATTTTCAAAATGCTCTCACGGTCTGGAAAATTAAGGTATTTTCATACTGTTTAAAATTTTGATACAATAAAAATACACTAATCATAAATGAATTCAAGGATTGTCAAAATTTAAATAAAAAATCTATGGTTTGCCATATCAATGTGAAATATTTTTCATATTTTTATGTATATAACAGAATTCATATGTATATAACAATTTCATATTTATGTATGTATATAACAGAAGTAAAATAGCTTCTGTATGGGAAAATTGAGTGATCAACTTCATATTGATATTGTATGTGTCTCTATAGACAAGTGTATTTTTTACTCTCCACTTCTATCTTCCTCAAGGGGTAGGCAGTGAGAACCGAACACCGCATTCTTCTATCTTGACACATACATCGCCTCATCAACATTTATATACATGCTCATTTTGCTAGTAGTGCAATTTTACTTAAAATTTCTCAACAGATATCATGTAGAAAGTGCATACTATGAGTTTTGTGACAATGTTTTTGTGTGTATGGTGTATTGTGAAAACTTTTGTCCCCTGGAAATCTTATATATGTTTAAAAATCTAATAGATATGTACTTCATAAAAATGAATTTAGAGATTTTCAACATTTTAAGAAGAAAAAATGAACGCTTACTATGGTGTGGAGAGTTTAGTGTTGGCCACAACCATTTTTATATTCATGTGGTAATTTATTTGAATATTTTATAGGTGCATAATATACGCAAATATTGGATTGTTTTCCTTGTCGGGAGTTAAACATATTTTTTGACAAATTTTTAACATCTCAATAGAGACGAAGTTCACCTTCAACTCAATGCAAACCACAGGGCCCACGAATCGTTATCGACTGTTTTCGTTTACGCTTGCGCAACGTTCACCAATTATGCCATCCTATTGTTTCCCCTTATCAATGCAACTTTGAAAGCTCTATATATTTTTGATAATGAGTAACAACAGATCGCTCGAAAACAAGCTGTGTATCTCTTTGGATGGTTTTGTGAGCAGCCGTGAGAAAAAAAGGCTTTGTTAACATTGAAATCTTAATAACCAAAATGACCACGATCATTAGAGATATATCGTTATTTGAATGGAGTGGTAAAATAAAGAAGAATTAAAGCTTGATTAAAAAAAATATACAATTGGAATCATATGAATGGATATCCTGAAAAAGGAAACGAAAACATCATACATTTGAGGATTTAGTTTCCTTTAGTTTAATGATTTGCCAGAATGTGTAAAGGAGGCGTCTAGTCCTGCCGCTTTTCGTCGCTTAGGTGCTGAATACATAAAACAAAAGTTTTTTTAAAAATCGTGTGTTTCTATTGTTTATATATTATGTTCTAAGATTCTATAATATCTGTTTTGCTTGTTTTGATACTATATTATTATATTATTGTTTTTTTTTCATGTTGTTTGATGTCTTCTACTGTGGTATAGTTGTCGCCAAATAACTTGAACTTTTAACCGAGAAGGGGGGGCGATTTGCACGAAAACCAACGAAGCAAAAAGACACAAATTTGCGCTCTGCGCAACCGGAAGCTCGTTCAAGATGTTTGGCGAAAATTATAGTGTGTTTTCCTTTTGTTTTTATTTTGTGTTTTATTGTTATTGATAGGTACGTGTCTTTTTTTGGTGTTCATTTAGTCATCCGATGTTGATTTGTTTTTTTTCTTATTTTTTTTTATTTTTGTTTATACTAGATGTAAGAAATTGTATTTTTTTACATCTAAATAAAATATATACAATACAATACAAACAGAAAGTGTGAAAGACTTAAAATACTTGGTAAAAATGGTATTCGATGGATGCATCCAAAATGGGAATATACGAAGTCAGAACAATAGGAGAGCATGTATGACGCGATGTATGAATGTAAATGAGGCAAAACAGGTATGTCAAGATAGAAGAGTCTGGCGTTCGGTTCTCTCTGCCTACCCCAAATAGGGAAACGGCATGATGGTATGTATATATGTACAATTCTTCTTCTTTCCTCTTAGCGCTTTTATCCCGTATGTATATATGTACAATTCTTCTTCTTTCCTCTTAGCGCTTTTATCCCGTATGTATATATGTACAATTCTTCTTCTTTCCTCTTAGCGCTTTTATCCCGTATGTATATATGTACAATTCTTCTTCTTTCCTCTTAGCGCTTTTATCCCGTATGTATATATGTACAATTCTTCTTCTTTCCTCTTAGCGCTTTTATCCCGTATGTATATATGTACAATTCTTCTTCTTTCCTCTTAGCGCTTTTATCCCGTATGTATATATGTACAATTCTTCTTCTTTCCTCTTAGCGCTTTTATCCCGTATGTATATAATATGTACAATTCTTCTTCTTTCCTCTTAGCGCTTTTATCCCGTATGTATATATGTACAATACAAACAATAAAAGGAAATAATATAAGGCGATGTCTGTATGCTGACGAAGTGATGGATATTTTTCGAGATAAAAATATGGTGTTGGTTTTAAGAGGCATAGTTGGCAACGAGCGATGAATTTTTGTCTTTACTATTGTATTGTGAGCCTTATTATTATCTTAAATTATTGAAGTGAAATAAATACCAAACTCTTCAGTTTATTATTGTTAGGTACCATATTTAGTTGGAGTGAATAGTCTACGTATTCTCGAAAACACTTTAGTAAATCCCCAAAACTAAAACTTATACACATCTGCCGGTGGGTTGACTAAAGCCGCTGGATAGTCGTGTAATCTCGCGGACCCATACTAAAGCCACTAATTAAACCCCGTGTCACTCCAAAGTCACCGCTAGACAATAGGATTGCCGCTCCTAATTGAGTATTCCAATTTATAACGCAGAGTCAAATTGTGGAGTGGTCCATTAAAAGTATTTGAGGACATAATTCTTGTATTTCTCGTGCCCCAACACACATAATTTGAAGAAATAAAAAAAAAAAAACCCTCACGATTACCCATATCATGGATATAATTATTATATGGAATTCTACAATATTTTTAGATGTCATAGAACTCCGTACGATAATTATATCCATGATATGGGTTATCACTAGCGTTTTGATTTTGCCAGTCGAACCAGACTTGCCCCCCTGAAAAGAAATGTTTGAAGGTTCGACGATCCCCAGATGCGATATTCTTTAGATTGTCGAAATTCAAAATATTATACCAACTAATGACATTTTATATATAGACACGTCATATTAAAACAACACGCTCTACAAAAAAAATGGCACAGAAAGGAATTCTTACATCATCAAAAATGACCACGGAAATACGGCACACGTATTTTCTCAGAGAGATAATTATATGATGTGTAATCACATTATCCAACTGTCAATTCGTTTAAGAGAATTTTATTTTCTTAATGAATCGACAACTTTAAGCCAATACGCGTGTATGAAGGAACATTTTTGTATAGTGTAGTTGAATTTTTGCATGCCAAAAACACCAACTTAGAGGATTCGTTGCATATAATATATAATGTTCTGTATATGGATGAATTCAGAATTTGAAGAAGAATATTTTGTGTGGTTTTTGTGTGTCTGTGTGTCCTTCCCCCTTATAACTTTTGATCCGCTCAATTCACAGAGCAACTGTAGAGGTTGCTCCAGAAACAACTATATAGACTACATAATCGGTGACGTGCACTGTAGCAGTTACAAAGAGATGAAGAGACTGGCGGACGATAGAGATAAGTGGAAAGATCAAGTGTTTGGCGCAGACCAATCCTAGGATTGTGACCCAGAATAAGAAGAATGCACAGAGCCCAAAATTTCAGCAAATATAGATAATTACAGGCCTATAAAATTCTGTGTGATTTATAATCTTCAACATCTGAAAAGAGTGAAAGCAGAACAGTGTGTCAAATAAAAGTAGAGAATGAATGGCTTGAACAAGTCGACGAGTATGTCTATCTGGGTAGTATGTTCCAACGGAATGGACGGCCTGATAAGGATATTGAAAGAAGAGTTATGGCAGGAAACAGAGTGAATGGAGCACTTAGACCAGTTATGAATGATCGCAACATTTCAAGAGACGCTAAACTTGCCATTCATAACGCAATCGTAGTGCCAACCCTGACGTATGCAAGTGAGACCTGGACATGGCAGAAGTCGCACGAAAGCAGAATAAATGCAGTTGAAATGAGATCGCTTAGAAGAATTTGTAACAGAACGATGTATGATAGAGTTCGGAATGAAGATACAAGGAAAGAATGTAAGATAAAGAAAGATGTAATTAACAGAATGAAAGTTAACACATTGAGATGGTTTGGCCACTTGGGGAGAATGAACGTAGAACGCCTGACGAAGAAAATATACAAAGCTGACAGGAACGGAATAAGAGGTCGCGGGCGCCCAAGAAAAGGATGGCACGACCATGTAAACGATATTTTGAAAGATGGAAATGTAAGAAGCATGAACAACAGGCGAACATGTATAAGACGATGTATGAATGTTAATGAGGCGATGAATGTGTGTCAAGATAGAAATATGTGGCGTTCGGTTCTCTCTGCCTACCCCGTGAGGGACATGGCGTGATGGTATGTATGTATGTATGTAACATCTGAACTAATGAGAAACATATAATATGGCATCTTTTATATTTTGACATAAGCTTTCAATTTTCTCAAAACATAATCCCGGATTCGGTTTTATTAACAATTTTTTTTTAATATTTAATTCTTTATTCATCTCGAATAGAATTTATAATATATGAGCAGGATCCTTGAGTGACCTGCAGATGTTTACAATTTATAAAAAATGTTTTACCTACCAACGCTATTGTCTTTTTAAGTTTTGTTGCAACGCGCAAAATCTTTTCACGATTGACACGTTCTGTAGGCAAAGTCAGAATATATTTTTGATTAATGTTGGAATAAACCATACCCTACTGGATTTTTCTTTTGTTGAGAAAGAAGGCTTGTTATTATTCGCACTATACTTCAAAGGGTAGAAGGGTAATAGTTTCAAAAGGTTAAGAGAAGGAATGTCAAAGGCTTTTGTCCCTGTCGCATAGGTACACAGACGTTTTCATACATGATGTATTTAATTTAGAAATTTTTCATAAATTATTATCTTTTTTTTCAGTGTAGTTTTAGAGAAATGATTAATGATTACGCCATACATACCATCATGCCATGTTCCACTTTTTTCTATATTGACATACATTAATTTTGAAATTAGTTTTTAATGCATTTTTTACCTTTTTCTTAATTCAATCTCTAAAGCCTTAAGTATTAAATATTTCCATTGAAAACTACAAATTAAAATTGAGAACCTATGTAGAACGTTTGTGTTTAACAAATGAGCATTATATATAATAAAACGTCCTTAATAATTATGAAAATTGAGAACCTATGTAGAATGTTTGTTGTTTAACAAATGAGCATAATGTCTAGTAAAAAGTCCCTAATAATGATTAAAATTCAGTAACAGTTTCATTAAAACCAAAGTTGATAATTTGTAAGTTTGAGTTTGTCCTTTAATTCTCCCAAACTTCTCTTTTCAAACTCAATAATAAATCCTCGCGTTTTTCTCTGACGACTCACTCTTCCTACATTCTCAAGTTTGGCCTAAGACAGAACTCTTGTATCTACTTTGAGGGCTAATTCCGAGTTATTACATACAACTTATTATACGGTTATGTTATTTCAAACATACAAAGACCACATAAAACTTCAAGGGTATCATAAAATAACAATTATTTTCATTTAGCTTTGGCAGTAACTAGGTATATATTTTGATTTCATTAGAACAATTTCTACTAGTTTGATACTTATAACAAATTTTAATTAAGTACATTATGTATTTAGTGAATTGATGTACAAACAAGTGGCGCATATATTTATTTATTTATTAAGAGATATGCAGATGACACAGTTATATTAACGGACAGCATTGAGGACCTCCAGAAACTTTTAATTTAAACGATATATGTATGTGCTACTGGAGAGGAGTTGGGATTAAACATTAATGTGAATAAAACCAAATAGATGACCTTTGGTCAACTGGACTACTCCGCAGCGTCTCTACAATTAAAAGGTGTAAATGTTGAAAGGATGGAAAAAAATACATATCTTGGCAGTGTCATTACACAATCTTTAGACCCCGATGTTGAGGTAAAACGCAGAATTGAAATAGCGCGAAATACTTTCAACAAGATGAGAACACTGTTCTGCAATGACAGCCTTAATTTGAAACTCCGTCAGAGAATGATAAAGTGCTATGTTTGGTCCGTCCTGTTGTATGGTTGCGAAACTTGGACGTTTAAAGTTAATACAATGAACCGGATAGAAGCGTTTGAAATGTGGATTCATTGAAGAATGCTTCAAATACCCTGGACAGATTTAATATCAGACGTACAAATTTTGCCTCAAGCACATACGTAGCAGAGAACTCCTGACAAATCTAAAAATTCGTAAGGTATCATATTTGGGCCACATTCTGCGAGGAGAAAAGTATAAATTGTTGCAGCTGATAATACTGGGCAAGATTAAGGGTCGTCGTGGAGTTAGGAGAAGGCAGATGTCTTGGCTGATACGGCACTCAGAGAAGAAGAAGAATAAGAGAAAAAACAATTACACATCACACATGCATATTTTTGTTTTATAAAAAAAGTAATAAGTGTCGGCCTTCGTGGCTCAGTTGGTTGGGTATTTGACTGCTGATCCAAAGGTCCCGGGTTCGATTCCCGGTGGAGACACAGTTTTTAATTGTGTTTTCAGTCTGGATCTGTGAGACGATTAATATCGTAGGTCTCCAGAATGTGGCAACTTGTTATTGGGTGCGTGTTAATTTAATATTTGACATAGTATACCTGTTAGTTGCCCGAGAAGCAATATAAAATAAATAAATAATAAATTTGATTTATATGTGTAATCACAATATTTCTCATAGAGAAGTTACAATGTTAACATAGACGAGATTAAGATAGAGATAAAAGTAATAAAACATAAAAAATCAATACTTATTGAAAAAACATATTATGAAGTATAGTTTGGAATACACAAGAATGACATCACTCATATAACATTACTTCCTCAACAGTGCATTCCAGTAATACCCAGGTCCTAAGAGGTTTTATCATTGATCTTTTTTTAAAATTTCCCTTTTCAATATAGTATCAGATGCAATAAAAATGTCAATATGGTCATTAAATTGGTCATTAAAGTTTTTGCATATTCTATAAAGCGGTATCCTGAACCCTGTATTAGTTCTCGGAGTATTTGTGAAAAAAAGTTGGCGCTGTCTCGTTATTCTAGATGGAATTTGTATTTGAAGCATACTATTTAATTGAATGTAATCAAATTTACTATGGGATATTTTATATATAGTGTTAATGCATCAAATAATTTTCTTCTGTTGGCAAGACTAATCATGTTATATCTTTTAAGTAAATCATTCTATTGGATCTGACGTTCATGATTTCTGTACTGCATAGGTACACCTAAGGAATTGTTTTTGTATCTTTTCAATATTATAAGAATATTTCGCAAAATAAGGACTCCAAATAACACTTGCGTACTCAAGTCTACAGCGAACTAAAGAGGTGAATAATATAAGTAGGGATTTTTCATCCCATGGAACGATACGATTTAGATATAATTTCTTCTATATGAGCATGGAAGTGCAATTTAGAATCAAATATGACTCCAAGATCCGTAATTTCGTTAACTTTAGCCAAATTTACTATATTGTTGCTGTATTGAAAATTGTGTTGATTAACATTTATTGTAAAGGCAATTCGTTTACATTTATGAATATTCAGTATTACCTTATTATCAACGCAGTAGTTATGAAGATTGTCTAAGTAAATTGACAAGAACTAATCGAAACTATAAAGACGTTTAAAGGCAAGCGTCGGATTGGACGGAATGCATCAGACGGATTTGTTTGTGGCAGTGCGTCCACAGAGACACACCAATCGGAGTACCGACAAAACTGTCATTTGGAGATGTTGACAATTTGCCATAGTAAATGCAAATTCAAAATACATTAGGTATACCTAAATGAAAACACTAATTAGTTTTAGTTTCACTATTTAATTTTAACTCTGGCACTGACCGGTATCGATCTGTTGAAGATCATCGTCAGAGTGCATCGTCGTCAATCTGACGGATGATCTTCAACAGATCGATACCGGTCAGTGCCAGTATTAAAATTAAATAGTGAAACTAAAACTAATTAGTGTTTTCATTTATACCTAGTATAATGGAGTTTCACCACGAATTATCCGTCGACAAAATTAACAAGTCAAAATACATTATTTTATTCAATGAAAATATTTAATAAAAATAAGAATGAACGTAAAATAATATATAGCCCTTGCCTTTTCTCAGATATACCTACATATCTTTCTGCCAAATTTCATTCAAAATCTTTCAGCGGTTTTCGCTTGATTGTGTAACAAACATCTAAACATCCAAACATTTGAATTTATAATATTATTGAGATACTTCCAGTACTACGCAATTTTTTTTTGTGATATTGATTCCAATTGGTTCCATGGCCTTTGAGATGTGTTAACCCTTTGAGATCCGGTGGCAGTTTATTATAAATTCGAGATGCAGTACATACAAAAAATCATAGCCTTAATTTTGTAATTATTTTTGGCACCAAGTACATAGATTAGCTTCTTGTATCCTTTGAGGTACAATATTTATGAATAGATTTGTTTTTTAAAATAAATTAATGTGCGTTGAGACTGATGTAAGGAGGTACACGCATGCTGTGTTTCCTTTTTTAATGCAATGCACACCCACACCCCTGTTGCTGGTTACCCCACATTGTGGGATATTATGCCGTGATAGAACATACTTTGTTGCATGATTTTAAAATATGAAATAAAGTTTTGAAGAAGATTAACTTCGCGGTCATAATATTCCGTGACTAATATATCAGAATCTACTCACATACTTTTATGCATACATTGTACACGGAAAAATCATGCGATCGAAATTGTGGATTGTCTTGTTTTTTTTCAGTATTTATTTCAAAAGATTACAATCTCAGTTACAATCACGAGTTTGAGGTGGTTTGGGCATATCGAACAAATAAACGATCAACGACTGACCAATACAAAATGATTATGCAAAAAAACGCGAGTGAAAAGAAGGCGTCACCATAGAAACAAGGCAAAATCATGTAAATGATATCGTGCAACAAAGAAACACATGAAACTATAATAATTGGTGAGCACACATGATACAATGCATGTGAATGATGCTTTGAGGATTTTCTGACTATACAAAAAAAGGTTTCAAGGTTTCAAAAGTTTCAAAGCTTTGTGCACCAATATGTGGATCTGAGTTTGTTGGTGACTAACGTACTATGGACCGGTATTACAGTCTCAGTTTAAGAGCTAAACTCAAGTTTCACAAAAATATAGCGTATTACAGTGTCCGTTTAGGCCTAATCTTCCATCAAATACGTCACTAAAACGACAAATATTTAACTCAACGTTTCTGGCGGATTACATGAATACTTAACGGTGCGTCCACTGTCATTTCTCGACTCCGTTGCTAGGCAACGCGTGTAGTTTCAGTGTTCTATCACTAGAGGCGTTAGTTGTATCGACGGCGGCGCCACACAAGAGTTGAGGGCCAACTGTAATATCGGGCCATAGTAACATAACATTGTTTTAAATATACCTACCTTGGTCATTTGCTAATTAAGTGCAGTTAATTTTGTCCCTGTAGAAAAATAATCATTTATAATTAATTTAGTCTAAACCTCATTTTTTTGACATAAATACCAAATACATCGCAGTAGCAAACATCAATTATAATCTTGAATCTGTATTTCCACTTTCTTTAAAGTATCTAACAATGTGGTAATTTCTCGTAACAGCTTTGTTTTACCTACAAACTCAACATAGTTTATAAAAGTTTAACTAATTAATTTTTAATCAGTGATATGTTATGGAAAGATATGCAACGCCATACAAATTATTCGCAAAAAAAGTGTTGCGTACAATGTCTCACACTCGTTCAAAACAGTCACTTTTTGTCCTTGTCTATTGCATACCTTTCTGCGCTCTTTCTTTTTCTAACACGGCACCTGATAACAGTTACAATAGTTTAATCTCTCCATCCCTTTTGTTTGCATACGTTCGCTAGGACACATGTTTTGATTGGGACTCATGTTTTAGTGTGCAGATTTTTGAATTCCGTTGTATATCTTTCCATAACATATAATTTTTTTTAATATATATTTTTTTATTCGATGCACTATGAAGATACGTGTTAGTAAGGGTAACTATTGCGTGCGTTAAAGAGGGTTTATATGTACGTGATTCCGATTTTTGTAAACACGAAATTTGTTGATTTTTCGCATTATAAACAAACCTGACTTGAAATAAAAATTATTACAATTCAATCGATCTATCGGTCCATTAACTTTAATTTTTTGCACTCTTTAATTACATAAAACATTTATTCGTCTGCGACATATGGTAATGGAGTAATTTTATAAAAATGCCATAAAAAAGGATATTTTTAATAATTTATCAAGGGGAATTTATGCTGAATTTTAAAATATTGTGACTAACATTCACAAGAGAAATGTTAGGCTTATAAATTTGGGTGTTTCGGTTTATAGGTATGCTATAATATAAAAAAATTCTAATTTACATGGATGGAGATAATATTAATAAAATAAAATTGAGACGAAAAAAAGAAGTTTACCCAAAAATACATAGAAATATATTTACAAATGAAAAGAAACAACAACTTTTCCTACGCAAAAGGACCATGCTCAGCTATGTTGCAGGAAGACAAGCCCCCAGCAGCTGAATTTTAGCATGATCCCATTGGTTATGTATTATAATGTAAATACAAAAATGCTCCAAAACATACACATTATACATAGATGTGTGGCGTTCGGTACTCTCTGCCTGCCCAATAGTAACATAGTAACGAGTTCATTTAGATTGAATGATTCTGATTATTTTTCCAACAGGGCGTATTTTTTTACCACAAATTTGTAATTCGAAAATTGCAGGTTTATTATGGTGCCTTCTTTAAAGGTTGACTGCTACCAACGTACCTAATTTTTCAATTTGAATTTGCATCATAACTACAAAACGAGTCATTTTGAAAAAAATAACCTAGTTAGTTTGGATATTAATAAAGAAAAATATACCTTAACTTTTTAATTATTTTCTGTATATTTTTTTGTAGGAAAATAATTAGCATACCTCGATTTTTGACATTTATCTTAAATTTCTAATAAACTATAAGGTATAGAGCATTATAAAGGAGATCAAAATATCTGGAAAAATACGATGTAACGTTGCATTAATGCATCAGGTTATGTTAATAAAGCAAAAAAAAACTTTTATTTCGCAATGGCGCTGAATGGAAAAAAAATGTTTTTCAGGTTTATTTACTAAACCTGAAGAATAAATGCAACGTCACATCATATGTATTTATCTAGATATTTTTGTCTTCTTTAATTTAAAAAAAATATGTTGAACTACGCTTTATATTTTATTAAAAATATAAGATAAACGTTGAAAATCGGGGTATGCCATTATATTTCTACAAGAATTTATACAGAACATTATCAAAAAGTAACGATATATTTTTCTTTATTAATACCCAAACTATCTAAATTATTTTTTTCAAAACGATTTGATAAGAAATAATGATGGTATATCAAATTGAAAAATAGGTACGTTGCAGCAGTACCCTCCTTAAGCTAAGTACTTTGAGAGGTTTAAATGCCACAGTAAAATTGAATTTATTAGTGATGGTTTAGTTTTAAAAAAAAAATTAAGTACCGATTTCGGTATAAATGCAATCAATTATAGCTTCAGAGTGGGTACTTATAATCCATGTTTCATATGTATCATAAAGATGCGAAGTCAAGTATCACACGGTCATGATACTTAAGAAACGTTTAACTCCATGGCTATAAAGATGTGATCTCTCCATTAAACTGAGTTAGTAACAGTTTATCCACCAAACTCTAAGTCATTGAAAATAATGACATAGTTGAAATAATATTTGTGATATTACCCAGAACTAAAACGAATAGATTTTAGTACCACACTTTCATATTTGGGGTAAGCAGAGAGAACCGAACGCCAGACTCCTCTCTCTTGACATACACGTCCATGCATCTTTCACGTTCACGTCCATGCATCTTCTCATACACGCTCTTCTGTTATTCTTACTTCTAACGTCTTCATCTTTCAAAATTCCATTTATGTGATCGTGCCAAATTTTCTTCGGCCGACCTCTACTTTTCGTTACTCTTTAATCAGCCTTATATACCTTTCTTATCAGACGGTCATCAATCAATCTTTCTATGTGACCAAACCACCATGGGGCATTTATTTTCATCTTACTTACGATATATCTCTTTCGATCATACATTCACGTCTAATATCCTCATTTTTTATTCTAATATTTTAAGATTTTTTATAAATATTAGTATTAGAGATATTATAGTATATAGTATTATTGTATATAGTAGTATAGATTTTAGTATTTTTCATAAATAAACTGTGGAATCTCTCTATATATCTCAAGAGAGACTTCTTTTTCCTTGTCGTGGAAATCTGGGAGTTTTAATTCAAAAAAGACTAGCACGTGTATTTTTACTAAATTACAATATATTTACAATAAATTAAATATAATATATACAATTTATAAGTCGACTCAGAATTGATACTGTTTAAAAGAGGTATGTTCCTAGAATGAATACTATGTAGAATTTTCATTCATTACCTAAACTTTTTATTGTTACCATGCAATAAATAAGTTTTCAATACAATAATAAGCTTCTCACTAATTAATAATTATTTTATTTAATTTTAACCCCACCTCCACAGATGTCACTGCTATACATTTCATTGTTTTTAATTTTTATATATAATTAATATATTAACATATTTTACATAAACACAAATTAATAAATATTTTTAATTTTTATTATCGACAGTTAATATTTTAAGATATTTTGTTTTCTATATAAAACATGTAGGTACGTATGTCAGGATAGGAGAGTATGGAGGTCAGTATATTTTATAGCAAATTAAATTATCTAGTCGGGGTGTTTCGGGTTTTTTCGAGTCTGTATTTTTTTGAAAAAAAAATGAGATTTTGTATTTGTCTATATTTAGGTATACCAATTTTAAGGGTTCTAGCTTATATGATTTTGGGATGTATGGAAAAATTAAGTAAATATTCAAAAGTTGGAACCCCTGACGGAAACAATAATTCTTTTTTGTGTAGTTTTCTATCTATATATACTGACACACACACACACACACACACACACACACACACCCTCACACACACACACACACACACACACACACACACACACACACACCCTAACACACACACACACACACACACACACACACACACAGACATAGGAATACGAATGCATACAAATCTCGTGTATTTTGGCTTGATTCTTTGTCGATATTTTAAGAGAATAAAATTCTCTTGAACAAATCGACAGTTAATATGTGTTCCAGTAGTTAATATTCAGTTACAATATCATGGCCTGATTTAATTAAGATATGGTTTGTATTATTTAATGTGAAATAAGTCAATACTATTATATGTATTATTAGTATGTAGATAATTTCCTGTTTAAGACAGTGTTTTACGTATGTATGTTGTGTCAATATTTTTTATATGAAGTGTGTTTGTTGAGCGGGTGGATTATTGTTGGATTGGAAAAATATGACGTTCGGTTCGGGGACATGGTGTGATGGTATGCATATTGATATTCTATAAATTGCCCAAGTCTATAATATGAATTATAGATTTAATAATTCCGTATTAATCCCTGATACAAATTAAATCAAATCTCTCCTAGTTTGCACAATTTCGATTCACCTGCTTCGATAATTCGATTATACGATTAACCCCGATTGATATGATACGAACCAACTTAACAATATGAAAAGAGCAAACCTACGTCAATACTCCAATTCATGCTCTTGGTAAAAAGGTTGATTTGTTATCATTATCCCGCTGAGAATAATTGTTGATTCTTTATTCCAATTCTCTACACGTATAAGGTTTAAAAAGTTTCTTAAGAAAAACCCAAGCTTTTTCTGCTTTACAATATATCGACTCTAAGCTCCTAATAGAAGTATTTCAAAATGAGTGTTTTGTTTCCCAGATTTGAACGATTCGTTCACATTAAACGATTTTAATTATATGTAGGTAAATTCCAATAGGAACGAGATAGTAGGGAATGGAAACCATTTGAAGATACCTATAAACTTTATATTTTTTACTAGAAACCAAAAATCTCAAAAACGAACATATTGTTTTATTCAATCATTACAATTTTTTTCCATAAACGTACTTAATTCACACATTAATTATTTAAACTGCATTGAAACATTTCAAAATATTAACATAAAATTTGTTACGAAAATGGAATCAGACTGAACGATACAATTTAAGGAGGTACATAATTACGTAGCAAGAGACTGAACGACGCAATATAAAAAAAGGATGTTCGATTGAAACAGTTGCGTTCAAAGACCTTATATACTAAAGTAATAAGGTCTTTGGTAGCGTTAGACTGAACGATACTATTTAAAAAAAAGTAGCGTTAAGAGGACATATAACGCTAAACTTAATGACTGAAAACATGATATATTAAAACCGCCCAATGCACTATGAAGTTGCGTGTTAGTAAGGGTAAATATCGCGTGCGTTATAAAAGGTTTATACGTTATTTAAAATATCACCGGGAATCAAACCCGGGAATCAAACCCGGGACGAAGGCCGACAATATTTATTTATATTACCTACGTGCAAATAATTAATTTATTTTTGTTTCGTGTTAATATGTTCCCGAAATGACTTTAGTTGTGTAGCTTCAGTTTATTTCGTGTTGAATACAATTGGGTTATTCCGTTTCCCTAATCCATTAGTTATTGGGTAGGTAGGTGATGCCAGTACACTCTATATAATATCCGATACTAGTGGATTTTTCACACCCCGATTATTTTATAGAGTAAATAATAACACCTCTGGAACCATTTGACCTATATAATGCCATTTCGGAAGACTGGACCCCCGTTATTGATTTGACCAGTTGTGTAATAAGAAGATTTTAATCCGAACATTGCTTTTATAGGTCCGAGCTTCCTACTTAGAGAAGATTGATTTATGAACCAGATCTCAGTTTAAATCATCGTTATTTTCTTTATTACTAGTTGCATGTAACACATGAGATCCAATTGTCGATAGTGATAGTATGTACAGTTGAAGAATAACTACCAAACTACATATAAACCCATAAATACAAATTATTTAATATTTTAAGATATTTGGTTTCCTATATAACACATGTACCTAGGTATGTATGTCAAGTCAGTCCTTTTTTCCTACCCAGAATATGAAAACAGCATGATGGTATGTATGTATGTTTGGATATAAGTATCAAACTATTAAGTCTTCTTAGATTATTGTGTGTAGCTATTGCCATACAAATTGTATGAAGCAATGTCGTCACTAAATTCAATCTTTATAAAAATTGTTAAAAAAATTTTGAGATGTGCTAATACAATGTTAATATTTTTTATAGAAAATTAAATTATCTAGTAGGGGTGTTTCGGCTTTTTTCGATATTTAAAAAAAAATGGAAATATAGGCAGTGGAACTCAAATCTATCATAAAAAAATATTTTTCTTAATAAAAAACGTTTGTGAAACCCTGGAATTGAAAAAAAAAACTCATTTGAGATTTTGTATTTGTCTATGTTTATACCAATTTTCAGCGTTCTAGCTTTTATGGTTTCTGAGATATATGGAAAAATGAACCAAAATTTCAAAAGTTGATAACCCCTGATTGAAACAAAAATTCAAAATTCTTAGTATAAAAGTTTTGTAGTCCTATAACTGTTTATATATTCTAAAAATTTGGGCTCTGTAAATTGAGCGAATCAAAAGTTTTAAGGGGGGGCACATACACAGACACACACACAAACACACAAAACTCACATAAAATGTTCTACTCCGAATTCTGAGTAAATCCATGTATGGGAACATATATGCTGCGAGGCCTCTAGTTGGTGTTATTAGCATGCAAAAAGTCCACTACACCATACAAATTTTTCCTTCGTACACGCATCTTGGCTTAATTATGTCGATTCATTAAGAGAATTGAATTCTCATGAACGAATCGACAGTTGGATAAAGCAATTTTTTTCATTGTACTTACTCGAAAAATTGTACCTCGGACAGAATTCCGATTTAAACATCTTTATTTTAAATTTTTTGTAAGAATCCCTGTTTTGAATGTTTTTTTATATTTACACAAAAAACTGCAAATAATATTTTACGCATAAAAATATGAATAGGTACTTGTAAGTACTACGTTAATTTTGAATTGATAAATTAAGCAAGAACAACGCCGAACACTCTTAATACAAAAAGTAAGGTTTTTAGTTTTTTTTATTGTACATTGAGTTGGTTTTTGCATTTCATAAATTGCTGAATTTTTTTTCCCTGAATGAAATTTAACAAGGCTCATTTCACGAGAAAAAAATTCAAAACAAAATTGTTGTTGAATATTTAAGATTGCATTTTATATTCGCATACTTTGGATTTTTCTCCTCGTCGGGAGTCAATGATATATTTTGACAAATTAATATTTCTCTCTGTTGGGACGATATTTTAAAAAAATAGTATTTAAAAACAGACGAAGTAGGAATATTATAGAATAATCGGGAAATCAAGGCACCTACAGGGCTTACGACCTGTCGTTGGCTGGTTTATTTATCTACCATTTATTTATTTTTTATTTGATTCAGTTTCCTTATCAATAAAATTTTTGAAAGTTACGAATATTATTGTTTTCATCAATATTATTTGTTCGCTTGAAAATACGCGGAAAACACCATCGCCGTCTATGGAAGTGACGAAGAAGTATTTTTCTAACACCATATATTGAGAAATCGGTTCATATACAATGAAAGCAACGATACTTATATATGAGGTTGTGGAGGAACATCCCTATGATGTTCCCACATCTCTAACTTCACTTTATTACTACCAATTTAAACTGAAATTATAAACAGTGAACCCCTCCTACGCTAATCATTCGGAATATCTCCAGTTGCCGTGGCTTGACGTATCGCGAATTCTCCTCGACATTCTTATTCCATGTAAATTGAATATTATGATTATTAAAAAACTATTATTTATTTATTTATTTATTTAATATTGCTTCTCGGGCAACTAACAGGTACTATGTCAAATATTAATTTAACACGCACCCAATAACAAGTTGCCACATTCTGGAGACTTACGATATTAATCGTCTCACAGATCCAGACTGAAAACACAATTAAAAACTGTGTCTCCACCGGGAATCGAACCCGGGACCTTTGGCTCAGGAGTCAGATATTTAACCAACTGAGCCACGAAGGCCGACATTATTATGTAAAACATTAGATAAAATAAATAAGTATCAGAGTGATTACTATCTTTTATTGAGAGATGAGTTTTAACAATAATTTTTGAACACAATAATAATCATTCTTATCAATATTCTTTAAACTAATCAATCACAATAATATAATAACCATCTCCCTATAAGGTAACAATGCTGTCGCATATGTCTCCTCTGATCCGCGCCAGAATTATAATTTCAGAATTATAGTTTTGACAGGTCGTAAGCCCTGTTGCTTTCCCGGTTCTCCTATAATATTCCATCTTCTTCTTCTTTTGGTGTCATGTCAGGTCCCCCCATCGTTGAGTATCACCCGAGAGAAAGCGTCCTTGTCCTGGGCAGCCCGAAACAGCTCTCCAACACTTCTTATGCCCGTCCAGTCGCGTATATTGTGTCATGTCAGGTCCCCCTATCGATGACTATCACCCGAGAGAAAGCGTCCTTGTCCTGGGCAGCCCGAAACAGCTTTCCAACACTTCTTATGCCAGGAAATTTGTCTCCTTCCAACACCTCTTTGACCCTCTATCTTGCCCATAAGGATCAGGTGCAATTCATACTTTTCTCCTCTAAGCACATGACCCAAATACGATATCTTCCTGATTTTGATATTAGTCAGAAGCTCTCTATTCACTCTAGCTCTTTGAAGAACTATTGTGTCATTATGTTGTAATGTGTATAATATTCCATATTGGTCTCAATTGAGATATCAATTTGTCGAAATTGTTGTCATAATTCGAATTCAAGAAAATAAATAGGAAAATACACAAAAATAATATGATACAGAAAACGATTACTTATAAATACGGTAAAGCAATAAAGGAAGGATTAACAAAACTATCTTTAAATGTTTTGGATAAAACGTTAGAATGAAGGACGAATGGAGCTTAGGATGTGGGAATTATTTATGAATGTTTGCATAATAGTCTAACCTTTAATTAATAAACAACAAACCTAACAAGACACGCTGGAATATAATTCATGGCTTGCAAAGTCTCACCACAAAACATAACCATGTCTATTCAAAAACAGGAACCACCTACAAACAAGTAATATTTTTTGAAGCATGATAGATCATGCTTCAAAGATCATTTCTAAGGTTGACTGGAAGATGTTAATTTTATTAACAAGTCCGCCTTTTGGCTTTTTTAATGTTTTAACTTGCTCTTGTTTGCACTTATTTTGTTATGTTATTTTAGCCAATAAAGAATTATTATTATTATTATTATTATTATTATCATGCAACCGTACGACCTCTCATAATATATGCCATGGGTTCTCAAGTTGAGGAGGAAAGTTGACATTTCAAACGATTTCTTTCAAAATGTTGAGTATTACAGATAATTAATTTTTAATTTACGATTTCGTTCACCACATAATGTTTTATATATTTATATATGTATTTTAATTTGCACACATTATTGCAACTTAAAAAAACAATATAGAATAAAATAACTACGTCGATACTCTCTCGATAGAGAGCTACGAACTCGTGTTCGAGAGAGGAGTCTTTTTACTCTCCACACAATGGAATAGTGGAGAGTCATGATTTCACAATTTTTAAGCGCATGTAGAGAGTGCACACTGTGAGTTTCGTCGTGATGTGTTTGTTTGTTTGTTTGTATGTACGACGAACGCCGCGCCGTACGGATTATCCTTTTATTGTCCTCTCTACAGCCCAAACTATTAGTCCGACTTCATATTTACATCATATGTGTAAAGTGCATAGACTTATAGATGATTAGTTTTTCATAGACAACTTTTAATTTCTTCTCTATGAATTCATCATTTACGTTGTTTTTTTTGTGTCCTCTCTACAGGCCAAACTATAAGTTCTATTGACTTCATATTGATGTCATAGAGCTTCATATAGAGCTGATTAGTTTTCCATTGATATCCGTTAATTTCTTCTCTATTATTTCATCTGTCCAAATTTTCAAAATGCTCTTACGGTCTGGAAAATCGAGGTATTTTTATACTGTTTAAAATTTTGATACAATAAAAATACACTCATCAAAAATGCATTCAAGGATGTCGAAATTTAAAGAAAAAAATCTTTGGTCTTCCATATCAATGTGAATGAAATATCATATTTGTATGAAAAATGTATATAACAGAAGTAAAATAGCTTCTGTATGGGAAAATTGAGTGATCAACTTCATATTGATATTGTATGTGTCTCTATAGACAAGTGTATTTTTTACTCTCCACTTCTATCTTCCTCAAGGGGTAGGCAGTGAGAACCGAACACAGCATTCATCTATCTTGATACATACATCGCCTCATCAACATTGATACACTGTCTCATACATGCTCATCTTGCTTGTAATGAAATTTTACTTAAAATTTCTCAACAGGTATCATGTAGAGAGTGCATACTATGAGTTTCGTGACAATGTTTTTGTGTGTATGATGTATTGTGAAAACTTTTGTCCTCTGGGAATCTTATATTTGTTTAAGAATTAAATATAAATTTTCTTCTTAAAAATGCATTTAGAGATTGTCAACCTTTCAAGAAGAAAAAATGAACATTTACTATGGTGTGGAGAGTTTAGTTTTGGCTACAACCCAGTCGTATTCTAATTGATGTGGACAGGTCATTGAAAAGTAATATTCCCCTACATGACAGCGATTTCTGTGTTGCAATTGTATTTTTTTTTGTTATGTTGAATTTGAATTTTCTTCTAGTTTTGCATGGTTGACTAGAATAAAAAATATAAATGCAAATAATGGATATTTTAGCTGCCGGGAATATACACTATACAGGTCGTGAGCCGTGTAGGGTCCTAGTATTTCCCGGTTTTCCTATAAATACATATTCCAACTTCATCTCCATTGAGATATAAATTTTGTCAAAAATATCATTGACGCTTAGTTTAGGGAACGAATGAATATGTAGGTACCCATATAATGTTCTTGTTACATGGACATTATTCAATAACTTTTCTGTAAAATAATTAAAATCCAACTAGGTAATACATTCAAATTGAGTATAAAGGTTTTGCGTCAAATAATATTGACGGCTTAACCGAACCCGAGTTTCAAGTTGACTCCATTCATCAGAAATTCCATAATGCGGTCCTTGACAGTTAATTTTTTCATATTCCATGAGGTCGCACAAGTCTGAAAGGGTCCAGAATGGCTGATCCGAGGAGCTCAGTACATAATAGTGATCCCGTATTCACCAACTTGTAATATATTTATAAAGTTTGAGCGCGTATTTAAATCAGACCTCGTGTAGGTGGACCGGCCATTTATTTTAAGTGCTTGTGCTCAGGGAAATTGGAACCGCAAACTTCTGATTTGTAGGAAACGATAAAATATCTACAAAATATTTATTCATTCCGGAAAATATATTGTAGTTATTTATCAACAATGAGAGAAAACTATGTGAATACTGGTTATAAAATTATTTAAACATACACTGACATGGATTATAACTTATAGCGTCGTAATTTAGATGGGTCGATGGCAGAGCGGTTAGCGCGCTGGCCTAGTAATCCAGTGGTCGCTAGTTTGAATCTTGCCTCGACCGATTTCGTTCGCCTATAGCACATGCATTTATGCTTATTTTAGGGAACGTAGAAAGATGTATATGTACTTGTTTAACAGGGATATATTCATTTGAAAAAATATATAATCGTATCAAAATTATTAATTTTGTTGATCGATAATTCTTGAAAAAACTCTGAATAAATAAAAAAATACTAATTTTACACTCTGGTTCATTGGTTGGAAGAAATCGCCTAATGGGCAATAAGCCCGCCAGTGTACAATATGTATGTTTATATTATGTACAGAAAGATGAATAAATAAATAAATATATAAGTATAAGTAAAATTATATGAATTATTTTTTAGTAGAATACACACACGTTTATAAATATATATATATATATATATATATATATATATATATATATATATATATATATATATATATATATATATATATATATATATATATATATATATATATATATATATATATATATATATATATATATATATATATATATATATATATATATATATATATATATATATATATATATATATATATATATATATATATATATATATATATATATATATATATATATATATATAATATATATATATATATATATATATATATATATATATATATATATATATATATATATATATATATATATATATAATATATATATATATATATATATATATATATATATATATATATATATATATATATATATATATATATATATATATATATATATATATATATATATATATATATATATATATATATATATATATATATATATATATATATATATATATATATAATATATATATATATATATATATATATATATATATATATATATATATATATATATATATATATAATATATATATATATATATATATATATATATATATATATATATATATATATATATATATATATATTATATATATATATATATTTATATATATATATATATATATATATATATATATATATATATATATATATATATATATATATATATATATATATATATATATATATATATATATATATATATATATATATATATATATATATATATATATATATATATATATATATATATATATATATATATATATATATATATATATATATATATATATATATATATATATATATATATATATATATATATATATATATATATATATATATATATATATATATATATATAATATATATATATATATATATATATATATATATATATATATATATATATATATATATATATATATATATATATATATATATATATATATATATATATATATATATATATATATATATATATATATATATATATATATATATATAGAACATAGTACATAGCACACAACGCACAGCACATAGTATAAAGTACATAGTACACAGCATATAGTACATAGAACAACGTATATAGCACAAAGAACATAGTATGTAGGTACACAGCAAACACACAAACAGATACATGTTATTAAACTTTCAGAATACAATCTCCGCATGATGTTAGTTGATTAGCAGCAATAAAAAAAATAACCTTAATTCATAACTCCCCACTATATCCCCTTGGGGTAGTGAGGAGTAACATTAAGAAACAACATATCATTATTAAATGTAAAATTACAGCAACAAAGAAACGAGGGAGAAAGAGTGTGTGAGATGATGGGGATGGAGTGTCAATTTAAAGAGTAATGCTGCGAGGCACCGACTCAGAATAGTGCTTCCACTCTACTATTATCATCGTTTTCGGGTATCACGTAAGAGTCAGGTACCAAATCGAAAATACAACAGTAAAAAAAAACAGACCAGAGAAGCAATATTTGCGTGAGAAATGAATGTAAATAAATATCTCCTCTGCTGGGAATCGAACCAAGGACGCACGCACAGAAACCGAACGGCTACCAACTGTGCCACGGCGGCAGTCTGCATACACACATGTTTCGGGATTTCTTTAACAAGGTAGCTAATACACACCTGTCGATGCATACAAATTATACAGAAGGCTGTGAGTAATGTTATGAAGGTATTTATGTAACTTTAATAAAAAATAATGAGTTAATTCAAATTGAACCCCAATATTGGGGTTTGACAAGAAAATTATGAAAAATTTCGAAATCTATTTATGTCCTGAAATATTTACATACCTTTCAACGGTATGACGGGAACGGTATGTTGGTTGTAAAATAACGATGGGATATTTTTCACATTGAAATTTTAACGGAATAATTTTTTAATCCCAAAGGGGGTATATTTGTTCAGCGCTGTCAAACAAAGGGCTCGAGGGCTAAAAACTGGCGAGACTTTAATCGGATAAACGTTATTTTTTCAAAAAAAAAATACAACTTTTGTTGACAACTACATCTTTTATGAAAAAAGAAGCGATCGCTTCGAAACCGGTCGTATTAATAATTTATTCATTGTTTAAACAAACTAAAGAGTCATAATAAACAAATTTGTGAAATAGAAAAGAGTTTAAATAGTACGATAAAGAGTAAAATTGTGTAATTAAGAAAAAAGAAGAGTTAATGTTCCGCAAACTAAAACTATATTATTATTTATAAACAAACATACATACAATCGCGCCATGTCCCTTAGGGGGTAAGCAGAGAGAACCGAGCACCATACTTCTCTATTTTGGCACACATTTCTGGCTTCCTTTACATCCATGCATCGTCTCATACATACTCGTCGATTGTTCAAACTTTTTATGATTCCTTCTTTCAAAATATCATTCACATGGTCATGCCATCCCTTTCTGGGGTGACGTCTGCTATTCACACCATTTCTTGCACCCATGTATATTTTTTTGGTCAGTCGTTCATCATTCATTCTTTCAATATGTCCAAACCACCTCAAGGCATTCACTTTCATTTTACATATATTTTTTAACATTTCAAACTATCTTATCTGTGCTATTATTATTATTTTTTCTTTCTAATTTGTATTTTTTTCCCATTAAATGTACCAAATTAACTTTAGTGTGAAGTATGTATGTATATTCATTGTGTGAAGTATGTAATAATTTATGTGTGTGGGTGTGTATAAAAAATGTGTGTATATACCATCATCATCATTGGCACTACAGTCCGCTACAGACCCTGGCCTCCTCCAGAAATTGTCTCCATCCCTCGCTGTCAACCGCCAGTCTTCTCCAATTTATCAGGTCCATTTCTCTTATATCACACAGCACGTCTTCCAGCCATCTCAACCAACCTAGGTCTGCCTCTACTTCTTCTGCCTTCGGGACAGGTGTCTAAAACCTTTTTAGGAATACGGTCATCATCCATCCGGCAAACATGTCCAAGCCAACGTAGGCGCTGAATTTTAATAAATGAAAAAAATACGTATTTTTAAGTACCTATAGTATTTTTTTCTATGTCATATTTCACCAAGGATTTGAAAAAACTACTTAAATAAATTATTTTTGTTAATTATTGGAGCAAAGTGTTAGTGGCTTTCGGCTTGCTTATTATTGAGTAAAACATCTAGTTAGACACTTGAGTTTTGGAATAGCTTTCTTTACACAAACTCGCACTTCTCATTTTTCTTTCTGATCCTTCTTCCCGCTATTTTTCTCATCCTACTTTCGACACTTTGCAAACTTGCTGCTGCGAATAGTTAACGCTTCTAAAGAATAGCCTCTTCGATAAAACAAAGATGTGAAACACCTCGGCTCGTGTCGTCAGAACTGGGTCTAGAGTCTTCTGCGCCCGGTGCACTAAATATCAAAGTCGCACACTTTATTTAAAAATTGGTACCTATTGTTATCAGAAAAAATAACATATAATCATCTTTGGATTCTTTATGAACGCGATGGATTCGTTTCATTAATTTATTTATGGTTACCAACATAATTACTAGAATATGTAACATATATATGGATAATTTTCATTTCATTAGTCCTTTTCCTCATGACTGAGGATAGCGGGTGTAGTCTGTCGCCACACGTATGGCCCGCCTCCATGCCAATCTGTTTTGGGCTGAACGCAGAGCACCAGTCACCGAAGACCCCATTGTGGACTAAACCAAATCGCTCCATCTGGTCGGTGAGCGACCACGAGATCTCCGTCTCTCCACGCTGCTCATCACAACAAGCTTCTCGAGGCAGTCTGGTTCCCTTCTGGCAATGTGTCCAAAGAATTGAAGGATACGTCTGTAACATATCGTCGATAGACTATCCTTGATCTTCAGCTCGTCTAGAATTGATACATTGGTTCTTCTGGCTGTCCATGGGATGCGCAACATACGCCTCCAGCACCACATTTCGAAAGCAACGATCCTCTTTCGCTCTGACTCCCTAATTAGTGTCAACATTAATAATACAAAATTAATTAAAACACGTGAATGATGGTGTACCTGAGTCAAAAAGATCTAGGAGAGGATTAAAAGGGAAGATTAACAATATTACTACTTATCACCATGATGAGAACTCGATTTCGCCATAACAATTTATCATAATAATTACATTCAAACGCATACATACAGATACATTATAAATCAGTTAAGTACATCGTTAAATTGCTTTTAAATGCTAGAAAAAATATGGTATTCGATTCTAAATGCCTACTTAGTGAGGGACATGGCATGATGGTATGTCTGAATGTGTTCTTTCATTATTTTTTGGTTATTTGACCATATTGAATGATTGTCCTTCCAGATGAATTGATGAGAATAAAAGACTTGTTCAAGATATAAGTATTAAGGTATATTGGTAACCGTAATCATACAAATAATGACTTTTAATGATTTATATTAAATTTGAATTTATATGTATGTATGAACACATCACTAGGAAGTCCTGTGCCGAGGTGTTCATTTCAACAGTTGTGTGACATGGATAGTACATTATGTACCTAGTTCTTGAGTTCAATTAAATTATACATTAATACACCAAATACACCAAAATAACATTTTTAGATTAATGTTTTTGTTAGATTGGGTGTATTACAAGACTGAACGATGAAAAAATGACAAAAATATGAAACAGACGTGAAAATATTCAAATAATACATTTTTTTTTACATTTCGCGCCAATGGCGCACAAGTTTTATTTGCGCATAAGGCGACTGCACGATTTGAACCTTTTGTGAATACGTCCCTGCGAGTCCTCTTGCGAAATTAATTTAATATTGCTGGGTACATAATAAATTTAAAACGGAGACTTTTTTCGTTAGGACGATATTTCTCCTTGAGATTTTCATAAACATGTTTACTAACAAGGAAATTTCTAGAAGGCTAATAAACTTTTCTTGAGACACTCTTGAATAAATTAGATATAGTTTACCTCATGTTGCGGCGAAAATTCTGTGATTATAAAATAAATTATGCTTGATAAAAATATTTATTTTTTAAAACTCTGTTCTTAAAATCAAACTGGCATGCGCGACATGGATGGCAGCGAACATCCCAAGATAGAATTAAATGGAAAAGTTTTGAAAAGGTCTTTATGCTAGGAGTAGGTAAGCATGTATTCTTAAAAAAGTTCATGTAATATGAATATTAACAGAGACAATGATATTGGTAATGACAAATTTGACATCAAGTTTTTTTTCTACGGTAGACCGATTAAATTGGTAGGCATGAATTATTTTGACATCATCTTAGTTGTCTTCGATATTCCGATAAATTGGTAATGAGTCATTTTACATCATGTTGGTATTCTATGGCACAGATAAATTGGTAGGTATGAATTATTTTGACACTATATTGGTTGTCTTCGATATACCGATAAATTAGTATTGAAATATTTTATGTTTGTATTTTACGATAGACTGATAAATTGTTAGGTATTTATTTATTTATCGTATGACAGAGTGAATTTACAATACATTAAAATCAAATTAGCAAATACACAATTAAATATAAAACAAAATATGATCATATATTCAGGTCGAGGGCCCCGAGCCAGTCCACAAATACAGGCGCCAGCTCGCAAATATCCGTCTTTGGACCCTTATAATATGCACGGACGCTGCATTCCAATTGTTGGGTATGAATTATTTTGACATTATGTTGGTTTTATTGGGTAGACCGATTAATTGGTAGGTTATGATTCATTTGACATCATATTGGTTGTCTTCGATAGACCGATAACTTGGTAATGAATCTTTAGAAGTATGTAGGCTCACCAGTTAATGTTGTGGTCAATGTTGCCACTTGGGTTGGAAGTGTTTGCACACCAGCCGGAGCTGATGTGCAAACCTGTCGACGTGAGACGCGACAGATAGATGGTGGTAATGCCGGCCTGCTGGACGTGTAGGTATAGAACCTGTGTGTCCGCCTTTGGTTACATACAACTAAACGATACCACACCTGAACGACGACTAGGCGATCGAGCAGCGTAAGGACAAAGCAGGAGGTCTGGATGAAACCGAATGGCCTCTGAACTCGGTGTGCGTCTTTATATAGCGGCATTGTCGTAGCGGGGCGAGCGTCACAGGTAGCTCGTAGCTGCGTGTAACGCAGAACATGACGACGTCGGCGTTGCGCTGCGTAGCTATGTGGCGCAAGTGATTGTTGGGCTACAAATCATTTGACATTATATTGGATATCTACAGTAGACCGATTAATTGGTAGGGTAGGATTCATTTTGTCATCATATTGGTTGTCTTTGGTATAGACCGATTAATTGGTATGTTATGAATCATTTGACATCATATTGGTAATCTTTGGTAGGCCGATGAAAGTTAGTATCTGCATTGATGACTGGTGCTCTCCATTCGGCCCATATTTACATGGAGGCGGGGTATACAACGAGGGGTTGATAATAGCCACCATGCCCACCATCCTCAGTCACGAGGACGAAGGACAAAAGAGATAGAAAGAAGATGTGATGGGAATTACAAATGAATTATTGTTTTATATCGTCATTAAGAACACATATAATATTTTTGTGAAAATAAGAAAAACACGAGGAGCAAGAGGTCACCATAATATTATGTGATCAATCAAAAGAGTTCTGCGAAAACACAAAAACCGCAGAAGCCATTAATGATGTGTTGTGTAGTGTGGTGCGGCCTTAGTGATGCATTATTTGTAGCGACAAGTGGGAGAAATTACACTGAAATCTCATTAAGCCCGCCACATACATACTAACCAACACCATCCATAAAGCTAATTCAATGATATAAAAATGTAAGAAACCTAATTACCAACTTCACTGGTGTACGTGGTAATTCGGCGTTGCTGAGCAAGAAAAGCAAATAAAAGTATCTAACACAGTGGCGTATCATTTTGAATAAAATAAATATATAAATTAAATGATTATCTTTTTGCGTATTTATAGTGTTCCCTTTAGAAATTTATACAGTAAACTTATATTATTCATAAGTTTTTTTTATCTTTTATCGTGAAAATAGTGTTCCGTTTCCAAATTCATATAATACTCGTAAAATTATATTTATCATAAGTTTTATATATTTAGGGCCTTACTTACTATTTGCAATTTGAGTTTAAGCTGATACTTACCCAGTTTTTTGTATTGCCGAAACTGACTTAGCATTGGATTAAACTCGTATTTTAAATAGTAAGTAAGGCCCAGGGCCTTACTTACTATTCAAAATACGAGTTTAATCCGATGCTAAGTCAGTTTCGGCCATACAAAAAACTGGGTAAGTATAAGCTTAAACACAAATTGCAAATAGTAAGTAAAGCCCTTACAGCCTTACTTACTATTTTGAACAAACCTCAGGTTCAGCCTAAGATATCGTAAATACATACTATTTGGTTTACGTCAAAGTGTACTTACTAAATTTTAAACAAGGCGGTTTAAGTAACTCTAGGGTAATACAAATATGGACGTGGCATCGTTGTAATTTATCGTGTTATGTTGGTACCATCGTTGCATTGTTGCATTATTATCGACACTTCGCGCTTCGCGCGCCAGTCTGTCCGTCCATTCTTGTCATTTTATATTGCGTTTTATTTGCATGCTGTCTATTTACAAACAAAATAAAGCAATAATTTAATCGTTACACCTTCGAAAATTGACAGGAAGACGAAAAGGTATGTGTATTAAAATAATTGGTGATTTATCATTTTATATATTTTCGCGTATTTTCAAAAACATTTGTATGCTTTTTTTACAATTGCGTAGTTTACGATGTGTTCAATATTGTACTGTTCAGTTTTTTAGATTGTTGCTAATGTAACATATTGATTTACTATTTGTTTGTTTTGTCTTATTTCAAGGATCTTGTTTGCTGTGTATCAAGTGAAAAATTATAAACAAATCATGAAAAAAAATCGTCAGATACCAACTAGAAAGTACGACGTATCCCAATCGTAAGTAGTCGATGATAATATAAAATGTTGTGAAGCCCATATAATATAATCTAAGTGTGAAGCATTGTTTTAAGTTAGATAAAGATTTTGTATTAAATTATCAGCAATCTTAGCGAGTTTTCGATTTCCCATCTTATGAATTGTCAACAGTGATGTAAATTGCAAGGAAAGTTACTTTTATACTATAACTAGTGTTGAGATATTCTATACATTCTTTTATTATAAAAATAATGGTCAATTACTCTTGATAGTAATACATTTTTAATGAATAAATATATTATTAAATACTTTCATACGTGATAATTTCAAATTAATTCACATACTTCCAAAGGTAGAGGTGTATGGCACTCAGTTCTCACTGCCTACCCGTTTATACAGCCTTATCAATGCCAAATGTGTCAAAACTCACAAATTTATTAAATATATATTTTAACTTATTTTTTCCCAATTACGATCGTCAATACTTAATCACTTTTATGTTTTGGTAAATTTAGACAGACAATTATATCGCTGTAGTATATAAATTCTTTGTTTTATATTTACTTTGTGAAAAAAAATTTCAGATTCAACTCATTAAACAATGGACGTAGTCCCAAGTAAATACTTTATGGAAGACAGCTATAGGTGATGTACACAGACCCCATCGCATGATTCATTGTCAGACATGTCAATGATACTTCACGAGAGTTTGAGAGTGATACAAACATATTTGACATAGGTGGAATTTAATTAGTAGAATGGTATGTACCAACCACATTTTTTCAATTTTATTACATAATTTTTATTTATTTTTGAAGTAAAACATGCTGTTATGCTTGCAATACACATAGATAGTGAATGAATAAACTTCATATAGTCAATATGAAAGTGTTCGAAAAATTTAAAACACAACAATAGGTTTTGTCATTTATATGAAAGTTTTATTGAAAAAAAAATCATTTTTAATACACAAATATGTACATGAAACTGTATGCATTGCATTGTTATTTATGTTGCTTCTCAGTAAACTAACAGTTAAAATATTATTTTAACACACACTCAATAATAATATACTGTTTGGAGACATGAAGTTAACCATCTCATAAACCCAGGAAAAAACTGTACTCGCTGGGAATTGAACCAAGAACCTTATAAATAATATAATTTTGATTAAATTGTTTTATTATACATTACAGAGTGAAAATATTGTGATAGCAGAAGACCAACCAACAATCTATCAATTGAACTGAGGTAATTTTTCATATACTTACTAACCAATACTTAGTCAAATAGAATTTGACATTTAACGCAGATATCATTACATAGAGCAATCCAGAACCATGAAGTATAATGAATCTCATTAGCTAGGACTTGTCTGCATTCTTCCAACATAACAGTTCTGACTAGTATAGAGGATGATATTTGTGAACAGCTTTGATTTATAAAAGGGCTGCAAATACACTGAATAATTTGAACGAGGAAAAAATCAAGTATAATTACTATCCATTTTATTGTCAGAATAATGTATCATAAATATAGTTTTCATGAGATTCATAGATGGCGTTATTAATGACCCAAAAATGAACAAATATAATTAATCTTCATCATAATAAATCAAATACAAATTCAGTGTTTTATTACATTTTTTTTATTACTTAATAATTTATAAAAAAACAATAAACCAAATTGCTATTTGAACAAACATACAAACCAATTACAAAGACACTTCATTACAATTAAGATAAATTACTTTTCACAAAATGTGTTTATACTGCTAATTTAAATCAATTTTTCTTTACAGTATGTACATGCAGATGTGTAATAAAAAACGAGACCCAAATTTTGACTATGGTAATTTTTATAACAAACATAATTTAGTTAGACAAATATATTTTTATAATATTTTTGTACTTAGTAGCTAAGATGACCAAGAACTGTATTACATTCAAGAACGATCCCAAAGAATATTCTAGTTATTAGGAAAATACCTTACTTCACATCTTAGATAACAGAGTACCTATTAACTACTAAAGGAAGTCATCAATGATGACTAAATTGTTCAGTTTCATAAATATTATAATCAAAGTCATCTTTGTTATTTTAATAACACATTTCAATAAAAGTGATGTTCTCGTATCTTATGAAATATATTACCAAGATAGACATTATTTTTGAATATTATTAAAACTTTTATGAAATGTCTTGTCTTGTATATGTCAAGTAGAATACCATAATTTTTTGATAACAATAACAAAGTATTATGTAATGCATATATTTTTTTACAGTTCAGGAAGAGGAGCGTATTCAAAAAAATAGCACCAAGAGGAACACCCTTGGAGGATTAGGAACACCCAACTTTTTTGGAATTGAATTTACTGTTGTAGGGTCGATGGCAGAGCGGTTAGCGCGCTGGGCTAATAATCTAGTGGTCGCAAGTTCGGATCCTGCCTCGACCGATTTTGTTCACCTATAGCACAAGCGTTTATGCTTAATTAAGGAAATGTAAGAAGATGTTTATGTACTTGTTAAACGAGAACATATTAAATAAAAAAAAATATTTTAAAAATCTGTATTCAGGAAAATTTAATTTTAAATAAAAGGAATATTTTTTAATTTGTAAATAACAATGGACTGTCCTGGCTTTGGTTTTGCTCCATTTATTCTGACTTAATGCATATTTATTTTTACTTTCTTTAGATATATTTATGACTATTGTTTTATCTTTCATTATTTATTATTGTCTATTGTTCATATATACATCTTTTTGAGTCCATTGTTTTTATCCAATTTTGTTTTATATTTTTAGTATTGTTTTTTATATTTTAATGTTATACGTATCTAATAAAGATTTATTTTATTTTAAAGAATTATCAAAACTGTCCAATGTGATCATTGTTTTGTTATGTGTCATGTATGATTGCACCTGTGTTATTGCACCTGTATAATGGTATGGACTAGTTGTAATAAGGGCAATATATCTATTAGAAAGAAAAAAAGCCCTTAATGATATATATTTTGTCATACTTTCAATGATGTGTTAAGTATATATCTTTTTGAGTCCATTGTTTTTATCCAATTTTGTTTTTTTTTTTTAGTATTCTTTTTATATTTTAATGTTATACGTATCTAATAAAGATTTATCCAATGGAATTATCATGTGATCTTTGTTTCGTTATGTGTCATGTATGATTGCACCTGTGTTATTGTGTGCAAATGTACTGAAATCATTGTCATCACACACAGTTTATATTGAAATTATTCAACGTCACCTAAAATTTGTAATTTTTATGCATCTAATAAAAAAATATTGTCAAATATGAATTTTGTTTTATTTTATTTTTTAAATATTATATAGATGATAGAATGGTATGGACTAGTTGTAATAGGGGCAATATATCTATTAGAAAGAAAAAAAAAACCTTAATGAAACAGAAAGAATGTAAGATGACAGAAAAAATATAAAAGGTCAACAGAATGAATCAAGGTATTTAATTACAGGGACAAAACCATTATCACGGTAAATATGTATAATTTAATAAAATTTATGAATGGCTAGTGCTGGATTGGTAATCCAGTGGATGAGGTTTCGAATTCTGTCTCGACTGATTTCGTTCACATTTTAGTGCTTTTTTTTTAATAAAAAGTGAATGTCCTTGTTAAACAAGTACATATACATCTTCCTTCATTCCCTAAAATAAGCAAATAAATGCTTGTGCTATAGGTGAACGAAATCGGGAGTTTTTACAAGGACATGTTTATTTATACATATTCAATAAAAGAAAGAAAGTAATGAACCTAACATTACCTAAATCATTGTGCACATATGAGATATGTTGTATGCTTCTTCTATTGGATTGGATGAATTACGTAGAATAAAGAGGTAAGGCTTGCTTGCTTTAAACATCTAAATCAGATTTAATCAATAGAAAGTTTCAATTTATTAGCAGTCTCTTCTATTCTAAAGCCTTTGTATTCCAGTTTCTGATTTGTAGAATGGATATATCAATGCAGTTTGAGCCTTCCTGGTCTTATTTGTCCTTGTGGTCTGGAGAGTGTGAAGCATTTTACTGGAATGTCGTCGTCCATTCTAATTAGGTATGTGATCAGCCCACCTTCGAGGATTTCATCATACCTAGCTCTCCATATAACTCTTTGTTGTATCGACGACAACAATCATCAGTATATATGTATCACAGTACCGTATTCTGTTCTTAGGATCCATCTTTTAAATTTTACAATGGATCTCTATGGAGCCTTCTCTGATTTTAGAAACATACTTCAAGACTGGTGTTATCGGAGTTTATTTTTAAATCATGTCCGATAGCAAAAAAGGGTCAATGCGATTTTTATATATTTTACGCATTCGTGGTAAATTTATTTCACTCACTATAATTATTGTATCAATATAATTTGTAATTTGTTCTAGAAAATCCATAATATTATATCAATTTAAAATGAAAAATACAAAATACGATGCATAGAAATAGCTACCAAATACGTTAAACCGATGTAAAACCTGGGGTCTAGATAGTTTAGGGTGACAGCTGAAATTCTCGCGACTTAAACCAGGTTTAACGACAATTCGAAGAAAGTAAGTACACTTTTTTGATAAATCTCGCCAAATTTGGTTCAACGTACGTAGAACGTCTGAACAAAAAATAGTAAGTAAGGCCGATAATGTTTATCTTTAAGCGTGTTCATAGTAATCCGTTTCCAAAAGTAGGTACTTTATTTTTGCGGCGCTGGCCGATTTACTAATGATATTAATAACAATTAAGTACTACAAATAATAACACTCAATTATTATTATTACCATTATACACTTCCTCAAAAGAATAAGCAGATCAATGCGTAAATTGTAGTTTATTTAAAAGAACAAAATAAAATGCAACAAACGCATCATCAAGCTTTCAATTGGGAATAGTTCACCCATCCAGATACTTAACATATCAAAGGATTAGGCTCTGAGGAGGTCTCTATACTACCTAACAACCCTACTGATTCCCGAATATTAACGTTTAAAAAATCTTTAACGATTCTATGTACATGTATTCATTATTACCGTTTTTTGCATTTTTATTATTAAGTTTTTCGATAAATCTATAATTTCTAAATTACGGATTAACGATTATGGAATAATGCCAGTGGCTGAAATAATGAACGGTAATATTATTATTTTACGAGAATGCCAAAGTCTTTTAATCTCGTTACATACCTAATATTTATTATTCTTTATTACACTTTTATTATCCTTTCTTTTTACTTTTCCATCTATCATTATTCCATTTATGTAATCCTGCCATAATTTTATATTATAACTTTATATAATATGTCAGCTGCGTGGCTCAGTTGGTTAGATATCAGACTGCTGATCCAATGATCCCGGATTCGATTCCTGGCGAAGACACAGTTTTTAATTGTGTTTTCAGTCTGGATTTGTGAGACGATTAATATCGTAAGTCTCCAGAATGTGGCAACTTATTATTGGATCCGAGTTAAATTAATATCCGACATAGTATCTGTTATTTCCCCGAGAAGTAATGTAAAATGAATAAATAAATATTGGCCGAGTTTAACTTTTTCTTCCTCTTTAATATGTCTTATGTACCTTTTTTGACAGACGATTTTCACTTATTTTTCCTATGCTGTCAAACCAAATCAAGGCATTTATATATTTCCGTCTTACTAACGATATCTCAAATTTACATTTTTACTAATCATATTAATGTATACATTGAGTATACTCTTGAATTATTTGTATAACTTTGTACATTATATACGTAAGTCAGAATCATTAGTTTGAAAATAAAATTTTGGATTTACATCGTTCGTCCCATGTCAATTTTGATTAACATAAGGAAATATTTTGAAATCTTCTATAATAATCCTTTGCGGTTCAAGACAAAAGATACTATAATAATATTATAATCTTTTTCGTGGAAAATAAGATAAGACCCATCTTATTTTATGTGAA
This sequence comes from Molanna angustata, assembly GCA_963576475.1. Taxonomy (NCBI): domain Eukaryota; kingdom Metazoa; phylum Arthropoda; class Insecta; order Trichoptera; family Molannidae; genus Molanna; species Molanna angustata. Next base: position 17,012,270 of record OY754985.1, read on the forward strand.
ATATTATTAAATTAAATAACAATAATATTGTTTGAAGTGTGTTCGTACTAAAACCCTACATTAATGTTAAACAGAGAATTAGTTAAAATTGCGAATTTAATTTTACACGTTGGAAAATCGTGATTCTGAAAGTTAATTAATTTTTTAAAAATCGATTTTTTTTAAAGTTGCATAACACGCAAAAATTAGATTTTTTCACTGTCGGGAGTCAATGATACATATTTTATGTCATATTTTGATATCTCAACAGAGACGAGGAATAATAACAATAAGATTTTATTTCAGTTTGTGAGCAGGGGGGTGCAATGCAACACAAACCATATCATATATGCAACATTTAAAAATAAGGTATAGGTACTTACATACAAATAAAAAGAATAACAGAGAGAAAAGTTAGCATAAAGAACAAACTAAAAGATATATAAACATATATAACCGTAATAACAAAAATTATTCATTTAATGGCCTCAGATGCTTAACATATTATGAAGAACGTCTGAATGTGTTGGGCCTCACTACTCTTGAGGAACGGAGAAAGAGAGGGGATCTCATAGAAACCTTCAAAATACTAAACCAATACTATGACTCTCCTGAATTGAAGCTGATGTTCTGCCTCAACCAAAATACTAACTTAAGAGGTCATAGTTTTAAGCTAGACAAACACAGTTTCAGGCAGAATCCCTGGAAGCATTTCTTGTCCAATAGAGTCGTGGATGCGTGGAACAGTTTGCCACTGGAACTTGTTGTTGCACAAAGTGTTAATGTGTTTAAAATAGACTTGACAGACTGAACAAGTGAATACTGTTGTGAGGTCAGACATATCAGCATAGCTGCCTGTCTGATAACATTTATTAATAATAATAATAAAATAAAAAGAACAACAGAAAAAAAAAATAATCATAACAAATCAATATATTACATAAAAAACAAATATAAAATAATATAATCGGAAGCAAAACAATATTACCGTATAAAAATATCTATTGAAATGACTTCAGTCAGTGCAAAATTGATGCCCATCTTCTGTGAATCGGAGAATCAAGCCACATACCAGCCTCTCGAACAATAGAATTGCTAGATCTCCACATCCTCATTCTTGCATCAGCTTTCTTGCGTCTTTGGAGAGCGGTAAAGTCATGGACCCCGCGCTCTGCAAACATTTGAGATGCACTATGCACTGAACAGAAAGGTTCAGGAGTGACATATGTGCGAAAGCATTGTCACCTCATGTATAAGGACTGTTGTTTTCATTGTTTTATTATATACCAAATTCTCAATGGCGTTACAAAAAGGTTTCTTCGTCGCTTCATAGATGGCGATAATATTTTTCAGCTTAAGTTCAAACGAGCTGATTTTCATGATTAAAATATAATATAATAGAAATTTAAAAAAAATATCATAGCGCAAGCCATAAAGTGATCACATAAACCAGCCGATGACAGATCGTAAGCACTGTAGCTGTCTTGATTTCCTGATTCTCCTAGAATGTTCCACGGTCGTCTCTATTGAGATGTTAAAATTTGTCCTATAATATTATTTTTAATAGTTTTAAAAAATTAACGAAAAACACAGTTTGATTCAGCATCCTCAGACGAGGATGATATTATCATAATTTAATACAAATTTAGAAAATATCGCTTTTACGTAAACAAAATAAGTTTTAATAATAAACGAGAATTTATGAAATGCTGCATGAACATGTTTGAAGCGATGAATGTATCCAAACATGAAGGGCCTATTGTTTTAAACCAGAGTTGTTAAGTTGCTGATAAATAATTTACTGGAAACTTCAACCAAGTTTTCCGGGTTTGAATTATTTGAAATGTCGTGCTAAGAATAATCATTCACTCGATGCACGTACTTTGTCATAATGATATCATGTGGTTCAACACGAATTGACTAACTACTAGTTGCATGTAACACATGAGATCCAACTGTCGATAGCGATAGTATGTATAGTTGAAGAATATGTACCAAACTATAAACCCATAGATACAAATTATTGAATATTTTCAGATATTTTGTTTTTTATACAACATATGTAGGTATGTATGTCAAGATAGGATAGTATGGAGGAAGATCCTTTTTCCTACCCAGAATATGCAAATAGCATGATTTTATGTATGTATGTTTGGAGATGAAGTATCAAACTATTAAGTCTTCTTACATATTGTGTATAGGCGACTGCCATACAAAATGTATGAAGCGATGTCGTCACTAAATTCAATTTTTAAAAAAATTGTTAAAAAAAAATTGAGATCTTCTACTACAATGTTAATATTTTTTATAGAAAATTAAATTATCTAGTTGGGGTGTTTCGGCTTTTTTCGATAATTGTAAAAGTTTTGGAAATATATGCAGTTAAACTCATAAATTTATCATAAAAAAAATATTTTTCTTAATAAAAAATGTTTGAGAAACCCTGGAATTTTTTTGAAAAAACTAATTTGAGATTTTGTATTTGTCTATGTTTGTACCAATTTTCAGCGTTCTAGCGTTTATGGTTTCTGAGATATATGGAAAAATAAAATAAAAATTCAAAAGTTGATAACCCCTGACTGAAACAAAAATTTTAAATTCCGAGCATAAAAGTTTTGTAGCCCTGTAACTGTTTATATATTCTGAAATTTTAGGCTCTTTAAATTGAGCGGATCAAAAGTTATAAGGGGGGGACGGACACACACACACACAGACACACACACAGACACACACACAGACACACAGACACACACACACACACACACACAGACACACGAAATGTTCTACTCCGAATTCTGAGTAAATCCGTGTATCGAACATATATGCTGCGAAGCCTCTAAGTTGGTGTTTTTTGACTTCAAAGTTGGAAAAGCCGTGAAAAAAGTAGACCTCTCCATACAATTCTCGCGTATTCTGGCTTGATACATTGTCGATATGTTAAGAGAACAAAGTTCTCCTGAACAAATCGACAGTTGGAAAATATGTGAATTGGCACCAACACTGAATTCTCTACATTAATTTATTACTTTTTGTATTTATTTTTTCAAAGTCGTTCTCAGTTTCAGCTATTATCGCCGCATCGTCTGCATAACAAATAACATAACAGTTTTTCCACTTATTTTATAGTCTAGTTCCAAACCAGCCACCACTTCTATGATTTCGTCCATTACGATATTAAACAGAAACGGGCTTAGACTATCTCCCTGCCTTATACCATTGTTTGCTTGGATTTCACTAGACAATTCATTGTTATCCTTAATTTGTGTTCTGTAAGTGGTTTACAGATCTTGAACAGTTTTAACTAATGTGTTAGATATTCCCCTTACTTTAGTATTCTTACAATATCTTTTAGCAAACGCTTTCGTTAAATCCACAAACATAATGTTAGCTATTTTATCATACTCTGTTGCCTTTTATTTAATCTGTTTCAGAAAGAAGATTGCATCTGTAGTTGAGCGATTTTGTCGAAAACCTTGTTGTTCTTTCCTATTGCATATTTTTCGCTCTAGTTTTATTTCTATAGTTCTCAGGGTTTTTTTTTTGCCCTTTCTTAAATATTTGAATTGTTATGCTTGTTCTCCATTCTTGTGGTATTGTGCCAACTGCTAAGATTTTGTTTTTAACACAAAAATAATAAATGAGATCTAGAAGTAACTGTTTGTTTTAGTTTTAGTGAAAGGCATCCCCGAGAATGTCGGAAGGTCGTCAGCCGTGGTAGTTCGAGCAATCAGAGCACTAAGATTAGCTTTTTCTCGGCGGGGTGACGGGTAGCTAAATCTCGAAGTCATCGCACGGAAGGCATCCATGATAGCTGCTGCCATCATACCATACGACCCCTGGCGTCACTCCATAAAATAGCTTAACTCATGAAGTTGATAAATAGATATTGAGTTCAGACTTTAGAAATCTTTTAGATAAAGATTAATTAAATGATTGTTTTTATTTGTTCATAAATTCATGTTAAATTAATATTTGACATAGTAGATACCTGTTAGATGCACGAGAAGCAAAATTAAATAATTAAATAATAATATTTACATAAATGTTATTCTTGCCCTATGCAAAAGTGTCATTCTTGCAATGGGACAGTATTATTGAATTGTTTATTTCTGTATTACTAATTTCAAAATGCACGATTTTGTTTCTGTAAGAAATATAAAATAAAAATAACTCTTCTTATACCAATCCACTGCTGACGAACTGGGTTAAGTAAAAATATGGCTCACGAAATGAAGGTTGCCAAACGTGGAGGTTCTAGGTAATTATTTTAAATTTCACATCGTGTTGTTATCGTCGCCTTTGATTGCATTAAAGAAGTTGTTGGTTGGGACTAGAAACTAATTCGTACAGCGCGTGACAAGAACCCATTGCTTTTCAATATACCATTGTCCTAAGGACTATTATCCTTTTGGGAAATTACACAAATAGAACACAGGAGTATACTTGTTTCTCTAAACTGAACCGTTTTATTCGGAGAGATTATAATTTCAATTTTTCGTCTATCCTTCATTGTATTAATTTTTATTATATCTTTGTAGTCTACTATATAATATATTTATTTATTTATTTACGTACATAAACGGCCTCTGGGCCATTATAAAATAAAAGTTAAAAATAAAACATAAAACTCGTGTTAAACAACAATTAAAAAAAGAAAAACAACACAATAATTCATTAAAAACACAATATTCATAATATCCGCATCGACCTGACACTAGTTATATGATTATGATTATAAATAAGATTATAATCATAAAAAACAGTGTCGAGTCACCGTATTTATAAAGATTTCACAGTTTATTATGAAGAAGTGTCACTGAAAATACGATGAAGTCCCCTAATTTAGTGTGATAAAATTATGTGAAATTTTTAAGGTATGGAACATTCATTTATAGTACAGTCATATTATTTTATGTGAAACATACTAAAATACGATTACAGAATCTTCTTATTTTCAGAGTAAGCATCAAATTTTAATATTAAATCTTCTATTTTGAGTGAATTCTACTATAATACGATTACAGAATCTCATGTAAGAGGAATCATATCATTTTGTGTGCTTCCTACAAAAATATGATGACAGCGCACCATACAATATTCTGATTTGCTCATCGTTCATTCAATCAGTCATTCATTTGTTCGGCATGGTGCAGGGTGGTTGTCGACTCGGTCTCGCAGTCTCGCTACACAACTTCAGTGACGGACAGACACAGGCCAGAAAGTTGAAATTGTGTCTTATTTTTAGGAGGCGTTTACATTGTAGAAATTCATACAAAAAAAAAATTAAATAATATGATTCTAGAGTTTTTGTGTTTACAGATCGGAAATCCATTTTAAATGAATAAATAAATAACTTCGTATTTTTCCACAATATTTTTTATATTAACGACAGAACGTTTTCGCCAAGGTGACTTGGCATTTTCAAGATCCAAACGAACTTTCGTTTTTCGTTTCGTTTTCGTTTACGTTTTCGTCAAGTCCCCTTGGCGAAAACGTTCGGTGGTTAATATAAAAAATATTGTGGAAAAATACAAAGTTATTTATTTATTCAATTAAAATAACAATATAACTTTGTTTATTTCCACTTACTTATTTTTATTCCACAACTAGTTTCAAGAACTACCGTTCTCTTCTTCAGTTTAAACCCACCTGAAAAAGAGAACGGTAGTTCTTGAAACTAGTTGTGGAATGAAAATAAATAAGTGGAAATAAACAAAGTTTTATTGTTATTTTAATATTTTTTTATAATAGGACGTCACTGGATATATGAGGATGTCATCGAAAAATGGTAGGAACAATTAAAGGAAGTCACTGTAGATAATATAACGTCACCAAAAAATAGTAGGAAATATAATAAGACATCACAAGATATATGAGGAAGTCATTTGTAATAATAGGACGTCACTGTAGATAAGAGAACGTCACCAAAAAATAGTAGGAAATATAATGAGACATCACAAGAGATATGAGGGAGTCATCTTAAATAATAGGACGTCACTGCAGATAAGAGAACGTCACCGAAAAATAGTAGGAAATATAATAAGACGTCATAGGAGATATAATGAAAGCAAACATAAATAGTAGGAAACATAATCATATAATGTATTCTCGTCCTACTAAAGTCAGTGACACGTCATCTTATATGCCGTTAAGATCATAAATCGTATTATCATCTTAATTTTGATGATATCACTATGCTCCGTACTTATGGTGAATTCACCATACTTTAAGCTGAATTTACGTTATTTATGAATATCAGTTTTCTCAGTGTGCAGAAAAAAAAATTAGAATTTCCTACATTTTTTTATTAAATATTATACCTACTTAATATAAAATAAAAAAAAAAAGCTATTGTTAATTGATCATGTTTACGCACTATATTATGCCCTCGTTTTCAACCCATGTTTCTATTGTTTTCTTGATGTATCATCAACTGTATGCCCTTTATTTCTTATTTTATTTATATTAACGTACAATGGAGTTCTATCAAGAATTGTCGATCGACAAACTAAACTTAGTTATTTTATTTTATTAAAAAAAATGAAACTAAATAGTAGTAGGAAATGTCTTTGTCCGAATGTCGTGTTTGCCTTTGGATTCATGAAAAGATTGCTGTGTGTCGTCTCGTAATTGTATTGTGGTGTAATATGATTAATTTTGTTTTTATGAATATGTATAGAAATGTATCTATAAATAAGTGAACAAAGACACTTTAAATGACAAAAGGCAAACAGCGAGACTAGACGAGGGTATAAAGGCGAGCTCTCCGCCATAAGACAATCTCTGCCAATTGCCAACCAACCTTAACAAGCTTTAGAAAAAGCATCACTGTAAAGCCAAAGCCTTAAGTAAATTCGGTACAAATATTATAATGATCGAATATTTTTATGTGTAATATACGTTCCCAGCTTATTCTCAAATTATGTAAATTTGCGATGTAGCATATTTTAGGATTGTTCTTCCCCCACCACCACCCGTTCTGCTTATGGGGACTAATAACGACCCCTTGAAAAACTCATAAAGAACATACGAAGAGTCCGGAGAACTCTAAAACCTTACAGACACTGCACTTAATGTGCCAAAGAGAGCTTATCATATGGAAACAACTGGCTCACTGCTCAGTGATAGTGAAGGTAAGAGTTCACCGAATTTAAGACAGATATCTTGAAAGCCTTAAAGTTGCTCTTCGATGCTACAAGGTCTGCATGTCCAATGGGTCCAAAAAAATTCCCTCGGACATCGTCGTAGATCTTTAGGATTATCAAAAAATTGGTTTGATAAGGGGAATCAATAAAAAGGAATAATTGGTGAACACGGGAGATGCTCAGAAGAACTTGCATCCCTGGTCCCTCTTCCACCCATTCACAATAGAGTCACTCGTATACCTCAATGTCAACACCCGTTTATAGCAAACCTTTAATTTAACATGAACCAGTCGCTTCTCGAACTCTTCTATCAACGCAGCAGCACGGATGTGGAACGATCTTCCGGATTCTGTGTTTCCACCTTTTTTTAACCCGGGTCGTTTTTAAAACCCGAATGTATTTTCCTGAGCAGATTAAAAACCCTCCCCAACGCTGCGTAGTGCGCTTCTTCGGAAGAGTATAATTGACCCAAATACACAGATGTCTAATTTCCTGGTTCCAAACCCTGTAGGTGTCTAATTTCCTGGTTCTCCTATAAGTGTATACTCTCGCTTCATTTCTGTTGAGATAATAAAAAATGTTATAAAATAATTCGAGTAGGTATAATGGTCTTTTTAAAACAAAAATATCTATCTGGGAAGCATGTTTCAACGGAATGGACGGATTGATAAGGAGATCGAAAGAAGAGTTGTGGCAGGAAACAACATAGTGAATGGAGCACTTAAACCAATTATGAATGACGGCAACATATCAAAGGATGCTAAAGTTTCCATTCATAACGCTATCTTAGTGCCAACCTTGACGTATGCAAGTGAAACCTGGACATGGCAGAAGTCGCACGAAAGTAGAATAAATGCAGTTGAAATGAGATCGCTAAGAAGAATCTGTAATAGAACGATGTATGACAGGGTCAGAAATGAGGACATAAGGAAAGAATGTAAGATAAAGAAAGATGTTATTAATGGATTGAAAATGAACACTTTGAGATGGTTTGGCCACATGGGGAGAATGAATGAGGAACGCCTGACGAAGAAAATATACATTGCGGACAGGAATGGAATGAGAGGTCGGGGCCGCCCAAGGAAGGGATGGCACGTCTATGTGAACGGTATTTTGAAAGACGGAAATGTCAGACGCGTGAACAACAGACGAACATGTATAAGACGATGTATGAATGTCAAGATAGAAGTAAGTGGCGTTCGGTTCTCTCTGCCTACCTCGTGAGGGACATGGCGTGATGGTATGTATGTATGTATAAAACAAAAACAACGGTTCGAAAAATAAGTGGAATGTTATTTTTGTAAGGCATGTTTAAGAATTTGGGAATGATACCCTGTGAATATCGTTACGAATGATTAGTCCAACTTTGTAAATTTCATCTTTGAACATTGCATTTGATCAACGAACACACGAGTCTTCACTTCATGCCCATAGTTTCACAAAACAACAGGACATTGTGTTCAGTTTGTTTACTTCAATTATCCATAGTGGTGTGTTTACTTTCTCTCTCTCTTCTGCGGTTTCGGTTAATTAACCACCACAAGTAGGAAATATTAGAGCTGTGTTATTAAACTCATTCAAATTGGCCAAGAACCAGGAAGCGGGTACATAAAAGTTTCATAAAACCCTTCCGGAAGGCAATGAAATTGGACCGTTAGCGGTTTTAAGGTATAGGTACGTATTATGAGACCTCGATATTACTCTCCTTTATTATGATTATCGTTCAAATTTGATGTCTGATGATTATAACTCGTGTTCCGGGATAACACATCTTTGTTTGAAAACAATTGAATGAAAATTTCAATGGATCAGTGCAGTGGTTTTCAAAGATATATATATATACTTATAGACATCGTTGATAGTATAACTACAGACATTTTGGTATTTTGAACTCAGCCATAAATAATTTTCCACCCAAAATATTGGAGGTAGGTGTTCGGTAAATGTGGTAACACTTCCAATCCTTTCCTCTCCCAAAAGTATCGCTATCTGCATCAGTAGTCAGCTGTCAATATAATCGTCTACAAGTCGTCGCCGTGTTCGTCACCGACACTTGAAGAAGTTCTAGAAATGATGAAATATACATATTCCGTGTTTTCTTTTTTTTTTTATTAAAGTTTTATTTATTTACATTTTTTTAAACAATAAGTATTCTTGCACTAAACTGCAAAAGCAGTTTAACAGTGCTAGCTCTCTCGTACACTTATATAAATTTGATAATGTAACAAAAAATAATTATAAACAAACAAAAATTAAAAACTAGCAATACAATATAACAATAATTAAAACCATTAACACAATATAACAAAGAAAACATACAAACTTACATATAAAATTCTTTTAACATATTTTTTATTTTTTTTTTGTTTTTATTTGAATATTTTGGCAGTTTGTTAAATAGTTTCGGAATTAACGTTATTATATCGATCGATCGATTAAAACTACGCGCCGTGTGCTTTTAATACCCAAACCGTGTTTGGAAGTGGTGTAATATACCAAAATGTGTGTAGTGATATTTACGACATGCCTTTTCATACAAACCATCACACTGAATCACGGGGTATGCAGAGAGAGCCGAACGCCACATGTTTCTATTTTGACACGAATCCATCGCCTCCAACTGTATAAATGTATTATCTCAAACATGTTTGTCTGTTATTCCTTCCTCCTCACAAAACAACTTTGATTTTTCAAAAGGACCATGATCTGGGGGGCAAGTCTGGTTCGACCGGCGAAATCAAAACCCTTGTGATTACCCAAATCATGGATATAATTATCGTATGGAGTTCTATGTCATCTAAAGATATTGAATCCATGATATGGGTAATCACGAGGGTTTTGATTTCGCCGATTGAACCAGACTTGCCCCCCAGTTCTGTTGCGGGTTGACGAGCCCTACATTATTTTTGTACTCGTATTTTCCTTGACGGCTGTTCTTCATTTGTTTTTCTCAAACTACCATCTTAATATATTCACTTTAATTCTATTATTGACATATTTATTTATCTTAGAATTCTATCTAGTATCCACATTTTTTACCCTGTCATACATCGTCTTATGACAGGTTAAATTTATACAATTAATACTTGGTATTGTGATTTACGTTCGCAAACTTCACTTGTATGTATTTTTTGTACATATATCTGAAGTTGATAATAGTTTACGAGCATGAATCTTCTATTTATATACATTTACGCTACTTCCACCACCACCCGCTCCGCATATGGGGACTGTCAGCGGCCCCTTCGCAGAACGCTAGAATGAACGACAAAAAAAAAACAATGCATGGTACGAAGAGTAGCTCATGGAGCCCTCTAGATTAGCAATCTCGGCACCATGGTGCAAAAGCACAATCAACAAGTGCGAATTGAGATTCAAACTTGCGGACTGTTGGCGACTTCAGATCCATATATACCTATATATAGGGCATCAGAGAAGTGACCAAGATCTCTGGAAACAGACAAGTCAGTGAGAATCTTCGGATACTAAGGCACCGTATCTATGGAAACATCGTTTGAAGGCTTTGTAATTGTTCTTCGAGATCACTAAGTCCGCATGTCCAATGGGACCTTGAAGAGGCCCACGGACAGCAACGAGGAACTCCGATCTGTAAGAGGACACAATTGGGTGGGAACACTCCCAAAGGATGTGATCCGAAGTTTGGTCCATACATTTGGTCATATACATTTAGTGAGCTCCATATGCGATTCAACGTGCATGTAATCTTTTTATAATATTTTACTTTACTTTTAATACGTCATTCTAATTTTGGAAGTCCTTTAGGCATCCTTCGCTAATTTTAAGTGTTACGGAAACATTTTTAGTTATGTGATAATGGAGCTGACCAATAATTAGAGTAGACACTGTCGATAGGGAGGAATCGAATCGTAGCGGCACTCCTGTCAGCGATCTGCAATGTTTATACCCTCGATGATTCTCGAAGATTTACGACAATTGACGAAGATCGAAGAACCTTAGCCCATCGCCGTCGATCGTGCAATTATTCTTATCATTCATGCGTTAATCGTTCAACAGAATAGAGTCGCGTTAAATCTTAATTACTAGTTGCATGTAACACATGAGATCCAATTGCCGATAGCGATAGTACGTATAGTAGAAGAATTAGTACCAAACTATAAACCCATAAATACAAATTATTTAATATTTTATGATATTTGGTTTTCTATACAACACATGTACCTAGGTATGTATGTCAAGATAGGATAGTATGGAGGTCAGTCCTTTGATCCTACCCAGAATATGAAAACAGCATGATGTTATGTATGTATGTTTGGAGATTAGTAACAAACTATTATGTAAGTCTTCTTAGATATTGTGTGTAGCCTACACAATTTTTTTTTACACACATAAAAGTTTTGTAGGCTTATAACTATTTATACTTTCTTAAATTTTAGGCTTTGTGAATCCAGCGGATCAAAAGTTATAAGGGACGGACGGACAGACACATACACAGACACACACACAAACACACAAAACTCACATAAAATGTTCTGCTCCGAATTCTGAGTAAATCCATGTATGGGAACATATATGCTGCGAGGTCTCTAGTTGGCGTTATTAGCATGCAAAAAGTCCACTACGCCATACAAAATGTTCCTTCGTACACGCATCTTGGCTTAATAATGTCGATTCATTCAGAGAATTGAATTCTCATGAACGAATCGACAGTTGGATTAGTTCCGACCCATTACATTAAAAATGGTCTAACATATTGTTTTTATTGAATCTTTATTTACTTCGAATACACCAGTGTTGATCATGTAAGTAGTTCTTTAATTTGAAACCCTTCATCACTATAAGTAATATATAACCAAATACTTAATGCACCGATATAGGCAATGACATATTTGGAGATAGATATTTTAAATTAAATAAAATCCTTTTGAACATGCATAGTTGTAATATTATTATTATCCTTCTGATAAAATAAATAGATTAAACATATACCCCCAAAGAGACAATTGTTAACGAGGACTGCAGTTTCCGCAGTTGATTGTGGTAGCTCCAATGATGTTGATGATTTATACATTTTCCGAACAGGAGGTATAACAGTCTTTCGGATATTAGTTTTAGCACTCATGTTTGATAAGCACTGAGCCATTGTGCTCGCAAAACATGATTGGATTTGATTGGTAAAAAAAAACTAACAATAATCCTCCTCGGTCGGATATTGAATATACCCATTGTATTCTATTGAGATAAACAAAGAGAAGGAGAATTTTCCTTGTTCATAGGTACATTTGCTAAGTTGATGGAAAGGATAAGCGCATTAGTTTTTACTGCGCACTTAGAGCGGTTTAATTTAATACTCATCTGATATTATAATCGTAACTAAATCGGATAAAGTCTCGAGTAAATTATTATCCACTACAAAATTTACTAGCGGTAAATCTGATTCCTTTATCAGAATTATATGTGGGTATACTGGATGTATTTTTCATAAACTTAGTTGAATTGATAATTATAATTGACTTAAATATAATTTCATTTAATGATTCGGCGGATATTTTGTGGTAGTTAATATAAACCATTTTTGAAATATAAATTAGCTATAAACCACTTGTTTTTTGAGTCACTTCGCGACATGTTTCGGAAGTGCTGTCCTTCCATCGACCGGCGTGTCGAGACTAACATGTTGAATTTGTGTGTGTCTGTCTGTGAAGCGAGGGGGGTGGCGGTTGAGGGTTGGTTGTGTTAGTGGGGGGAGGGGGGTATTGTGAAGTGTTTTTGTTTTTGATGGGGAATATATTAACACTTCTCCAATACTTAATATATTCCCCATCAAAAACAAAAATACTTCACAATACCCCCCTCCCCCCACTAACCCAACCAACCCTCAACCGCCACCCCCCGCGCTTCACAGACAGACACACACAAATTCAACATGTTAGTCTCGACACGCCGGTCGATGGAAGGACAGCGCTTCCGAAACATGTCGCGAAGTGACTCAAAAAACAAGTGGTTTATAGCTAATTTATATTTTAAAAATGGTAAGTATAATTTATTTACTAGGTAGAATTACATCCATAAATATAATCCAACTGTCGAATTGTTCAAGAGAACTTTGTTCTCTTAACATATTGACAAAGTTTCAAGCCAGGATACGCCAGATTGTATTCAGGGTCTATATTTTTCACGGTTTTCCCAACTTTGAAGTCAAAAAACACCAAATTAGAGGCTTCGTAGCATATATGTTCCATGTACGGATTTACTCAGAATTCGGAGTAGAACATTTCGTGTCTGTGTGTCTGTCTGTGCGTCAAAGTTTTTAAAAATATCGAAAAAAGCCGAAACACCCCAACTAGATAATTTAATTTTCTTTAATAAATATTAGAATTGTAGTACCTAGTTCATCTTAATTTTTTTTTAACAATTTTTATAAAAATTGAGTTTAGTGATGACATCGCTTCATACAATTTGTATGGCAGTCGCCTATTTACAATATCTAAGAAGACTTAATAGTTTGATACTTCATCTCCAAACACACATACATACCATCATACTGTTTTCATATTCCGGGTAGGAAAAAAGGACTGACCTCCATACTATCCTATCTTGACATACATACCTACATGTGTTTATAGAAAACAAAATATCTTAAAATATTCAATAATTTGGATTTATGGGTTTATAGTTTAGTACTTAGGTATTCTTCAACTATACATAGTATCACTATCGACAGTTGGATCTCATGTGTTACATGCGACTTGTCAATACAATAAGTACCTACATTGTTTTCATGATTTTAATCTTTTTTTATTTCCTATGTCGACACCTTATTCGAGGATATTTGGTGGTTGACATAGGTTTGCGATTTAGTAAATAAACATATATTGTTGGAAGTAGAGAAAAGAGAATATTGGATCAACCTGACGGCGGCTTTTTCCTTCGTATCGGCAGGTCTTCAGGGAATGGACCCACTCTCGCCTCTGTATCATAACACTTATGCTGTTTTGAAACAGCACTTCCAAACACGGTTTGGGTATTACTGCGGTAAAACCGCCTAATGCACTATGAAGTTACGTTTTAGTAAGGGTAACTATCGCGTGCGTTAAAAAGGGTTTAAGCGTGATTTAAATGATCGGAAATTTCATTCATTCAAAGATTCATTTTGATTTTACGCACTGTTTGGGCACATTAGATTTATTTCTCCACGACACATAGTTATGGAGTTATTTTAAAAAAATGCTGTTAAAAAAAGATATATTTTTTATAATAGAATTTATGCTGAATTTTATAATTGTGTGAAGAACATTCACTAGAGAAATGTTGATAAATGTATGATATTGCGTCGTCTAACTCACTTTTTATTTTCTAGAAAAATAAAGATGAAATATTTATCCCCAAACACCTGATACTCTCCTTGTTCTTTCCCAATTTTTTTTTTGTTTTTATTATTTTTTCTTAGTGTTATGTATATTTTCTTTGTTTTTATTTTCGCTTTTATTCTTTTGTTGATGTACGTGTCTAATTTTGTCATACTTTGTAATCTGGTTGGTTGGAAGAAATTGCCTAATGGCAACAAGCCCGCCAGTGTACATTATATTTGTTTATATTATGTACAAAATGATAAATATATAATAAAATGGTATTTTTTTTAAGAAAAACAATCTCTCTTACCTCCTTAGCATTTATTCCACATATTGGTGGTGTTTTAAGAAACACACTGTCAAATATATTTGTGAAATTTGACTTCGAATTGGTGTGTTTAGCTCCCTTAATCTGAGATGAATATATTTTTGCTATCGTAGGTATAATTACAGGTATAATTGAAATCGCCTTTTCCAAATGCGTACCAGACGTGTCTTAGATTCTTCAAGTAACATTAATTCTATCTAGTTATCTTTGCAAAAATCTTTATTGTTTATCAAAATATTACTCCCACTCTCGTCCGATTGGAGTTCGCACAAAACATCACCGAAGGAAACAATAAAAATATAATTTGATTATCTACGGTAGGTAAGAATATTTTTTTTGGGCTGTAACAATTATTTCAAATTTCGAGTTACAGCACGCTTAACGTTCGTTTCTGTAAATTCCTCAGAGATGTAATCATCGAAATTAACCGCGTAAATTACGCCAGAAACGATTAAACTGAGAAATTCACAGTAATACCAAGATTATACCAACAGGCCGATTTAAATCCTTACAGGAGAAAAGGTTGAGTTGTGGTTAACGCTAAACCCTACGCTTTAGTTACGATGAAAAAGAAAGAATACATATCGGTGTAATGCAAAGATTACAGTTGTCAGAAGAATATATTATTTTACGAGAAGGTGGTTCGGCCAAGAATGAAATGAAACATTTGTGGCAGAGCGGGCGCGCTCCTGTCAAATGCACAGCCAATCAACGACGACCGCTCGCGTCAACCAATCACTTGCCTAGGAACATTCTAGAAAACACAGCGGACTGAGATAGAATAATGTATTGATTTCATGGGCGCCTCACGTTATATATTCTCTGAAACTTCTCACTAAGTGTATGTGTTAATCGTTTAGTATATCGAAAATATTATTTGTTCATATAAAATACATTTTGTATAGTAAAACATGTACTGATAAATAAAAAAACGTTACTTCGTGCGTAAAATCTTTATTTTTTTCCACACTATACACATTTTTTATTTTTTTTATTTTATTAAGTTTACAATAACATATACAAAATTTAAAACAAACAAACTATATAGAAAAGATTCACAGTAAGACAAAACATATTTACCCTTTACTAGAGTGCAAGCACTCGTATGTAAAGGAGACAATTTAATACAGAATACACAAAATATTATACATACATAATTATTATCTATACAAAAAGAAGTTAATATAATTTACATATCAGTCAAATAATAAGTTTGATTTATTCTTTATTTTTTTTTAAATCATTATGTTCAATTACCAGTCTCAAATCTGTTTCAAGTTGGTTGAACCACACCACCCCATTGTATGTGTAGTAGTGCTGTGTTGTGTATGTATGTGTTAATGGGGTACACAGTTGACCCACTACATTATGTCTATCACTCGCCACACGTACAAAGGCATGGTGCGACCTGCCAATGTCCTTATGTATTTGAAATACACAGGTGGAGACACAGTTTTTAATTGTGTTTTTCAGTTTGTATCAGTGATACGATAAATATCGTAAGATTACAGAAAGTGGCAAATTGTTATTGGGTGCGTGTTAAATTAATTTTAGAATAAACACGCCGTACAAAGTACACAGCCCATAGCGTATATTTATTTATTTTATCTCAGAAAGTTACAGTTTTATGTTACGTCTTTTACATAACATTATTTGTATGATAGTTGCCAAAATTTTGGCATCTGTTGATATTCCCAAATCTCTAATGTTTTCGACCTTTTTCAGCATGGACACTGAAAAAATAATTGTGACCACCGAACTGGCTACCTGCGTTTTTAACCAAACCTTTGTTACCAGTAACAAAAAATAATACATTTATGACTGTACTGTTTGGTTAAGCGCACAAAATATTAAGTAGCACAAAACGAATTGTTTTGTAGTCACTATAGTTCGGTTAATTTTTACATTACTTTTTTTTTCAGCGAGTTATTTATATAAAATGGATAGATTATAGTATTTGTTTTGCGCTTTATACATAATTAAGCTAATTTTAATACGTTGATATCCAATTTGTGTAAATTATTATAAAAGGATAAATTATTTAGATCATTTTCTAATTTTAAACAGTCATTTATATTTAAAATTGCTAAGTTAATTGTCATGTCAGTGCGAAACCCGAATAGGATTCAAACTGGAAGCAGTTTTGTATATCGTGTATATATATCGCTCGTTTGCGAGAACAACGACATAAGTCAAAAAATCCGATTTTTGAGTTAATAATGCAGAAATGGTGTGTTTATTAATATTACAGTGAATATATGGTAGTAAAACAACGACACGTGTGCTGTTTCTTTCGCACTTATAGAGATAGTACTGACAATTGGAGACGACATGAATATTGATGAACACAACATTTCTGCATTATTAACTCAAAAATTGGACATATGTCGTTGTTCATTTTAAAGGATTGGTTATCACATAGTAGGTACACAGCACACACACACACACACACACACACACCCTCACACACACACACACACACACACCACACACACACACACACACACACACCACACACACACACACACACACACACACACACACACACACACACACACACACACACACACACACACACACACACACACACACACACACAAATACACTGTGATTAAACTTTTAGAATACATACAATCTCATCATGATACTTGCTGATAAACTGCAATAAAAAGATTTAAAAATTGCGAATTTGTAACTCCCTTGGGTTAATATGGAGTAAAATAAGCTGAAATTTCATGGAATAATAACTCTCCCATATTTCGTTGTGGTGTAGGGCAAAAAATATTATAAGATCTTCTTCCGAGAAGTCATGTTCTCAGTCCTCGAGCAGTATTTCTATGTAGTGTAAACTAAATAAGTGGATGAGGATTCATAATGCCGAGGTCCTTATCTCTCTCTGAGAATATACAGTACATAAAGCCGCGGTTAATCCCTGTTTGTGCTGTGCTAGGCTCTACCTACTCTATGCTGGGTGCTGTCAGATAACTAAATAGGTTGTATAAGTAACGAATCCTATAAGGAAAGTTGGGCGTTAATAAATAACCTCCCTACAGTTCAGTCGTTCAACTGTAACCGAGATTCGTTGTGATATATTATTATACAAACATGACTTCGTGCATATTTCATAAATTTTAGTCTCTAAGCTCCCAGACTAGGCCGGAACTAGGAATATAAGCCATTTGTGAATTTTCCGAAGAACGCAAAAAATACCAACACAACGATATTTTTTTCGGGAAACAGACGGCCATGAAGGCGTCTTGTTTATAGATGGATAGTTATTATATTACAGTCTTGTTGATTGAAAATAAAGAGCTAAGAAACAAGAGTGTGCAGTAATAGCAAGTGAGTGACATTCCTCAGATCGAATAGATAAAACATTAAGTAAGTTTTTTTTTTAAAGTATGAATATGGGTCGTATAATGGAAGTTATTTAAGAATAATGTAAGAAAAAGTTGAGGTACTGTAGGCAGTATTCTAAAAAAACATTAAGTAAGTTGTTTTTTAAAGTATGAATATGGGTCGTATTATGGAAGTTATTTAAGAATAATGTAAGAAATAGTTGAGGTACCTACCATAAGCAGTATTCTAAAAAAACAATAAGTAAGTTGTTTTTTTAAGTATGAATATGGGTCGTATTATGGAAGTTATTCAAGAATAATGTAAGAAATAGTTGAGGTACCGTAAGCAGTATTCTAAAAAAACAATAATAAGTTGTTTTTTAAAGTATGAATATGGGTCGTATTATGGAAGTTATTTAAGAATAATGTAAGAAATAGTTGAATATGGGTCGTATAATGGAAGTTATTTAAGAATAATGTAAGAAAAAGTTGAGGTACCGTAAGCAGTATTCTAAAAAAACAATAAGTTAGTTAAGTAAATAAAATTTTTAAATAAAAATTTTTGGTAACAAAAAACTTAAAAATAATTTCAACGAATAAGTAAGTTGTTTTTAAAGTATGAATATGGGTCGTTAATGGGAGTTATAAGAATAATGTAAGAAAAAGTTGAGGTCCCGTAAGCAGTTTTATCGCAGTACGGGACATTACCCTTTTCTTACATTTTTCTCAAATAACTCTTGTAATACGACCCTATGTCCTTGAAACAAATGTATATATACATATATCCTCATACATTTCCTAAATTGAGTAAAAACAGTATTATTTTTTTTATTTATTTGTTTGGAAAACAAACAGAATACAATGTTCGGTAAATATAATAAGTTAAAAATAACATAAAATGTAAAAAAAATATTATTAGTTCATTCTATCTCAATAATATATTTTCACATAATATTATATCAAGTTATATATCTACTTCATTTATTCAATTCGTAAGCTTAAAAGTACCAAATGGTAAAAATTAAAAGTGGTTGACTGACTGTATTTTTGAATCGTCCTGGGTACAAATTATCTCAGGCCGGCTCTGGTTTCTAAATATTCAAAATTGTATCCACATTCGTATGACTTGATTCGTATAACACTAAGGCCCGGAGCACACGTTCAGATATCGGATTATCCGGTTTTAAGTATTCAGACACATTTGGTGTAGAATCTGAATGAGTTTAACGCAGATCAGATGTTACATAATTTGAGAACACAACTTATCAATACATAATACCTGTCTCATATTATATAGTTTATATTTTGTTTATAGAAGTATTCCAACTGTCGATTTGTTCAAGAGAACATTGTTCTTTTAACATATCGACAATGTTTCAAGCCAGGATACGCGAGATTGTATGCAGGGTCTATATTTTTCACGGTTTTTCCAACTTTAAAGTCAAGAAACACCAACTTGGAGGCTTCGCTTTTTCGGTGGACAGTAATCAGAATAACTGGTCTCTCGATATATGGGGCTCCAAGAAATCATAATTTTATTTTCTTTAATATTTATTATTAAATAAAATTATAATTGATTAATATTTAATCAATTATTTATTTATTTATTTATTTTTTGTCAACAATTATAATGGAACATAAAAAACATTACAGTCAATCATCTCACTAGGGTTCAATTATGATTTATTAATATATGTAGATATATAATTAAATCATAAGTGTGGCGGGTTCCTATATTGGGTCGTTTTGAAAACTGCTGGTGTTCGGTTACATGATGTTTATTAGTGCAACTGGCCCGAGAGAATGCTAAATGAGAACTGAATCAGGTTGTGATTGTCTGCTAACAAGCTGCGTGTTGCACAAAGAAAAATAAAAAGAATAATGTTGGCCATAAAACTAGAAGACAGGAAGAGCAATGACTGGATATACGCAGTCAGACCAAACTGTCCGATGTGGTTGAGAGAATAGCCACACAGAAGTGCAGGACACATATCAAGAATGACCGACAGTAGATGCACGAAAAGACTGGTGGAGTGGAGACCGAGAGGCGACAAGAGACCACAAGGGCGACCACCTAACAGATGGATGGACGACATAAAAATATTTGTTGGACCACAGTGGATGGGAGTCGCAAAGGAAAGGGAGGAGTGGAAAAGGAGAGGGGAGGCCTATGTCCTGCAGTGGGCAAACACAGGCTGATGATGATGATATACAGGCTACCTCGTATGCTCCCACACATACATATGTAGTAAACCATAATTCATCAATATTTATTCAATTTCGATTTACTTATCATATGTAGTAAACACCATATTTTATGTGAGCGTTAGAAATACTATGTTGATTCTAAATGTCAATATTTTTTATATTTTTTTTTATGTTCTGTTGGTTTTATTTTAATAAATAAACAAATAAAGGCAGAGGACAGAAACTTCTGGAGAAGTTTTGTCAGAGAGGCAGCAAAAGTCTCATAAAATGGACACGATCTTCAGCAATGAAGAAAACGAACAAGAAGAAGGTGCATTTTATGGAGTCCATTTTGAAATACAAATACATTCTTGAAACCATTTAATAATTCATAGTATCACGGAATATCACCCAATGGGGGGAAACCAGCGATAGGTGTTTGAGTATGCAACACATTATACCTTCACTCCACTCTCCTTTCACCAAAAATGGCACTACATCCAGAAAAAGTGTGTAGTATATTTGTTCATATTATGTAAAAGAAGATAAATTAATAAATATTAAGTCTACTTTACACGGACGCTGTTTTCAACGGGTTTCATGTTTTCTAGGGGTTTTCAAAGTGATGGGCAAAAAAAATAGAACGTGTTCTATTTTCAACGCGATTTTCATCCTTTTTGGTGAAACAGAAATCTGTAAAATTATTCGCTGTCGTCGTTACCGACGAGTCAACATGGCTTTCGTTTGCGTTGACTTTTAAGTGTGATATTCGCTCGCGATGTATTTTGTTTATTTGGAAAGTGTCGAAACTTTCGATATACATTTATGTTATATTAAGCATTTATTATATAATTTTTCGATATACATTTATTTATATTATATTATACATTTGCACATAATATAATCGTGTAAAGGTCTGTAAAGCGATACTTGGAGTAACCTCTATTTTGGATGCTGTTTTAAGCGTTGCGTGTAAAGCGATGTTTGGAGTAACTTGTATTTTGTATGCTGTTTTAAGCGTTGGAAACCGGGTCGCGTTGAAAATAGTATCCGTGTAGTGCACTTAAGATTTTGAAAGTTTCTCGAATTATTTTTTTAATTTTTGACAAATTAACTCTAGCAACCATATATTTTTTTTCTTGTGTCGTGTCAGGTTCCCCCGACGTATTGACGACTACCATAGAGAAATCCTCCCTGTCTTGTGCAGTGCAAAACAGATCCTTCACAGTTCTCATACCAGTCCGTTCCCGGATGTTTCGCAACCAGGATAGCTGCCTTCTTCCGACCCCTCTACGACCCTCAATCTTTCCCTTTATGAAAAGCTGAAGGATGGCATATATTTCACCTCTAAGAATATGGCCGAAATACAACACTTTACGGAGCTTAACATTGGTGAATAATTCTCTGTTGGCGCTGGCTCTACGTAGTACCTCAGTGTTACTGACCATGTCGGTCCATGATATTCTCAGCATTCCGCGGTGGATCCACATTTCAAATGCTTCAAGGCGATTAATAATATTAACTTTGAGAGTCCACCCCTCCACGCCATAAAGCAGAACTGACCACACATAACACTTGACCATGCTTTGTCTTATTTTTAAGTTTATACTGTCGTCGAGGAGAAGATTTTTCAAATCCCGATTCGAAATGCCGATCGAACCGCTTCTATTCTGCATTTTATTTCAGTGTCAGAGTCTAGATTCTCAGTAATTATACTGCACAAGTGTTGAATTGTTTTACCTTTTCGATACTAACACCCTTAACTTGGACTGGACGGCTATCTCGGCAAAAAAGCATTATTTTGGTCTTCTTAATATTAATGTTAAGTCCATAATGATCTCCAATGGAATTGACTTTATTAAATAGTTGTTGAAGGTCTTGTATATTATCTACAATTAACACGGTGTCATCTAGTGACCACCATTGACCTTCACATCGTGATCTGTATCAGTCAGCGCTACCTTAAAGATCAAGTTAGAATACAAATTAAACAGAGTAGGTGAAAGGACATTCCCCTGTCGGAGTCCTCGCTAAATGGGAATATCCCGGGAAGTGTTTATATTCTCAAGTTTAATAATAGCCCTTTGGTTCAAGTACAGGTTCTTGATAATTCTCACATATTTCTCGTCTATACCATATCTTAACATTTTAATCAAATCTGTGTATTTTACTCTGTCAAAAGCTTTTTTATAATCAATAAAACAACATATACATACCGCGCATCGGCAACGACAGTGACACAACACAAAAATGTAGTTTTTGGGAAATCGCATTTTAATATTTCTTGTATCAAAAAATCTAATTTAAATTTTACTGAGATGACATATTGGAAATGTAATGGTATATTTAATTAGAATCAATGTACTATTATAATATTTTCACAGACGTAAAAATCATTTGGTCATTTGTATATTTTTTTATTTTTTTAAAAAAGTTCTCCTGATGTGTCTTTTTTAGACAAAATGAATGCTATATAATAGGTACATGAAATAAAGAAGCAAGAAAAGTTTCATCTATAGGTTATTTGCTATCTTTATAATATTTCATAAGAATTACTCAAAAATATTGTCATATCACATATTCTGTCTCTATTTTTGCCGAAATAAAAGCAAACACATGAATGTTACTTACCGCAACAGGGTTATTACACAGGTTATGACACTACTACACACACCAAACCCACGTCCACTCTGTACTAACGTTGACATGACACTATAGTTGCCGCAGATGGCGCAGATGTTAGACAACTGGCTCTGTAAAAAAGAATATTTAGCGCCATATCTCGGCAAGGAACTGCACTATAATTATGACTTTTTTTGCAGATAAAGTTCAAATAAAACGATCTTATGGCATACATAAGTAGATTTCGTATTTTTATGTGTTGTGACACTCTCGTTGCCGATGCGCGATATATCCTTTCTTTGGTCATAACATTTTTGTAACAATATATAGGCACAATAATTAGCATTGTGGATTAATTATAAACGAGTATTATACGTAACAAAACATGTTTTTAATTTTTGCACAAGTTTTGTCTTCACTCGGCAATTTACGTTATTTGAGATTTAATGTCAACCTTGGAATTTTAAATTAATGGAAAATATGAATTTAAAATTTTTCCGCTTAAAAGCCTTCACCGAGAACGTAATGAAAAAGACATTTTTGATGAAACCATTGTTTGTATCTAACAAATTGGGACGTTGTCAAATTACTTATTATCAAACGATGTTTATTTTTTATTTATTTGTTAAACTTCTTCTTCTTTACAGCCCTCCTTTGTCCACATAGGCCTGCCCCTGAGACCTCCATAGCTCTCTATCTTGGGCAGATCACATCCCTCCGCCTCCAGCCACTCGTCAAATATCATCAGACAACCTTGTTTGATGCCTTCCAATACCTCTAGGTTACCATTCTAGCACTTTAGTCCATCTGGAGTCTGCGGTTCGGGCGACATGGCCTGCCCAGCTCCACTTCTGCTTGGCAACCTTTTGGACAACGTCGACGTCGAAGTTTTGCTCGTCGACGGCTCTGCATGTTTTTAAAAATATCAAAAAAGCCGAAACACCCCAACTAGATAATTTAATTTTCTATAAAAAATAAAAACATTGTAGTAGCACATCTCAAAAAATTTTTCACAATTTTTATAAAAATTGAATTTAGTGACGCATCGCTTCATACAATTTGTATGGCAGTCGCCTATACACAATATCTAAGAAGACTTAATAGTTTGATACTTAATCTCCAAACATACCATCATGCTGTTTTCATATTCTGGGTAGGAAAAAAGGACTGACTTCCATACTGTCCTATCTTGGAATACATACCTACATGTGTTGTAAAGAAACCAAAATATCGTAAAATATTCAATAATTTGGATTTATGGGTTTATAGTGTGGTACTTATTCTTCTAATATACATACAATCGCTATCGGCAGTTGGATCTCATGTGTTACATGCAACTAGTAGTAAAATAATGAACAGTTTGAACATTTAGTCACCCTATAAAAATTATACTAGTGACTGGAAAATATTTCGCGAAACAAATTTATTTCCAGAAAAAAAAGGTATTACAGTGACGTCTCCTTTTATTCGATTTGATAAATGTTATCACGAAAAAATGACGGAACGAAATTAATGGCATTTGGATTTGCTTTCTCGGATTAAACTCGATTTATTCATGTATTATAATGAAAGCTTAAACCAGTTGCTTAAGTATTAAGTAAGGAGGGTGTTAAGAAAAATAAAAATGGAAAGATTTAGAGCCGAACGAAAATTGACTTCAAAGCTGTAAATGAAAGGATACTGTTTTTGAAAATCCCATTCGAATAAATTATATAAAACGGAAAAATAATGGGATTTTTAAACGGCGCAGTGCAAATAAAAAATAGGTAAGTTTTACAGAATAGGCTATGGATGGGAGAGTTTTGGACATTTAAAGAAAAAGGACGAAATGATTCTGCCCAGCAATGTATGTCTTGGAGACAAAAGCTAGTCATATTGTCAGAATAATACCTACACATAAAAAAGGTGTATCTATCTTTTGTATTAGTCAACAATACGAAGATACATCGTAAGAATTCGTAGCTAGTTGTGAGAACGGAAGTTATGAGAAAAATGAGCGAAATTTTCCAGGGGTTTTAAGTTTTTTTCAAGATCTTAAAACAATTCTTAGGTTCTTAAAATAAAATTAAAATTCTTTCTTATTTAATAAAAAGTAATAACAATTAACACTGTCTTACTAATGAACGTGTTGTAAAAGTTACACGACCGTTTAACACCCGTGTAGGCAAAAACATTACCAATAAACGCTGTGTAGCAGATCAGTTGGTTAACGGCTGTGTATCTCTCATATAAATATTACACAATGCTTGCACGCCTGTTTTAGGTAGTGTAGCGGTGTTTTAAGACAACTGTCATGTATCATAAATCAAAATATGATTTTGATCTGCATGTTTATAATGTTATATCTTGGATTAATTGACTACAAATCTTTATAAATCATTATAATATTATCGATGCATTTAATGGCCGAAAAGTTGTTGATAAATAAGCTCCTTTATAATATGTGCAAACGTGTTCGCATGGGTATTCGTATGATGAAAGTATTCGTTATATTTTCTATATTCCTATTTTAAAATGTAAAAAATATATGAAAATATTAACCACGACAAACGTCAACATTAGAATGGCACATGGCAGCTGGGGGCTCTGCGCATGCGCGGGTGCGAAAATACAACGTTATCGGATTAAATTATGTTGTTAGTATGTTGCAACTACCCAGTCGTTATACAGCGTTTATATGTTAGATTTTTAAATAATTGCTACACGGCCTTTACACGGTGTGTAACTAAAACACTGGTTGTGCAGACGATTTTTATTAGTAAGACTGTCAATATTTAAATCGGTTTATAATAGCAGTAAAAGTACTTACTCTTCGAAATTTAAATCCCTTTGTTAATATTAGGTATGTGCTTCTTGATATTAGTGTTGAGTACTGTTTCAATTTTCATTCCGAACTATTCAGAATATTCAAACACGTTATACTGAAAGCCACTAAATTTTCGTGGCGGTGTGTACCAAAAGATACCAAATAATATATTATTTATCGAGTAACTAAATATAAGACATGGCGAAGTTCTTCAAAACTTACAAATATATTAGGCCTGTGCCATAATGAAACGCAATCACTTCAATGATGTTCGTTATTAAAAAAAAAAAACAATTATGTTTATGTAAAACGAGTGGGCTGTAGCCACAATTAGAAACTGTAATCTTTTAGTATTGTTTTGTTTTTCATTTTGAAAGCTTCACAATTATTGACAATACTTGAAAGCATTCATGTTAAATAATTAAATATAAAAAAAATACCTTCTAGGTATTTAGCGTAAAAATTCAATTTCATATCAAAATTTTGATGTGCGTGTAGAACGCTTACATAGAAGTTTAATAACGTTGACAGAATAGATTAATATGTATGTATTGTATAGTAATTTCCAGGTTTATTTTACAACAGAATATTGATCAATGATTTTGAAGTAATTACCCATCGTTGACTTCGTGTAGAAATTTCATAGAATTCTAAAAATACTTTAACAGTATCTTTTGTGTATACCTACTATATCGTGAAATATATAGTATTGACGGTTTGTATGTAAGGCTCAGGGTATGAAACTTGAAAACCAAATTGATTTTTCTATTACTACATACATCTGACTGCTGATCCAAAGGTCCCGGGTTCGATTCCCGGTGGAGACACAGTTTTTAATTGTGTTTTCAGTCTGGATCTGTGAGATATCGTAATATAGTAAGTTTCCAGCATGTGGCAACTTGTTATTGGGTGCGTATTAAATTAATATTTAACATAGTACCTGTTTGTTGCCCGAGAAGCAATATTAAATAAATACATACAATTAACTTACTACCAATTATGAAATTGTATATTTTATTTAGTCTAATGCTCAGGATACATAGCGATACTAGACACTCGATGTCTTACTAATAAAAATTTACTGCACACCCGTTGACCAGTGCATACCGTGTTACATACAGTGTAAAGCCCGTGCAGCGATTATTTGAAAATCTTATTAATAAACGTTGTATAACGACTGGGTAGTTACAACAAGCGTACAACAATTTTTTTTTTATTATTATATAAAATACAATTTTTCAATAAATCAAGTTACAATTTTTTTATTAAATGCATAATAATATATTTAACTTAGGTTACATAATAGTTACCAGATATTTTACTATTTTCATAAACTGCCTCACTAGGTAAAACCTGTTCTGAGACAGTGTATAGATGTCTTATTAGTTTTTAGTTTTGGTTAATAACTATGGAAGTATTTTCAGAGTTCAGGTGATTAATTTATTTTTAATATAGTCTCTGCCCTTTTTTTTAATCCAAATTGTAATGTCTCGCTTAAATATTTTCAAGTTACTATTTTGTATAAGTGTTAAAGGTAGTTCGTTGTATAATTTGACTCCAAAATACAGGAAATTTTTTTGTCCAAAAGTTGTCTTGAGAAATTATCCGATAACGTTGTAATTTCGCACTCGCGCATGCGCAGAGCCGCCAGACGCCATCTGCCATTGTAATTTTGACGTTTGTCGTAGTTAATATTTTCATATGTTTTTCACATTTCAAAATAGGAATGTGGAAAATATAATAAATAATTTCATCAAGAATTTCATCATACGAATACCCAAACGAACACCATTGTATATATTAAAAAAAGCAAATTTTTTGACAATTTTTCGCTCTTAAAATGTACAACTATCGAGAATATGATAATTTGTAGAGGTTTCGTCATATTATTCCAAGATATAACAATATAAACACGCGTATCAAAATAAAATTTGATTTGTAATGGATGAAATTTGTCTTAAAACATCGTTAAACTACCTCTGACAGCTGTGCAAGCTATGTGTAAAATTTGTATGAGAGATACACAGTCGTTGACAAACTGGTCTACTACACAGTACAAAGCGTTTATTGGTAACGTTTTTACCTACACGGGTGTTAAACGGTCGTGTTACTTTTACAACACGTTTATTAGTAAGACTGCGTGTGTCTACGTGTATCGTAACTGTAAGTTGCAACTGTAATTTCAGTTTCTGAAATTATTTACAATCGATATTCTGAAATTTCCACGATTGCATTGAAATGAATCTAATTAAAATAGCTGTTATTGTTTGCCAAATAAATTGTCATCCAATAGTACACACTTTGGTTATTCTGAACATGCTATTATCATGCCTATGTTCAAATGCAATTGTAACTATTTTCGGATTTTTCTGTTATAACTCAACAACCATTTATTAAAATGATAAAATGCTACCACAAATGGAAGAATCGTTCATCCAAGATGGAAACATAACACTGTAAATTATTGATAGTTTTTTTATTGTTTTTCCTTGAATGTTTTTCTAAATGATTACGTATTTCCACATTTTAATACATTATGTTTATTGTTTTTTGTTCCTACAGTGTACCTACACACACTTTGTTATTTTTCATAATATTTGCTTGGTAGGTTAAAACACCGTTTTTCAGTGTATAAAATTTATTAAAATGTACAACGAGTTGTTTTTGAAAATAATAAGTTTTCGAATAAAAAGAGGGTAAATTTACATAACATTGTTTATAAAATTAATTCAAGTACAATATTTTTTCCACGAAAGCAAAGACTTCTAAGCATTTAAAAGGTTACTAAAAATTATCAAAGAACACGATGAAAAAAAAAAAATTTAATGCTTTTAAAACTTATACTGTTAAATAATATAAAACGAGATTTATTTTTGTATTAAAATTATTCATTTTAACCTTTTCATTTGACCTTATCAACTGATGACTATCAGTTTATCATAAGATATGTACATTACTGGATAAACTCTCCGAGATCTAGTCCGTGCCTCAGATAACCTGTGAAACATAGGACATCTTCAGGCGGAGTAGATCAGAAAAAAATACATTAAAGAGACCAGTGAACAGATACAGGCTGACAAGAGGCACAACTTCTATCTCACAGTTCAAACAAAATCAAAAGAAGAGGATTTCTACAAGAATATAGAGTTCTACAATCTACGCTGTCTCAGTCGTTATAAGCACAAGTCGTGTGAAATTATTTCCACGGGGACTTTAAATAATTCAACGAGTTTGTAAGTACCTACCCAATAATAATTAATAGTTTGTGTCTTTTGAGGGTTAACGAAACCAACCCCCTAAGTATATATGAGATGGCATACTGACTGATTGTAGAAACACTTCTTGAAAATCCACATATTTACATAGATCTTTCTACCTTCCAGGAAGTCGAAAATTAAAATCCTAAAATTAATACCATGTGATTGTCAGACAAAATAATTGGGTAAATCAAGGTTTACATAAATTTAAATAAATTCATCAATAAATATTTGAAAATAATTTAAAATTATATATGTATGAAAGCGGGTTGATTCAGAGAGCTTAATTTACACTACAAAATATAAACTAAACTCTAGAACTTTGGCTCTGTAATCAAGTATTACCTATGTGAGCTACCTAATCTAACCTAACCTATCTTAGTGAGCTACAAAACCTTTCGAATTCAATAGATAATGGGTAAGCGTTGTTAATATATATTTTATAATTTGTTACAAAAAACGTAAGGGTATATTTTTTCCCAACTAAAAATGTCCTTGAATTTATTAGTACCTTCATACTCGTAAATTCAATATGTTTAGATTATACAATATATATGAAATAGAGATTTTGAGAGTTTTTTTATTGTTTGAGAAGGCATATACCGCTAGATTTAGTTATATAATATAGTGAATGATGTATTACTAGTTGCATGTAACACATGAGATCCAACTGTCGATGGCGATAGTATGCATAATCAAAGAATACGTACCAAACTATAAACAACACAAATTAATAAATATTTGAAGATATTTTATTTTCTATATAAAACATGTAGGTATGTTTGTCAGGATAGGATAGTATGGAGGTCAGTCTGTTTTTCCTACACAGAATATGAAAACAGTATGATGGTATGTATGCATATTTGGAGATTTAAGTATCAAACTATTAGGTCTTCTTACATATTGTGTATAGGCGACTACCTACCATACAAATTGTATGAAGTGATGTCGTCACTAAATTCAATTTTTATAAAAATTGTTAAAAAAAAATTGAGATGTACTAATACAATGTTTGTATTTTTTATATAAAATAAAATTATCTAGTTGGGTTGTTTCGGCTTTTTTCGATATTTAAAAAAAAATGGAAATATAGGCAGTTAAACTCATAAATTTATCATAAATAAAATATTTTTCTTAATAAAAAACGTTTGAGAAACTCTGGAATTAAAAAAAAAACTTATTTGAGATTTTGTATTTGTCTATCTTTATAGGTACCAATTTTCAGCGTTCTAGCTTTTACGGTTTCTGAGATATATGGAAAAATAAAGTAAAAATTCAAAAGTTGATAATCCCTGACTGAAACAAAAATTCACGATTCTGAGTATAAAAGTTTTTGTGGGACTATAACTGTTTATTTATTCTGAAAATTTGGGCTCTGTAAATTGAGCGGATCAAAAGTTATAAGGGACACACACACACACAGACATACACACACACAGACACACACACACACAAAACTCACATAAAATGTTCTACTCCGAATTCTGAGTAAATCCATGTACGGGAACATATATGCTGCGAGGCCTCTAGTTGGTGTTATTAGCATGCAAAAGTCCACTACACCATACAAAATTTTCCTTCGTACACGCATCTTGGCTTAATAATGTCGAATCATTAAGAGAATTGAATTCTCATGAACGAATTGACAGTTGGAAAATCGTCAAATAATCTATGAAATTATCTATTTATTATATATTACGTGTTTTAAATTATCGGATACCCAAAATTTGTTGATATTTTGCATTTAAAGATCAAACCAGGGGGCTTAGACAACGTGTCATTTAAGCTAAGCGTTATATCGCTAAGCGATAGTAAATGTATGAAATTGGTCGCTATGACAACACGTGACAGCCACAAATTTCATACATTTCTATCGCTTAGCGATATAACGCTTAGCTTTAATGGCATGTTGTCTAGGGGGGCTGACTTGAAATATAAAAAAAACTTTAACGGTCATTCATTTTGATTTTATACACTATTTAAGCACATTAAAGATTTATTCCTAAGTCGTGTAGTTATGGATTAATTTTAATAAAATGATGCAAAAGAGGATTTTTTTACTATTTTTTATGGGAATTTCTGCTGAATTTTAATATGTTTGACGAACATTTAGGTACTAGAAAAACTTAATTATCGACGAAGTTTTTATTTGGTAGAATTCCATTATAAGTTATATCTATAATTAAAAGTAAAGACTTT
The DNA here is from genome assembly GCA_963576475.1 of Molanna angustata. Lineage (NCBI taxonomy): Eukaryota > Metazoa > Arthropoda > Insecta > Trichoptera > Molannidae > Molanna > Molanna angustata. The sequence continues at coordinate 17,043,462 of OY754985.1, forward strand.
TTGATTCTACATTAATTTTATTCTGCGCGATAGGCCTATTAATGGATAAGCTAGTTAATGCCCTAACAAGGCGAAATAGGCCTATCGTGCAGAATAAAATTAATGTAGAATCAAAAAGTCTTTACTTTTAACTATAGATATAACCTACTAGAAAAACGTTTAAAATAATTTAAAAGAAATACACTATTTAATATATTTGATTTATTTCAAAATGCTATCTTTAGGTTAGCAGGGGTCACGCCATATAGGCATGGCATGACCAAGTGAATGATATTTTGAAAGAAGGAAACATAAGAAGCTTGAACAATCGACGTGCATGTATGGGACAATGCATGGATGTAAAGGAAGCCAGGATTTTTTGCGAAAATAGGAAAGTATGACGCTCGGTTTGCTCTGCTTACCACGAAAGGGACATGGCGTGATGGTATGTACCTATATATGTACATATCTTTAGGTTGCTCTCTTAAGCGGTCCGAGAGAAGTGAACTGTGCTCGTTATTTATTCATCCATTCATACCATCACGGCATATCCAGTAGGGGTAAACAGCGACAGGAGTGTGGGTGTGAATTAAAAGAAAGCACGACACATGCTTGTATCATCACACACCAGTCTTGTCTCACCTAAAAAGGCAATGTTCAGAATGGATAATGAACTTCATTGTTGAACTACGCAAGATGTTATTTTGCTTCTTGTATAAACAATAATAATAATGAACACTTCCTTGTACCCTGCGCAAGTGGCGAGTTTATCGTCATATAGCAGAATACAACACGAGTGGGTTGAGGCCAACGCTATACTCCTCACCACCGAGACACTCCACAAAGTATTCTAATGGTGTATGGAAAATTTTCAGCATTTTCGTGATTTGAGTTACATACATACCATCACACCATGTCCCTAGCGGGGTAGCCTGAGAGAACCGAACGCCACATGTTTCTATCCTACACGCATACCTCGCTTCGTCCATATTCTTGCACCGTCTCATGCATGTTCGTCTGTTGTTCATACTTCTAACATTTCAGTCTCTCAGGATGTCATTCACCGTCTTTCAGGATATCAGGAGTTCGTTAAAGATTTTTTGTTTTTAATATTTTATTATGAAATCTTGATAACTCTTAATGCCATTTTATGAAAGTGATGTGACTTTTCCTGAACTTGGGGTCACATTGAAATATTTCATCAGATGGGTCAGATATTACATCAGATGGGTCGATGGCAGAGCGGTTAGCGCGCTGGGCTAGTAATCCAGTGGTCGCGAGTTCGAATCCTGCCTCGACCGATTTCGTTCACCTATAGCACAAGCATTTATTTGCTTATTTTAGGGAACGTAGGAAGAAGTATATGTACTTGTCTTACAAGGGTATATTCATTTTTTATAAAAATAAAAATTAAGAGTTAAAAAAATGAGAGTTATTGATCAGATGTCCTAAAAATCTAATGGGGTCTAAGCGGGTATTAGGTATACAAATGAGAAAAAAATTGAAAAGGATCGAATGAGAAGGTACTTAAGTCTATAATCGATAATATACCATTACTATACATTTGTATGTACAAGAAGATTCAAATAATTAAATAAATAAATAAATAAATAAATAAAGTAGAATAAACACGCCGTAGGAACATAGTTCACAGCCCACGCACACAGAGATACATTGCTGTGATGAAACTTTCAGAATGCAATCTCAGCATGATACTAGTTGATAATCTGCGATAAAAAATAACCTTGAAAAATGCGATTTCATACTCCCAACTGTATCTCTTTGGGGTAGTGAGGAGTGAAAATGAATGTGCTTGTGATATTTGCAATTATGCTATGTAGACGTTGTTAATGCTGGAGAACTCCTACACGAGGTAAAAAGCATGTAAATGAATAAAAATTCAACCAGAAGTGGAGGAATGATAATATTATTAACAAAAATGCCAGAGGGCCTATCAAGTATCTCAATACGTTTTTGAAATTCCAAAATTGTTATACTTTTATTATGATACCAACGTTTAATATTTTCCCATAGATAAATAAAGTCAGCCGTGTTGTACGAAAATTTCGCTGTCATTATTTTTATTGGCGAATCAACAGAAATAATCAAACTTTTCATAAATTTGCAACGATTCAGTGTGGCGATATCGTTTCGCGATAGACGGAAATAAAATAATTACATACCGCATACACATGGTAACATCGTGAAAATATTTCCATATTGCATGCTTGGCGGACATATTGAATGGCGATAGTGGATACATTATTACTACACTTTGTTAGACACGTTAATGTAACGGCTAGAGCTTTCATATCGAATATTTGATATTTGAATTATTTGTTAATTCCAAAGACCTAATATACTAAAGTAAGACCTTATATACATTATTATAAGGTCTTTGGTTAATTTTGTGTCAGGAATACAATCAAATTCATACCACAAAATATTCTGTGTCAGGAATACAATCATATTCGTAGTCCCCAATATTTGGATTATTTGTTCATTCTGGAATACAATCAAATTCGTAACCCCTAATATTCTGTGTCAGTTATACAATCATATTCGTAGCCTCCAATTTTCTATGTCAGGAATACAATCATATTCGTAGCCCCCAATAGGTATTTGGATCGTTTGTACATTCTGTGTCAGAAATACAATTATATTCGTATCCCCCAATATTCTGTGTCAGGAATAAAATCATATTCGTAGCACCCAATATTCTCTGTCAGGAATAAAATCATATTCGTAGCCCCCAATATTTCGATTTTTTATTACATATACCAGAAATTACATAATTTTATATTAGTAACATAACAAATAAATTGGGTTGGTTTAGACCACCTCACTAGGCTAGGCCTGTTCCGAGGTGGACATTCTGTGTCAAGAATACAATCATATTCGTAGTCCCCAATATTTGGATTATTTGTTCATTCTGGAATACAATCAATTTCGTAACCCCTAATATTCTGTGTCAGTTATACAATCATATTCGTAGCCTCCAATTTTCTATGTCAGGAATACAATCATATTCGTAGCCCCCAATAGGTATTTGGATCGTTTGTACATTCTGTGTCAGAAATACAATTATATTCGTATCCCCCAATATTCTGTGTCTGGAATAAAATCATATTCGTAGCACCCAATATTCTCTGTCAGGAATAAAATCATATTCGTAGCCCCCAATATTTGGATTTTTTTATTACATAATTTTATATAAGTAACATAACAAATAAATTGGGTTGGTTAAGACCACCTCACTAGGCTATGCCTGTTCCCAGGTGGACATTCTGTGTCAGGAATACAATCATATTCGTAGTCCCCAATATTTGGATTGTTTGTTCATTCGGTGTCAGAAATACAATCATATTCGTAGCCGCCAATATTCTCTGTCAGGAATAAAATCATATTCGTAGCCCCCAATATTTGGATTTTTTTATTACATAATTTTATATAAGTAACATAACAAATAAATTGGGTTGGTTAAGACCACCTCACTAGGCTATGCCTGTTCCGAGGTGGACATTCTGTGTCAGGAATACAATCATATTCGTAGTCCCCAATATTTGGATTGTTTGTTCATTCGGTGTCAGAAATACAATCATATTCGTAGCCCCCAATATTCTCTGTCAGGAATAAAATCATATTCGTAGCCCCCAATATTTGGATTTTTTTATTACATAACTTTATATAAGTAACATAACAAATAAATTGGGTTGGTTAAGACCACCTCACTAGGCTATGCCTGTTCCGAGGTGGACATACTGTATCAGGAATACAATCATATTCGTAGTCCCCAATATTTGGATTGTTTGTTCATTCGGTGTCAGAAATACAATCATATTCGTAGCCGCCAATATTCTCTGTCAGGAATAAAATCATATTCGTAGCCCCCAATATTTGGATTTTTTTATTACATAATTTTATATTAATAACATAACAAATAAATTGGGTTGGTTTAGACCACCTCACTAGGCTATGCCTGTTCCGAGGTGGACATTCTATGTCAGGAATACAATCATATTCGTAGCCCCCAATATTTGGATTGTTTGTTCATTCGGTGTCAGAAATACAATCATATTTGTAGTCCTTAATATTCAGTGTCAGGAATAAAATCATATTACATGTTGCGTGGTAAACTTACACAGAAAAAAAATAACATGATGTATACTGTGACGCAAGTCTGGCGACCATGGATTCTTGGACTAATAATATATTCGTTTTAATATTCGTATATTCGTAGAGTCTCTATATTCGAATAGTTTATTTCTCGAATATGGAAAACTCAAGTGAATGAACAGTGGGTATCATGTTTAAGGTACTGGGTACCTACTGCAAATATAACAGATAGCTTTCCTAAACCAATATTCTGTACAAGTCAAGGGCAGGGAAGGTGAATCTATGACAATCGTACCGCTAAATGTAACGCGGGTATTAATTATTTATGTACACGCTAGAAAAAAATGATAAATTTCGATTGTTCTAAAATGAAAATAATTCATAAGTGGTACCAATACCATGCTGGGGTGGAATTATGACATTTAAGGAATGTTTGAGGATATTGATATGTTAGTGTTACTAGTAAATATTCAATCGTTAAATACAATATGTATCATCACGCTTTGTTCCCCACGGGGTAGGCAGAGATAAGCGAACTCACATTTTTATATCTTGACACATAGGTGTACATGGCCTCATTGAAATTCATGCATCGTCTCATACATTTATTTATTTATTTAGGTTAACTTGTACAAAAAAACAGCGTTAAGACATAGTACAATACAATAGTAACATCAAGTATTAAGGCCTATTACATTTTGTCGTTATGATTGATATAAAATAATACAAGTTTGCAAAAAATAAAAAATAAAATGATCATAGGTTGGTTTGTAGGTAAGAGCAACATTTCAAGTTAACAATGATTTAAAACATAATATTTAACTAAAAGGAAAAAAAGAAAAAAGAGAATTAATGCCTTCAAGGTTTCCTATAATTAGCGGTTATTGATCTTCTTTTGTATAGCTATAGAGTATTTGAATGTTGTGGAGCTGAGGTGGAAGATGTCAAACTCTTGAAATCTGTTATTGTATGTATCGCACATTCTATGAATAGTCATGTTTTGTGCGTAATTGGTGCGGTGAATTGGAAGGTGGAATAAATGTGTATGTCTAGTTCTGTGAGTAGGAATATTAAATGAAATGGTATTGAATATTAAGGGGCAGTCGATATTATTATTTATAATGTTGTACAGAAGCATTATGTATATCATTTACTGTGCGTCTATTCTCGAGACTGTCGATTTTATAATAGGTTCTCGCGCAGTCGTAGCTGGGGAACTCGAGGTATGCTTTACGGTTTAAGTATTTAATGAACAATCTTTGTATTCTTTCAATACGTTGTTTGTATGTTGTGTATCTTACATGCTCGTCTATTGTTGTGGTGTATTATTGTATTCATCCTTCATAAAGGATGTAAAAACGATGTCCACGCGTTTCCTCTCCGCTTACGGTTTTGATCAATCCTCTTCTTCTTCTTGTGTCATATCAGGTCTCCCCGACGTTGACAACCACCATAGAGAAAGCCTCGCTGTCCTGTGCAGGGCGAAACAGCTCCTCCACAGTGCTTATACCGGTCCATTCGCGGATGTTTCGCAGCCAGGAAAGCTGCCTTCTTCCGACCCCTCTACGACCCTCAATCTTCCCCTTCATGACGAGCTAAAGGATGGCACACTTTTCACCTCTCAGAATATGGCCGAAGTACAACACTTTACGGAGCTTAACATTGGTGAATAATTCTCTTTTGGTGTTGGCTCTACGTAGTACTTCAGTGTTACTGACCATGTCAGTCCACGATATTCTGAGCATTCTTTTTATTTTTTATTTTTTTTTATTTTATTATTTGAATGAACATTACAGCTTTGAGTTTTATATAAAAATATTATAAAAATTACAAATTTTCATAACGCCAATTACAATGTTCTTATTTAGTATTATGAATAAAAAGTTTGAATAAATTAAAAACTATTGAACCTACATATAGCATTGCAAGAGGGTTTGGGAAGGGTCAAGGAGGGGAAAAGGAGGAGGAGAGGAAGGGATTAGCTCCCTTTTGGAAAAACAAGTTGTCGGGTCAGTCGAAAGATCAGTCCCAGCGCAGGCATACCCAAAATACAATTAAAATTTAACCATCTCCATCAAACATTTTCTGAATGTATAGAGACTAGACGTAAAAATATCAAGCCTAGGGTCACTCATACAGTTTTTATTGTAACAATAACATGCTCTATTAACAAATGAATTGCGTGAGTAATTAGTCCTAGGTGTGTCAATGTAAAATAAAGATAGGTTCCTGACTATTCTCTGAGGGCAATGAAAGGGAAGCAGCTGCAACATACTCGGACTATCTACTCCACCATTAACTATCTTGTGCAAGTAACATAAGTCAGCCACAAGTCTTCTAGACTCCAATGATTTCAGTTTGTAGTGTTGAAGGCTAATTCTGTAGTTTTCCAAATGGATTCTATTCCTAAAATTCAGCTGTTTAATTTTTTTTTTTTGGGGTTTTTCAAGTATCTCAATGTGGGTTATGTAATTAGGACTCCATATGACAGCTCCAAACTCAAGCACGCTTCTAACCAAGGAGTTAAACAACACCACCAAGGACATGGGATTTTTGAATGATTTGGTGCTTCTTAATATGAGACCGAGCATGTTGAATCCTCGCTTACACACACTCTCAAAATGCTGGACATAACTCAATTTTTCATCCAATATGATTCCCAAGTCTCTTATCTCCTTTTTATATTCTAATTGTTCACCATTTATAGAGTATGTATAAATTATTTTGTTGATTTTTCTGGTAAAACTGGTTGTTAATGCAATAATTGTGAATTCTATCGAGGTCGGATTGGAGTTCCAAACAGTCTTGCAAGCTTGTAATCGTTTTATATATTTTAGCGTCATCCGCAAAAAGCAATATTTTTGAGTATCGTAAACAGTCTCTAATGTCGTTGATGTATATCAGAAAGAGCAGAGGTCCTAAATGGGATCCCTGGGGTACACCTGAGTAAATAGGCCTAAAATCCGATGTATATCTGTGCAACAGTACAGCCTGAGATCTATTGGTAATGTAAGATTCAAACCACCTAAACAAGTCTCCCCGGATACCCATATACCAAGCCTTCCGCAGTAGAATAGTATGATTAATCTTATCAAATGCCTTAGTGAAATCGCTGTAAATTGCATCAATTTGTCCGCCCCCCTCCATTTTTTTTGATAGGTAGCATGTGAACTCTAATAAGTTTGATTCTACTGACCTTTTAACACGAAAGCCATGCTGGCTGTCAATCAACCTGGTATTAATTATTGGACTTATTTGGTCTATCACTATTTTTTCGAATATTTTACTCATGATGGAAAGTTTTGAGATGGGCCGATAATTTTCTATTTCATGTTTGTCACCCTTTTTGAATATTGGAGTTATTATCATTTGTTTCCAAGCTTTTGGGAAACAGCCATTTTTCAGAGATCGTTTATAAATAATAGATAGCGGTATAGACAACTCACGAGAGCAATTCTTCAAAAAAACCCCAGGAATTCGATCCAGCCCACAACCCTTACTGACATTAACCAACCTTAGATATTTCTCTACAATTGTACTGGATATCTCAATGTTATTGATCAAAATTGTGTTAGCATCCTGGTGAAGGCGACGGTCCGCCAAATCGCAGAATTGCGTTACACCTGTATTAAGATTTTTAGCGTGAACCGATGTGAAAAAAATATTAAAATTATTGCAAATAGATTTTGCGTCGATTGATATGCCCTTGTAGGTCATGCACTTGGGCACACCCTTAGAATTACGTTGTGAATTCAAAAATTTAAACAAGTGTTTTGGGTCACACTTAATGTTATTTTCAATATTTTTTATGTATGTGTCGTAACATTCGCGAAGCAATATTTTTTGTCTACGTCGTAATAATGAAAAAGATTGATAATCCAGTGGATTATTGTAATTCTTCCACCTTTTATGATATATACTCTTTTCTTTTATTACTTTAATTAATGCAGACGAGTACCATATGGGACACGATTGTCCAATTCTAATGTTTTTTATAGGTATGACCTCACGTATAACATTATCTAATATGTTATAAAATCTTTCAACATAATTATCATTACTAGGGTCTGCGAGTTCCTGCTCCCAGTCGAATTTAGAAAGTTCTTTTCTCACCCTCGCATAATCAGCTTTATTGTAAAGAATAATTTCTTTTTGATTGTTTTTTATTACGTGTTGTTTAATTTGAGAAGTATTCAATTCTGCGGTGGATCCACATTTTAAATGCTTCAAGGCGGTTTATAATATTAACTTTGAGAATCCACGCCTCCACCCCAAAAAGCAGAACTGATCACACATAACACTTGACCATTCTTTGTCTCAGCTTTAAGTTGATATTGTCATCGAGGAGAAGATTTTTCATTTCGTAAAATGCCGATCGGGCTGCTTCAATTCTGCATTTTACTTCAGTGTCAGGGTCTAGATTCTCAGTAATTATACTACCCAAGTACCTACTTAAATTGTTTTATCCTTTCGATACTAACACCCTTAAGTTGAAGATTTATATTTGGGTGGCTATCACGGCTAAAGATCATTATTTTGGTTTTCTTAATATGAATGTTAAGTCCATAATGCTCTTCGATAAGATTGATTTTATTGAGTAGTTGTTGAAAATCTTGTACATATATTGTCTGCAAGTAATACGGTGTCATCTGCATATCTGATATTATTGATGACTACACCATTGACCTTCACGCCGAGATCAAGTCAGAATACAAAAAACAGAGTAGGTGACAGAACACACCCCTGTCGGACTCCTCGGAATGGGAATATACTGGGAAGTGTTTCCATAATCAAGTTAAATAATATCCATTTGGTCCCAGTACAGTTTCTTGATTATTCTAACATCTTTCTCGTCTATACCACATCTTAACATAATTTTAATTAAATCTGTGTGTTTTACTCTGTCAAAAGCCTTTTCATAATCAATAAAACAAGCATATATATCTTTTCTTTGATCGTAACAATATGTGAGATGTTATTGTTGCCTGTTGGATTTTCGATTACCCGCCAGCTCTAACGGGACACCAGAAAACGTTGATAATAAAATAGAGTGGAAGCACTATTCTAACCCCTATTTATATCTATCTCATTCTACTTTTATAAGTGAAACCTCTCAATTCAACAACGGATTTAAGTTACTATTTAATATTGTGAAAAAATGACAGAAATGAATCACACAGAGAAGTAATCCATCAATTTATATGATAACATTCAGTTATGAATAATATTTAATTGATGGATTGATTTGTATATTACACTCCACACCCCTTCCCTTAGGCTAGTTAATGATGGGTAACATGAGTATGCATATATGAATGCATATTAGACTTGTCATGTATGATGATTGACAAGTAGTAGGTATCAATCAATTAATCAGTGGCGCTACAAACCATCATGGGTCCTCTCCCTCCCTGACCATCGCTTCCTGCCGCCAATTCACAACGCCCATCGTCCGCAAGTCCCTCTTTGCTGCATCTAACCATTTCAGCTTTGGCCTATCGACGCTTCTTCTGCCCATTGGTCTTGTAGCGAATATCCTTTTTAGAGGACAGGTTTCGTCCATTCTCGCTACGTGACCCAGCCATCGGAGCCGGCATATTTTGATGTACCGGGTGACGTGTACATCTGAGTACAACTGGTACAGTTCGTGGTTGTACCTGATACGCCAGGCTCCATTTTCGCATACGGGGCCAAAAATGCGTCTCAATATTTTTCTTTCAAAGGTGTTTAATCTTGTTTCATCGGCCTTTGTTATTGTCCATGTTTCAGCAGCATACGAGTATGTTAAGACTCGTATGAGAGTCTTGTACGGTTGGACTTTTGTTCTCTTTGATACTATCATCATCATCATCATTGGCGCTACAGCCCACTGTGAGCCTTGGCCTCCTCCAGAATTTTTCGCCATTTAGACCGGTCCATCGTCTGCATTCTCCAGTTTGTCACGCCAATCCTCTTTAGATCCTCCTGTACGCCGTCCATCCACCGCAGCTTGGGTCTCCCCACACCACGTCTCCCCTCCGGTCGTGTGTCGAGAATCTTCTTTGGGATTCGGCATTCCTCCATTCGCTGAACGTGCCCCAACCATTGTAGCCGATGTATTTTAATATATTTTACAATGTTAGGATCACTGTAAAGGTTCTCCAGCTCATGGTTGTACCTTATCCTCCATATTCCACTCTCACAAAGAGGCCCAAAGATTTTTCTCAAAACCTTCCGTTCAAAAACCAGCAGCGCTTTTTCATCCTTCCTATTAAGAACCCAGCATTCAGCACCATATACGAGTACTGGTCGCAGCAATGTTTTATACAATAACAACTTGGTATTTCGTGTCAACAATCGGGACTTGAGATGTCGGTGAATACCGAAATAGCATTTATTTGCCACAGCTATTCGTCTTTTAATCTCGACACAAACATCGTTGTTACTGGTTATTATTGAACCTAGGTACTGAAACGACCCCACAGTTTCAATGGTATGATTACCAGCACAAATCAGAGTTTCTTGGGCATTTCTATGGTTGGACATTTTAGCTGCAATCATATATTTTGTCTTAGAAGAGTTCACTTGAAGTCCCATTCTGGCAGAAGCATTTTCCAGGTGTATAAACGCTTGTTTTACATCATTTGGTGTTCTTGCAATTATGTCAACATCATCTGCATATGCAAGAATCTGGCTTGATTTGCGAAAAATTGTACCTGCTGTCTCAATTCTGGCATCTCTGATGGCTTTCTCTAGTACTATATTAAATAATAGGTAGGTCAATGCATCACCCTGCCGTAAGCCATTATAGGTTTTAAATATGTCCGAGGTGCTGGTTTGTATTTTGACCCTACAATTTGAACCATGCAATGTTGCTCTCACTAGTCTTACTAGTTTGAATGGTATTCCCATTTCCATCATGGCCTCGTACAATGTCGCTCTATTGACACTATCGTATGCTGCCTTAAAATCTATAAATAAATGGTGGGTCTCTATATTATACTCGAGCTTTTTTTCCAGCATTTGCCTAAGGGCAAAAATTTGGTCAATTGTCGATCTTCCTGGCCTGAAACCACTTTGGTATTGCCCAATTATACGTTCTGCATGTGGCATAAGTCGCATGAATAGAACCCCTGCAAACACTTTATAGGCTGAACTCAGGAGCGTTATACCTCTGTAGTTGCTGCAGTCCATTGTGTCACCTTTTTTATGTAGTGGACATATAATCCCAGTATTCCATTCTTCTGGTATTGATTCAGTGTCCCATATTTTACCAACAATTGTGTGCATGAGTCTACCTATTGTCTCTCCACCGTATTTGAGTAGCTCACCTGGTATTCCATCGTGACCTGGAGACTTATTATTTTTGAGTAGGCTTAATGCTTTGTTTACTTCTTCCAAGGTTGGGTCCGGTTGATCATCTTCATTTTGTTCAAAGGGGGGGATATTTATGTCTGATTCTCTTGTGGTGGTTTCGTTATTCTTTGATACTATACCAGACTTTAATTGGTTATGCAACCCAAAATAACACTTGTTTGCTGCTGTTAATCTTCTTTTAATTCTAAGTAGTAGGTATATGAATGTATAATTTCATAATAATTCTTACAAATCAATTATAAATTAATTATTGTTACCCACAACCGGTTACATTAACCGACTTAATAAAACACCACAGACATAAATACAAAAATAACATGTAGGTACCTCTTGCGTACTTTAAACAAATATAAAAAAAAATATAATTTATGGCTCACTGTAAGTGATTGCATACTAAGTAATAAGTCATTTTGAGTTGTGCAAGTGGCAGAACATGTGTATTCAATCTATTATTATGCAGACAGTAACAAATTTATGACAATTGATACGAATATTCAACTTTAAGATCAAATTTTATAGACATAAATTTATATGAACCTATAAAATTATTTACGTTTAGTGTTAATAAAATGACGTTAAGCGTGTTATACGCGACGTACACTAGTGCAACTAATTCGGGAATTTTTTATTATTATTTTTAACAGCCTTTGTTTCGTCTTCCTTCTCATAGGTGGACATAGTATTTTAACGTTATTTTTAAGCCATATGAATACATCCCACAACATTGTTAAATAAGTACCTACGTGCAGAGTCAATGTCCACCTTGGTTCTCGAAAGTTTCTCCATAGGTTACTGACCTCGACCTAATGCTAATTGCACGACAAGATGTTCTTGCAACTGATGTACCTCCATATTATGCCCTATTCTGATTTGTCTAAATTTATCCGTCTGAATTTATAGTGTATGGGAAATGTCAAAAAGTTGCCTGTATATACGGGACTCATTACGTCACACCGGCGAATAAAATCCTTTTATCCACGATCGCCCGTTGGTTATAGACGTTTTAGTACTGTGAAACGAATCAGAATATGTCACATAGCGTATGTCCTATTCTGATTCGTCTAAATTTATCCGTCTGAATTTTAGTATATGAGAAATGTCAAAAAGTTGACTGCATTTATATGGGACTCATTACGACACACCGCGCGGATAAAATCCTTTTATCCACGGTCGCCCGTTGGTTTAGACGTTTTCGTAACGATTTCGAATAGGACATTGTATGGGATAATATGTCCTATTAATAATAATAATAATAATAAACACTTCCTTGCACCCTGCGCAAGTGGCGAGTTTATTGCCATATGGCAATTTCTTCCAACCAACCAGTGTTTCCAGCCCAGAGAAGCGATATTAACGTGAGAAATGAATTGAAATAAATATTCCTATTCTGATTCGTATAAATTTATCCGTCTGAATTTAAGTGTGTCAGAAATGTCAAAAAGTTGACTGAATTTATACGAGACTTATTACATCACACCGCGTGGATAAAATCTTTTTATCTACGGTACCCTATTGATTTAGATGTTTTTAGACGCTTTCTGAAAATAATTCTGATTCGTCTAAATTTATCCGTCCGAATTTTAGTACAAGAGAAATGTAAAAAAAACGTACTCTGAAACGAATCGGAATTGGACATATTATGCCGTGATGGTATAATATATACTATATTCATTCAACTATTGTACTTGTGAATTTAACGTATAGGTATGTAAAATACGAGATGGTGGAAAAATATTACACTTGTGTTAGTATGTTGTAACATTTATAAAATGAATATCCCTAATTCTTCTCTTGCAGAGTGTAATGAAAACATTGCAGAAACATATTTTTACCATAGCGAAATGTATGTAATATTTTACGTACCTACATTTGTACATAAGCAGTCAGTTGAAATAAAACAGACACAAATTTTTACTAATTTAGTGTGAAGAGGGATCAATGTTTCATGTTTATAGAAGATACAAAATATTTCGTAGGTACTGCTGAATCTTGTTCAACGAAACAATGAAAAGGGAAAATTATGTTCCTACATAATTTGTTACAGTACCTACCTACACCCGACTGGATAATGGAATTCATTTTGCTTTAGTTCATATTGTTTCGTAAATCGGTGTTACCTCGAATTACATTGTTTTTATTTATTATTTTATTTATGAAATAATCACAAGCGAGTTATTTGATACAACTGATATCCACGCTACCGTTTCTTCGTCAGGATGAAATTCGGACACGAATAAAAAAATAACACAAAACACTTTCAGACCACGCATACCCCGAAAGAATATTGGGAAATATTGTTTTTTTTATGTAATGAACTACTAGAACAAGTGGATGAATATGTGTATCTAGGAAGTATGTTTCAGCGTGATGGAAAATTGGAAAAGGATATAGAAAGAAGGGTAACGGCAGCAAATAGAGTAAATGGTGCATTAAGAACAATAATGGCTGACCCAATTATTTCAAGGCCAGCAAAACTCGCTGTGCACAACGCTATTGTCGTTCCAACCATAATGTATGCAAGTGAGACATGGGCATGGCAGAAGATGCATGAAAGTAAAATTAACGCTGTGGAAATGAGGTCCCTAAGACGAATGTGTGGTAAAACAATTTATGATAGGATAAGGAATCAAGATATCAGAAGAGAATGTAAGATTGAAAGGGATATTTTGAGTAGAATGAAGATAAATGCTTTGCGATGGTTCGGACATGTAGAGAGAATGAACGATGAACGACTGACAAAGAAAGTATACAAGGCTGAAAAGAGTGGAATGAGATGTAAGGGTCGACCTAGAAAGAGCTGGCATGATCATATAAATGAGATTTTGAAAGAGGGGAACATACGAAGTCAGAACAATAGGAGAGCATGTATGACGCGATGTATGAATGTAAATGAGGCAAAACAGGTATGTCAAGATAGAAGAGTCTGGCGTTCGGTTCTCTCTGCCTACCCCAAATAGGGAAACGGCGTGATGGTATGTATGTATATGTATGTATTGTTTTTTTTAACTGGTACTAAATCTTAAATTTGATAGACGAGCGCGATACTTCAACTATTTATATTGTATTTTCTACCTTTTTAATTTTTTTTATGTATTTCTTTACTTTCTTTTCTTTCGCTTTTGTCCCGTTTCTATCGGGGTACGCTTTGACCATGATCCTGGAATTGGCGAGTCTGGTTATTACATTGAAGCGACTGCCATCTGACCTTCGTAACCCTTAGAAAGGGGAACCAGACAAATTGGATCATGGCTACACATAGCTAATGATATAAATCCGCACATAGATTTTTTTTAAAAATCCAGAGGTCCGTGCCCCGCCCGGATTCGAACCGTCGACCTTACACATGTGAGGCGACGACTTAACCGCTGGGTTATCACCACTCATGATGACAACTTGTATCTGTTTTGAAAAAATCTATATTGTCGTATTTCTTCGATAGAAACATTAAACAACTCTATCACGTAAGGAATTAAAAAAAATATTATTAGTATTGGTAATAACAGTCATTCTCGATACGCAAAATAGATAATGCAACTCGCTCACGCGAGTCAAAATAATTATGTGCTTATCAGTTTTTAAAAATCGTAGTTTCCAGTTCCTATTCAATTTTTTGTTCAGCTACTCCCAGTTATGAAATGAAGAAGTACATGATGCAGCCCTAACCCCCATTTACGACTATGCATAAGATAATACTAGATATTACAAGTAGGGAGTTTATCGCCAACTAACCAGCGTTTCCATCATAGAGAAGCAATATTTGCGTGAGAAATGAATTTAAATCAATTCTACTCTGGTGGGGATCGAACTCAGGACGCCCGCACGGAACCCAACTATACCACGACGGTCGATAGTAAATATAATAGATTTATTTATATATTTACGGTATTATTGGATGGGGAGGTTCGTATAAGTCATCATTATTGCCACTTGAAATAATACAGAGAATTTTAATAAAAATTATACTAAAAAAACCGTATGACTTCCCAACTAATAATGTGTTCAAACTTTTTCCAGTCCCGCCACTCTCAAAAATATACAACAAAATCGCATTGCTACAAATACATAAAGAAATCAGCAATAATATACACACAGACACAAATATTAGTACTAGAAATAGCACCATAGGAGGTCTTACAACTCCTTTATTTCGAACTACATATTACAGTACAATATCATTATATATATAATGGCATTAAATTATTAACAACCTACCAATAAATATTAGAACAGAAACAAATTACAAATTATTTAAAGATAAACTCAAGACACTTTGAAACACTCTCCCTCATATTCCATTCTATAAAATTGCTATTTTTGTGGTTAATTTTTATTTTCTATGTACCTGTTTTTTTGGATGTATTTTCTTTTTTTTTGTGCTTTCTATATTTTGTTCTGAAATTGTGTCCTTTTTTATATATACCTAATTGCTAATTGATTTGTTTTATATATTTTATAAGATTTATTTTATGTATTTTTTGTGAAGTATTCATGTAATGTAAGCAAAGAGCTGCTGCTTTCCTAAACACAAGCTTCTAGCTTAAATTAGGAAAGGAAATATTAATATGTTGATATATGGTACCAAATATTTGTAAACGTATGTATTGTATAATAAATAAATAAAAAAAAAATTATAACTCGCAGTTTAAATTTACATAACAACGGGCCCGGGCAGTCGTTTTTCTACCACAGATTGCATTTTATATAGGCCTTTTTATGTATTGTTCTGTCATTGACTACCTTCTATTAAAATATTTTTTTTTACATTTTTTTCGTTCTCTAGATGCGTAATATAATGCTAATAGATTTGTTCACACTATTGAAAGATAGTACATCTTAATAAATGAATTACGATCCTTTTTTTCCTATAAAAAATCTTGTGGAGGGAGTAGGGAAATCAAAATTTGTGATCAAATATGTTTTTGGATGCGAAATCTAAAAAAGATATATTAAAAAATTTCGTTGAAAAAATTAAAATATTTTTTATTAATCTCGATATCAGCGCCATCATTCGGATTCAAACTATACCTACTTTCTTTCAATCCGGAACCAACAATAATATACTAAAGACCTTATAATATACTAAAGTATATCACAAGGTCTTTGATTAAAATAATATCCACCTCACTAAGCAAAGCTCGTACCGAAATGGAAATGCAATCAATTCTTGTATTATAATGTGTAGCTAAGAGTAATCTGAATATTTGTAGTACTTAAGTATAAATAAATAAGCCTTTATTACAAAGAAGTATACATGTGATGATAATAATATTTTGTTAGAGATAGGATCCCCAAATCGAGAATAAATTTCGATAGAAGTAATACCTATAAACTTGATGAACAGTCATTATTTTTTAACAGATTTTTAATTATCTCAATAGAGACGAAGTTGGAATATTTATTGTAGGAGAACCGGGAAATCAAGGCACCTACAGGGCTTACGACCTGTCATCGGCTGGCCTGTCATCGACCTGTCATCGGCTGACCAGCCGATGACAGGTCGTAAGCCCTGTAGGTGCCTTGATTTCCCGGTTCTCCTACAATAAATATTCCAACTTCGTCTCTATTGAGATAATTAAAAATCTGTTAAAAAATATCTTTGACTCCCGACAGGGAAAAAAATCCAATGTTTGCGCATATGCAATAATAAAAATATATTTGAGTCATTATTTTCTTTACGTGGTGTAAACATGAGAGTCACGCGAATCTCGCATCAAATGACTCTATTAATTTCCATAATCTATTTGAACGAATGACAAGGTTTTCGGTGTAAAGAATATAAAAAGTTTAATATTAAAAAACGTAGGAAAAAATCGAAAGACATCGCACTTTCTTCGTGCGGATATCATAAAACGAATGGGTTGTGGCCAACGCTAAACTTCTCACTAACAAGTCATTCTATGAAGTTTTCAAATTTTGTATGGAAAATATCCAGCATTTTCACGAAATGAATTGTTAAATTATTTAAATATTTTATTATGAAAACTTGATAACTTTTCAATGCCATTTTATGAAAGTGATGTGCCTTTTTACTAATTTGAAAATAAAAAAATCAAATTTTAATTTTCCTGACCTTGGGGTCACTTTGAAATATTTGACAGTTAAAAAAATTGAGAAGCACTATTCAGATATCCTTTAAAACCTAATGGGGTCTAAGCGATTATTAGATATACATATTTGCAAATTTTGAAAAGAATCGAATGTGTACTTTAGTCTATAATCTTCTTCCTTTTCATAGATCCGAAGATCTGTTTGTACCGCTATTCTGTCCCCTGCGATGTGGACTGCCAACTGTCTCGCCATCTCTTTGGAGGTCTTCCTGGTGGTCTTCTTCCAGCTGGGTTCTCCTGGAGAGCGATACGTGGGAGTCTATTTTCAGCCATTCTGTTTGCATGTGAGCTCCAATATCGCCTCCGCTGTCTTCCCCATCTGACGATGTCTTCCGTACTACACTTTTTTCTTATTTCGGTATTTCGAATTCGGTCTCTTAGAGTGTTTCCGGTTATACATCACAATGTCCTCATCTCTGATGTTCTCAGAAGAGATTTTGTTCTCGTTGTGTCTGCTCTGGTCTCTACTCCGTAGGTGGCAATGGGTCTTACACATGTTTTATATATTCGGACTTTGCTTTCAATATTCATGTGTTTATTCCTCCATATACTTTCCTTTAGACATCCAACCATTTAGTAGTCCAACTGTCGATTCGTTCAAGAGAATGAAATTCTATTGAAGGAAGAAGCAGTTAATATCCAAGATGCGTGTACGAAGGAACATTTTGTATGGCGTAGTGGACTTTTTGCATGCTAAAAACACCAACTTAGAGGCTTTGCAGCATATATTTTCCCATACATGGATTTACTCAGAATTCGGAGAAGAACATTTAATGTGTGTTTTGTGTGTGAGGGTGTGTCTGTGTGTGTGTCTGTATGTGTATGTGTGTCCCCTTATAACTTTTGATCTGCTCAATTTACAGAGCCCAAAATTTCAGAATGTATAAACAGTTATAGGCCTACAAAACTTTTATACTCAGAATTGTGAATTTTTTGTTTCAGTCAGGGGATATCAACTTTTGAAATTTTGGTTTATTTTTCCATATATCCCAGAAACCATAAAAGCTAGAACGCTAAAAATTGGTATAAACTTAGACAAATACAAAAACTCAAATTTATTTTTTTTAAAAAAATTCCAGGGTTTCTCAAACATTTTTTATTAAGAAAAATAGGTAGGTATTTGTTTTATGATAAATTTATGAGTTTAACTGCCTATATTTCCAATTTTTTTTTAAAATATCAAAAAAGCCGAAACACCCCAACTAGATAATTTAATTTTCTATAAAAACATTGTATTAGCACATCTCAAATTTTTTTAACAATTTTTATAAAATTGAATTTTGTGACGACATTGCTTCATACAATTTGTATTGCAGTCGCCTACACACAATATCTAAGAAGACTTAATTGTTTGATACTATATATAATCTCCAAACATACATACATACCATCATGCAGTTTTCATATTCTAGGTAGGATTAAAGGACTGACCTCCATACTATCCTATCTTGATATACATACCTATGTAGGTACATGTGTTGTATAGAAAACCAAATATCTTAAAATATTAAATAATTTGTATTTATGGGTTTAAAGTTTGGTACTTATTTTTCAACTATACATACTGTCGCTATCGACAGTTGGATCTCATTCGTTACATGTAACTAGTTATTATTAATCATTTTTCGTTTGTACATAATGTATATCAATCACTAGTCTTCCGTGTTTTGCGTTATCTCTTAACACGTAATCACTAATTCTAATATAAATAATTTGAGAATTTCCTTTGGTGACGAGATTTATTATAAACATCATTACAGACCAAAAACAGCTTACATAATAATAACGTCGCTTTGATCAAGAGTTTTGATTGTTTTGTAAATATCTGTATTACTAAATGTTGGAATTATCAAAGGCGAAATGAACATTTTTCGCTATCGTTATTCAAACTCTTAATTAAAATCTATTAGTGTCAACTTTGTAATAGGTACGACAAAGCGCCTTTGGATTATACGATTTCATAATATTATTATTTTAATTATAGAATGTTGCGTAATTTATACGAATTTATTTGAATCAAATAATTTACAATCAATTTTAATTGGGGCGTGACCGAAATAGTATTGTTTTTATTTCCTCTAAGGTTTTTCACCCAAAAAGGATGTTGCAGACGTTACTAATCAGAAACATTAGATTACACAGATTTAGTCACAAAAAACAAAATTTAAATAATAGTCATATTCTTTACAATAGATTTAAATATTCAACCATGTACCTGAGGAGAGCTCAGCCCAATAAGGTAAACTGTGGAAATGGAGTATTGGACATTCTCAAACCTAAAATAAATGTACCTATAGCACTTTCATGATTGGACAACCAAACAGAACGAGATCCGGCGTTTCCTCATCCTATCCACATTCGTAGAATGGGGACTCCACCATACCGAGATGGAACAGATGGCTGTCCAGTCGCACATGACCAAAGCGCAGTCTAGAAATATAGACAATGTGATGCCTAGGTAGCCTCTTTCGGTGGAACCAAGGCCGCGAGGGGATGGCCTATTGGCATATAAAATAAATGAGAAATTCATCACGGAATCATAAATTCACAAAAAAACTTTTGGATGAGATAAAATGGAAATTAAAAGGTTACGTTTGGTCCCCCTGCCCCCAATCTTTTCATACGTATCTTTTTTTTAATTTATAGACGGCTCTTCACCCTTAAAGAGTGCTCTCAGCTATAAATTTTGATTGCATATTCGCGAAAATTGGAATTTTTCCCCTGTGATATATGTTTAATGCTTAAATTATCTAAATATAAAATTAATGTGATTGTTGTTAATTTATTAACTTAAATTTTGTGTACAGTGTTAGATTTTAATGTCGTTAATTTTGATGAATTTTTTGATCAACATGGAGTTGCAGCTCAACAATGTCTTCATATTTGTTGGCATTGGAAACCCAATCTCAGTAAAGTCGGTATTAAAGGTCGGACACCTTTCGTTACTGGGACATTCGAGAAATAAATGATCTAGTGTCTTATCACTAATCATACACTCTCAGAGATTGCTATCAATAATCCCTATTTTTAAGATGATCTGACACAACAGTGTTCCATGTGGATTCGACACATAAGACTAATGGATTATTTCAAAAGCTTTATCTTGGAACCATGGCTTATTGATGGCTTATGTTTATTGTTTGTTGGATTCTCTTGTAAATTCTAACCTTTTTCAGTGCGCTTGTGTCCCAGTATGACTACCATTTATTAAACTGACGGTTTTTCGCTATTGGTAGGAGGTTATTTAGTGTAATGTTGTTATAATGTGTCCGTGTGGTTCCATATGTTGGTCTCTTAGCTAATTCAACATCCTTTTCATTTCCCGGTATGACTTTTCTGTCGCAATGACACAGAAAAAAATATGAGTTGCGTGTTTTCCGAATGACAAACGGGAAGTCTGTTGTTTTTGATGTTGCCAACTCACAGACGTGAATATTATTATTTCACAGTATGTAGGTAGGTATGATAGTGGATTATTTTTGACAGCGGTATAAGAAATAATGAATCCCAGAAGAAGCCTCTTGATCGCCAATGTTCCTTGGTTCAGCGCATTACTTCTTGAATTTATTCTTGAATGCAGAGCATTTTGATTGCATTTATTACATTTTGATCTTTTAAATAGGTAATTCAATATATACGCATCGATCTACTGATTAATTTGAGCGAGTGTACCAATGATAATATATAAACTACTGATTATAATGAAAACGAAAATAAAAATGTCAATAAAACGAATTACAACTACTAGGGGCACTGCCCCTGGCCGCAATCGTGGCCCGACCACCAACGGCTGCCGCGCGGCTTATTTGCCGCTATGCGGCATTTGCCAAATTACAGAGTTAATAAAGTTGCAAATATAGATACATATATTTATCATTTAAAAACTAAATATCTTTACGTGAACACGTTAAAATCAAGTAATGAAACAATATTTTTACAGTAAAAATGCGGAAATTATAAAATAAAATATTTTCGACAATGTTTTGAAAGAAATGCGTTATATAAAAAAGGGGAAGTTTGAAATTACAAACATTGATAATTTGAATGTACATTCGAAATATCATTTAGAACAGTACACAACAGTTAAGACTGAATATCTTTTTATAACAATACAATAATGATGATAAATAATTATACATAGGTATATATATAATTAAATAATGCGATTAAACGAAAACATTACCTGCCCTTATCTCTTTGCGTATTATTATGATATATTGAAAGCAATGTTGTCAGTATTCAAAATGGATATTCCGCAGATTATTACGGTTAAAATTTATTCTGAATGTTTAAAATTCCTTTTTAAACAATAATATTGTCAATTTATGCAGAAAATATTATATTTTAAACGATTAATTTGTACTTTTTCACTTCAATATATTTTTTATTTTAAATAAAAATTTCGAACGGGAAAATTGATTAAGGAAAAATTATTTCACTGGCAATCCGTTGAGCGACGAAAAAACATGGCGTAGAGTAATATTATATATATTTTTGCAAATTAACCTTAAACCTTGTTGTGTACATACATACATGATATTATGTCATAAACAGCCACAACAAATGTTATAAAGGCTACGTAATATCCCTCAGTACGTGCTATTTTGATTACAATGTACATAAAGGGACAAAACTATTTAAGCATTTGGATCTTTGACGAAAAGGGATTATATTCGTAAAGGTTACGACCTATAAGTTAATCTTTGTACAACATCATGTCATTTTCACTTTGTGGAATCCACACCAAATAGGGTCGTTTTAAAATGTCATATTTTAATGTTGTTATATTGTAAATAAATCGGAAACACGATATTGTTGTGTTTTGTTCGATAAAACACCTCTTGCACGTGTAAGGAATTAATGTTTTTCCTTATAAATAAAACATGATACTAATTTATCATATTTATTTATTATCTTTTTTGTACATAATATAAACAAATATAATGCTCACTGGCGGACCATTGAGCATTATATTTGTTTTGTGAAATTGTGGGAGTTTTATACTTAAAATTTTTTGTTAGTTAATACCTATGTGTGTTAATATATTCTATGAACTGGTGACGAGGATGAGACAATTGATCATGTATTTTTTAGCTGTAAAAATAATTCCGCCTTCAAAAATATATACAAACAATTAATTAAAATCACTCACCAATCTACTCTTAATATCCAACATCTTTTGTCTCTTAATAATTCACGTGTTCTGTCCGTTATTTCAAAATTCCTTTCATTGAATGACATAAATTTATAATAAAATTAACTTTTCTCCTATGACATAAAATAATTGGCACATAGCACTCTTTAAAGGGTGAATTGCCTTAAGCAAAAAAAAAAGTTGTCATTTACATTTTTCTGTTATATTTGTAATTATATTGTGAAAATTAGCTGTAAGAATATAATTATATAGACTTAATACATAATTATAAGCATATTGGTTGTAGACGATAAGCCAACAGAATAGGTCCCAACATTTAAATACCTAGGTGTGGAGTTATCTAGTTACAATGATCTCTAAAAATAAATCAAAGAACAGACCAATAAAGCTGTTGTTATCTCCGGATGCAAGAGGGACACTGTTTGGGCCAATAAACATAGATATACTAGTTGAGAGTAAGGTCCGAATATATAAAACATACATTAGACCCATAATGACCTATGGAGTTGAAGCAAGGGCAGACACAGTGAGAACAAAACAGCTACTCAGAACAGAGATGAAAACGCTTAGACCTATTTTGGGCAGATCCCCAAGAGAAAGAATTCCCAATGAGGAGATCCGCAGAACCTGCAATGTAGAGGATATTGTAAGGTGGAGCAGGCAAACAAGACGATATTGGAGATATCATGTCGAGAAGAGGAATCCAGAAAGGCTGCCAACGATTGTAATGCGTGAGATACCAGAGGGACGCCGACCACCGGGAAGACCATCAAAGAGAAGGAGGGAGAGCTGGACATTCTTGTCCCAGGACCTGTAGAAACAGATCATATATCTACCAAAAGAGGAAGAATAAGTAAAAGAAGACTTATACAGGGTAATATATTGGAAATTTATACAGACTTATATAGAATAATACATTCGACAGATAGTTTGTAAATCTAGTTATGTAACGTATTCACTTTTGGTTTAAATGTTGAATATGGACTTGGGATTTCTTCCTCCCAAGATAATTCACCCTAGTCAACAAGTAAAATGACCTAATATACAATATACGACGAAGAAGAAAAGGATGAAATAATATGTACCTACATATTATAACGAGAAAACAGGAGTCTGTAAATTGACAAAAATCAACTTTTTATTTTAATATGCGGGTGCTGTTTTAAATATTCTCTTTTTTCGAAATTATTACTCCTCACTAACCCAAGGGGATATAGTGGGGAGTTATGATTTAACAATTTTTAAGACTATTTTTTATTGCAGATTATCAACTAGTATCATGCTGAAATTGTATTCTGAAAGTTTCGTCACAATGTATCTGCGTGTGTGCTATGTGCCGTGTGTTATGTACAGCGTGTTTATTTTACTTTATCGATTATTGACTAAAGTACTGATTCGATTCTTTTTTAATTTTGCAAATATCTATATCTAATACTCACTTAGACCTCATTAGTAATTGAAGTATATCTGAATAGTGATTCTCAATTATTTTAACTGTCAAATATTTCATAGTGATCCCAAGGTCAGGAAAATTAAAATTTGAAATTTTTATTTTCAAATTAGTAAAAAAGCAAATCACTTTCATAAAATGTCATTGAAGAGTTATCAAGTATTCATGATAAAATATTTAACTCATTTCGTGAAAATGCTGAATATTTTCCATACAAAATTTGAATACTTTATAGAATGAATTGTTAGTGAGGAGTTTAGCGTTGGCCACAACGAAATCTTTTTTTTTATATTTATTAAAATCCATTCAAAAAAGGAAACTGAAACTATTTCCCTTACTAACATAAGTTATCACCGGAGATCATAAAATGATCCGAGCGAATAGAAACCCACATAATAAATTTTGGTATGCAGCGTATGGTACACAATGGAAAAGGGCTGAATGTTATTCTTGCTTCGGAACGTTGGCGAAATAAGCTTTCTCAGCTTATTTTTCGTTTGTATTCGAGATTCCGCTTAAGTCTGCTCGTAATCGAGTTCATTTGTTAAACACGCCGCTCATTCTTTGTTCCGCGGATTGAATAAATTCTGCTGACAATACTCATAATGTAACATCTTTCGTATTGACATCGGAGGCCATTGTTTGAAGAATATGTACAGCTGTTGGTTCATGAAATCCCCGATATCGACTCTGAAGAGACTCGGATATTCCGATTTGGAGATATTACATAATCTCCTCCCTTTTATCTGCACAGCCAGAGATTTAAGTCTACTGCGTCAACACTTATGTACCTGCCGGACTTGAAGATAAAAATGCCGAATTGAGATTTTTCGGTTGATGTAAAATAAAAATCATTGGTTATATTGTAAATTGAAATCTGAAATAAACAGCGGGAGAAGTATGAACATAGAGGTCAACCACGAAAAATCTGCTACATCTATGTAGATATATTTATCAAAATAAGGCTTACTAAGAATTCTGCTGAAGAATTAGAGAGCATATCTTTTTAACAATATTTTTGGATTCGATTTGTTTGTTTATTTTATACAACTATATTTATTATCATGCATCTTCAATATCATCTTCATCTGTGGCTCTATTATCCAGGTCCAGAAATTTGACCTGGGTTTAAATCTGGCAAACGACATTAAAAATAAGAATAAATAAATAAACTTTTATGAGACAAAAGCTGTTCATTCATTCATTCATTCAAACCATCACGGCATATCCCACAATGTGGGGTAACCAGCGAAAGGTGTGCGGGTGTGCATTGCCTTATAAAAGGGAGCACGACATATCTGTGTATACCCACACACCAGTCTCGTCTCACCTAAAAAGGCACTTTATTCAGAATGGGTGGTGAATCTCATTGCTGAACTATGTGAGATGTTATAGTTGCCTGTTGTATTTTCGATTACTCGGCTCTTACGGGACAATCTAAAACAATAATAGAAAAGAGTGGAAGCACTATTCTAAGCTGGTGCCTCACAGCTAGCAAAGCTGTTAATATACTGAAATTGTATGTACTGATTTATTTTTTTGTTTATTTCATTCTTGTTTTTGTGTAGCTTTTTAGTTTTGAAAATTTTGTTTTACCTTTTTACACAATCCATACATATAAATTATTTATTTGTCTTCAAATAGATGATATACTTAGTTATAAATCTTACTGACAAAATGTTTTATGTATTACTTAGTAGATGTTCAATATTACAAAATAGATATGTACTCCCCTTTTTTAACAAAGATTTGATTTCAATTAAGGAGGGTTATTATGAAATATAATCAGGGAACTTATTAATCTTGTTTGTAGTAATTTATATGTACATTGTAATTGATTCGATAAATACATTAAAAAATAAAAGGATAGCTATACAAACAATTTTTGGGTTCTTATTCGCAGAAATAAGGCTGTCTTGGATTTTGGAGAGGTTAAAACAGACAAAATGTATTATAATATTTTTTCGCCATCGTTTTTTGAATTATTCTCCCGATGGTTTAATGGGGGCAGGTATACAACATAATTAGTTCGGTTGAAAATTCATAGATGTCAGGAATCTAGAAATGAGCGGATATCCTATCCTTTGAAGCGGATACTCTCTTCCATTTCCAACCGGACGTGGATGTGGCGCATTACATTTAATATTCCGACGTCTGGAGGTTTGTTCGTTTTAAAAAATTGAGGCATTCGCTGAAGGCTTCCGTAATTATGTAACAAGTGGATACTTCCAAACTTTGCGCACCGTCGAAAACAAATTATAATAAAAAGAGTGGGTTGTGGCCAACGCTATACTCCTCACTACCAAATCACTACCATTTTATTATTTATTACAATACAAAAAATACATATTTTAAAACAATATAATATATATATACAAAATATCATCTAAAGGCCGCCTTTCACCATCGTGCCATCCTTCCAAATGGCTTGCCATCACTCCAAAATAGCGCTCGTAAATTTCAAATCCCGCGCAGCCCAATTGGCCTGACACACCAAAATGGAATTCCAAACGATCGAAACTCTGTAGTACTGCGAAAACGGCGCGGTGCATCCTGTCGGCACGGCATGCTCGTGAGTGTGAAACAGCGGTACATGATAAGAGAAAGAATCAAAGTAGTCGATGTAGCGGAAAGGGTCGCTGGCCTTAAGTGGAGCTGGGCTGGGCATATTGCCAGATGCCAGGATTCACGATGGACCAAAAATATCGTAGAATGGCGACCGAGAACAGCCGAAGAGGCGTCAGCAGACCCCAGGCAAGGTAGTCTGATGACATCAAGAAATGTGCCGGAGGGAGATGGATGCAGTGTGCCCAAGACAGGGAGTTGTGGAGGATCAAGGGGAAGGCCTATGTCCAAGAATGGAAAAAAAAACAGGATGAAGAAGAAGAAGAAGAAGATATGTATCGTACGAGAAAATGATTTGTTTGAAATAAATTAAGAAAAAATTGACTAAAAGATTCATTTGATCCTAATTTGTGTGTCCTAAGCTTGAAGCAAATTTACACCACAAAATATAGAAGATCTGAATAAGACTTCTTGCAACATCTTGGAAGGCATTTCACACAATAGTAAAAGACTCCTTGGAAGTAAATTTTTAACATCTCGATTAGAAAAGTTACAAACATATAGGACCTTACTTACTTCTTAAAATATGGGTTTAATCCAATCCTTAGTCGGTGTTGGTAATTCAAAGAACTGGGTAAGCATTAGATTAAAGAAAAATTGCAAATAATAAGTAAGACCAATAGAGTTTGAACAATTTCAAACTGACCGTGGCTAAAGAATGTTATTCTACATAAAAAAATCACAATTTTATAGACTGTTTACTCACCGTTTCCTGGAGGGCATCTCACACTTAAAAAATCAGAATTAGGTACACAGAATAGGTGCAAACACTTTACAGGTGAATTTTTCAATAGTTAATTTAAAATAATACTCTTATATATTTTTTTTTATTTAGACATAAAATTTATGCAAATAAAAACCTGATTGTGGGCTGTAAATGTTGTTTTACATAAAATAATCACAATTTAAAATGTCGCTTTGTATAATTTCCATGATTGTGAATATATTTATTATGTTAAATTGTTACGCGTTTTTCCAGCTTTTTTCCTCCGATAAATTACAAAAGGTACCAGGGATTCATAAGTGTAAAAGAGAACAGACCATATAATATGAACTCACTGATACTAAATTACACATTCTACGAAGGAATTCAGCGTATAAATAATATTATGAAGTCTTGAATATAAATCTTGCGGGCTGTGTGTAAAGTTGAGGATCATATTCACCATACGTCCGAACGGAATACGCGCATGTTCGGATAGTCAACACAATTCAATACGTACATACGTGTTTTTTTGGTGTTAGTTCTCTAAGGAGAACACACTTGGGCCTGTTGACCCTTTGTGATACCATGTGAGTTGCAATTGTTACAGTCATACGCATGTTAATGCTACTGAGATTTAAATTATCTACCGATAAACAATGGGATTTAGTTGTTTTATTTTCATGCGTACTTTATTTATACTTATTGTATTTTTATATGTATTAGGTTAATATTGAAATTAAATTTTAGAATGGGAATACAATAACCATCATGACACAGGTTTTTTTTCAGTTTGGTGGTGATTTAAACACAATACTGCTTTCTACATCATCATGCATATTGGGTCGATGGCAGAGCGGTTAGCGCATTGAGTTAGTAATCCAGTGGTCGCGAGTTCGAATCCTGCCTCGACCGATTTCGTTCACCTATAGCACAACCATTTATGCTTATTTTAGGGAACGTAGGAAGATGTATATGTTCTTCTTTAACAAGGACATATTCATTTTTTGTAAAAAAAAATTAAATATTAAGTATGTATATTTAGATAAGTAGGTACAAAAACATAATGTAGAAAGTTCAGTGTTGCCATAACCCACTCATTTTGTATGTAAAATAAAAAAAATGCATTTTCTTTTATTTTAGGGACCTAATACAGTCTGATAAATTATACAACAAAAATACACAAGGAAAATAAACATTAAAAAAAAGCAATTATACATATTTGTTCACAGATGATTCTAATTAATTACAAATAAGTCAATATTTGTTGAAACGCCAATTACGCGCAGTTATTGGTAATATTACTGGTTAAAAATCAAACCTACTTTCCTTAAACATTCATCCCTTCCTTATCAACGCTTTCCTATATCCATTACCCTTCCCTTTCCCCCACATACACTCACCATCTTACAATGACTACCCAACATTAATAATGTATAATAATTTAAATATGTGAAACTTTATAATTGGCTATTTATTTTGTATTCTCATTTGAAATTAAGTATTATAAATGTATAGCTGTTAAGTTTCCAAACAAATAAAAAATAAAAAAATTAAAATAGAGTTTTTCCTTAAATTTATTTTAAAATTTTGAGTATTATATTAAATCATATTGTTTATTCATTCATCCATACCATCACGACATATCCCACAATGTGGGGTAACCAGCGACAGATGTGGGGTGTATTATCTTATAAAATGGAGCACAACGCATGCGTACACCAACACACCAGTCTCGTATAACTAAAAAGTTACTACTACATTCATAATATTTTGAGTATTGTATTGAATCATATTGTTTTGCTTATAAATGTTGCAACTTGATACTGGGTGTAAATTACATACCTACTTGCTTGTTGCTCGAGAAACAATAAAAAGTATACTAAAATTTTAAAATAAGTAATCATTTTTAAACCTTAGTGTAACAACGCCTTTACATCCACACATAATATTTGTGAATGTCTTTATATATGTATGTTTGTTTGGTTGGTTGCTCATATATTCATTTCATTTTGACGTTTGTTATATCCTAAATATGCCATGATGAATTGGCCACATTTTATACCAAGATGCGTGATATTTTTACGACTGAATGGAAAAATCAATTTTGTAATGTGAACAGATTTTCCCCTCCCAGTACGCCCCCTCATTTATTTCATTTAGACTCAAATATTCAAATGTTTCGAGAATATTTTTATGCTTCCACTTACCGATATGATATATTAACTCATATTTTAAAAATATTATTTTAAAAGCCTTTCAAAATTTATACTACTCACTTACTTACTTTCCGTGTCCGGATCGGTCTTCCGGTGGTGGAAGGATTGGTCGGCATTCTGCCGTTTCCAGGGACGCCCGATTGCTTTTCCGAATCTTGAAACTCAATCTACGTGGAGGTTCCTTCCAAGTATCAAAAATTTATACTAAAAAGGGGCATTACTGATGTGGATTACTAAATTATCCAACTAAAATTCGGACGGATAAATTTAGACGAATCAGAATAAGACATAATAATATATAGATAAACACATAATAGTGTGTGACGTGTGTGTGCATCCGTCTCCCCCTTATAACTTTTGATCTGCTTGATGCACAAATTTCAGAAAATATAGAAAATTTTAGACCTACATAATTTTTATACTCTAATTTCAATTTGTTGTTCCAGTCAGGGCTTATCAACATTTGAATCTTTATTTCGTTTTTCCACATATCTTAAAAAAAAAAAAATATCCCAAACTATTTTTTTTTTAAAAATCTTTTTTTCAAAATTTTATAAGGAAAATGTAATTTTTTGACAAATTTCTGCACCTACATAACTGCCTAAATTCCCAAATTTTTAAAATTATCGGATAGCGCTCAAACACTCCAACTAGGTAATTTACGACGTTGATAACTACTCGGGAGAAAACCTCTAGGTCTTAGGCGAAGCAAAATAGCTCCTCCACTTTTCTATGCTCATATATACATACAATCACAAAAATATTCCGACCACATAGAATTGTATATAATTAATTTGAGATTTCACAATGCTTCGTTCGAATGAAAGAGATTGTCTTATCACAATAAACCTGCCTTGATTTACTTGTTTCTAAATCTATTTCAAAAGTCCCATTTGCCCAAGATCGTTCTATATAAAAACTGACATTCGTTAAATAATCGAGCTTAGCTACAATCCTCAGTCACGAGGCCAAGAAGGAAGATAAACAATGTGGCGTCCATTTACACCCATGTCTACACATATCTCGTCTGATTTCGTGTCAAATGAAAATATGAATGTATCGGATTCCTTGTCAAATAAAGATATGAAAATGAAGTATGAATTTAATCTCCCCATTTCCAACCACACACAGATACTCACGAAACGAGGTGGAGGAATCGAAATAAGAAAACGAAGAAATGATATTAATATGATGGATGTTATTCTCGGTTTGCAGTATAAATATATTCGGAGCTAACATGACTTTGTGTATGAGTTATGTCGAGATTGGTTATGATGGAGTATGGTCCAGGAATAGCTATTCCACTTGGATATGATATGATATTTCATACATATTTATGTCTAAGTACGATGTCGAACTATGTTGCAAACATAATTTATCATTAAGTTTGTAACGGTATATCATATTAGTATATATAATACTGTTTCTTTTGCTACAGTTGATGATTGTTAAATTCCATTATATGTAACACCAACATAAAAATACATTTATCATCTCTTTTTAAAATAAGCTAGTTCATTGTTCAATGGAATGGACGACTAGATAAAGAGATCGAAAGAAGAGTTATGGCACAAGAAAAAGAGTGAATGGAGCACTAAGACCAATTATGAATGATCGCAACATATCAAAGGATGCCAAATTTGCCATTCATAACGCCATCGTAGTGCCAACCTTGGCGTATGCAAGTAAACTCTGGACATGACAGAAGACGCATGATAGCAGAATAAATGCAGTTGAAATGAGATCGTTAAGAAGAATTTGTAATAGAACGATGTATGACAGGGTAAGAAATGAGGACATAAGGAAAGAATGTAAGATGAAGAAAGATGTCATTACTAGAATGAAAGTGAACACATTGAGATGGGAAAATATACAGAGCGGAAAGGAATGGAATGAGAGGTCGGGGACGCCCAAGAATGGGATGGCACGACCATGTGAACGATATTTTGAAAGACGGAAATGTTAGAAGTGTGAGTAATAGACGAACATGTATGAGACGATGCATGAATGTGGACGAGGCGAGGGATGCATGCCAGGATAGAAAAATGTGGCATTCGGTTCTTTCTGCCTACCCCGCAACGGACGTGGCGTGATGGTATGTATGTTTATGGTATTTATGTAGTTCATTGTCCAATTAAATTTGAATAATGTATCAAATTTGTCCGTCTTCTTTTTTAATCCTATCCAATCATCGGCTCTACATCTACATACATCCCAAGGTGGGATGCAGTTCATTCATCTCGTCATGGGATCCCCCCACGCCTCACACTCTCTGGTCTATGGTGAAGGACTCTTCTGGCGGGAACTTGCTCACTCATTCTCTCCACGTGTCCACCACCCTCAAAAGCAGCTCCATAATATATTTGCCGCAGGATCTTACTTTTATTTTTATTAGGTATCTTATTTTTGTATCAATCTCTTCTTCTTCTGGGTCACAATCCTAGGATTGGTCTGCACCAAACACTCGATCTTTCCACTTAACTCTATCGTCTGCCAGTCTCTTCATCTTGTTGTAACTGCTACAGCGCACGTCACCGATTATCTGGTCTATATAGTTGTTTCTGGGGCGACCTCTACAGTTACCCCCATCAATCATTCCTTCGACGATGGTAAAAAGCAGGCCTGGGTGCCGGATGTTGTGGCCTATCCAAGTTGTTCTCTGTTGGGCAATTCTTTTCTTTGAATCAATACATACTATAAATTTATTTATTTACCTTTTACAATAACAACAATCATAAATAAACTTAAAAAATAGAACTACTATTACAAAAACAGTAAATATAAAAAAAATAATATCAAGTAAGAGGAAAAAAAATACACTGAGAAATAAAATATATAGGTAGGTACTATACACAAAGATATTTAAAGACATTTTTTTGAAAAAATCAAAATGAATACATATAATCGAATATTTTTATTATTGCATACTCCTCAGATATAAGAATTGTAGCTTTCATTATTTACAAAAAACCAATTCTCTCAATAGATGGCGTTAACAAAATAAATAAAAAATAATAAGATTGTTGTTCATAATTTCACCCATAGATGGCTGTAGTAAAAATTCCTTATTTTCAAGCGAAAAGAATTTCAGTATTTCAATATATAGAACTTTCAAAATTGAATTGATAGGGATCTCATTAAAAAGGCATAATTGGTGAACGTTGCGCAAGCGCATAAAGTGATCACGTAAACCAGCCGATGACAGGTCGTAAGCCCTGTAGGTGCCTTGATTTCCCGGTTCTCCTACAATAAATATTCCAACTTCGTCTCTATTGAGATAATTAAAAATCTGTTAATGAATACATATATTTTATTATAATTTGTATTTATTTGTTTTTTACTTGTTGGGTTTTCAATTTAGTGCACCTATGTCTTTCTTTTTCTCAATATTCAGCTCTTGTGTAAAAGTTCAATGATGTTTTTATTTTATTACTATTTTTTTTTTAATCATAATTGGAAATTCTCAATTTTAACTAGGATATGTAGATTGACTGCGACATGCATATCCTTGTACTTGCCAAGTATTGTTGCTATCGACTGCGGGTATAATATTTGGTAGGACCACTGTCAGTCTGCTGATTCATGTAAACTTATTGATGTTTTGTATATAAATATGTGTATGTATGTTTTTATATATAATTTGTATACTTTTTATTTTTTGCACTTGTTTCCTACCTAAGTAATCTGCTCTATTTCATTTTTATAAATAACTAATGTTATTAACGAAATAATTTTGAATATTTTTTTAATTAGTATACCCACAGACAGGCTTTGCCTTGTGGGATTTTTGTGTGCAGCAAAATTAATACATAGATTTATGAAACACGAAATAAAATACACGCATACATAAGTATCATAAAATATAACAAAAAAAAGAAACGGAGAAAAAGTTAAAAAATGAAAACATAAATTATCAAACTGTCGATTCAATCGTGAGAATTCAATTCTCTGAATGAATCGACAGTATTAAGTCAAGATGCGTGTACGAAGGAACATTTTGTATGGCGTAGTGGATAGTAAAATAAAAAATTAAGCAAAAAAAGAACCTATATCTTATTCGAGAAGTCTCTTTTTGTATTCATATATTGAACAGCAAAAGATATCAATAGAGACAAACTCCTTACAACACAAAATAAAATCGTCGGTGTGGGTTCTGGCTGTGCAGCAACACGAAGATCTCCCGCATACTAAATTGCTAAGAGATCGACCGGAAGATGTCCTAGCCTGGAGTGAAGGGAGAAATGCATCGATTTTGCTACCCACCAATATCCATGATTTAAAACGAAGATAGTTTTCGTATTTCTGATGATGAAATATACC
Organism: Molanna angustata; assembly: GCA_963576475.1. Lineage (NCBI taxonomy): Eukaryota > Metazoa > Arthropoda > Insecta > Trichoptera > Molannidae > Molanna > Molanna angustata. Next base: position 17,077,492 of record OY754985.1, read on the forward strand.
TTTTTAATAAGTATCGTTATTAAAAAACAATTAATAAAACACATTCACATATTTTGTTTATTACGTATGTAATTGTACAAGAAATAAAATAATTTCATATAAGTGACTCCACGTCCACGTCTCACTGTGATTGTGAATCTGAAGTACCTATGTGCAAATACTTTACATAGTTTGTAAATATTTGAGTTATCCAGTCATATTCAGAAAGTAAGTGGAGGTTGCTTCTGAAGTTTTAGACTGCGTTGAGAATGAGCAATGACTGGCGAGAGTTTTGGTAAATCCAATTTTTCCATGAAATATGAAATCATAAAATCCCATATTTCCAAACTAGTATTCACAAAGGTACTTCTGTTTTACATTCTTAATGTGATTGTTATTACTAATTTAACTATTGTGTCATATTTTGATGACATTTTTAAGCAATTCTCCATTATTTAAATATTTGATTCTTAGAACAAGTCTGAATGATATGAAGATTATTTTTTATCCTTCAATACCTTTTCCTTGTCGTTATTTGAACAATCTTTAGCCATCGTTTGCTTGAAAAATCTGAATTGATACAGTTAAAAGTTCAAATAGTGTTTATCTTTTGTTTTTGTATGAGATAAAGCGGTACCTATCTGTTGCAGGTAAGTATGATATTTATCTAAATTAATCATTTTAAATTAAGCGGTATTCGTTAAAGAATATTACAAGAGTCATAACTCTTCTGTAATGTTGGCAATCGTGATAATTTCTTCTTTACCAACATTCAACTAAAATATTCGCAGACAATCTAAATTGGTAATAAAGTTTTGAATGTGACCGTTAGTGAATAGAATGGTACCTTATAATTTTAATGGTTACCGCTTATTTAGAAATATACTCTTTCATTCTCTTTAATATCACACCGTATATTGTTATTAATTTGAATATTCATCATATTTTTCATTTGTTGTTATAAGCGGATTCATTTATACTCTTGGAACAAAGGGTCTGTGGTGTTTTGATATAACCAAGGTATTGAAAGACGTTAATAGTGAGGTTTTCATCTAACATTATTGCAGACATAACAAATAGATGGTGATATTTTTGTCGAAATTGAAAATTGAATTCGAGTTAGGTATACATTTATATTTTTTTTATTTTAAGAAACATGTTAAATAACAGGTATTCAGGTTTTAGTTTTACCATGGCACAAAGTATAATAATATTTATAAAATAATTATCAATACTTGATAATACTGCTCCTGTGAGTGGGGAAATTTGACAATAGATCCATTGTGCCGTTTTCGAGATCCTTATATAAAATACCGCGAGATCACATGATAAACGAAGTCTCTATGGATTTTCCTCGACTCATTTCCAGAAGAAGGCCGAAAAATTCCTGGATCATGGAAAGACGAAACTGCAGAGACATGGCCTAGGTGACATAATATAGGACAGAAGGACCTATAATTTAAGGACGATGAGAGCAGACACCAACAGTTGGCATAGACAAAAAGTTAGAATATAGCCAGGGAGAAGATGCAGTAGCTCTGCTAGAAGGATTTTCGCTTAATTTTGAGTTCTGCATTGAAATACAAATAGTGATCCTTGGAGAAAAATAAAAAAAAATCAAATGTATATCTTTTGAATAAAATTCTTGTTTTTATTAAAACCTTTTTCCCTTTGTCTCTGTTTGCATGTTATGTAAGCCTAGTATAGGTCGTGGTCTTGCGGTGATACAAAGAGTTTTGGTTTTGCAGTGATACAGAAATCTTAGTCTTATATACAATAGAAATTAGCATCATAAAAATGTATCCAGGAATTGTCGGCATTTGAAGAAGGAAAAAATCAAACTTTATTATGTAGAGGTATATTATGACCGCGACCCACTCGTTAAATGATATTGTACTAAAGACCATTTAAAATAATAAATAAACAAATCTGTGAGGAAAAGATAATCACAATTGTACTTTCTAATGCACCTAATGCAATATTGATTATCTGTCTTGAGATTTTCCGTTTAATGTTATATGGTTGATTCTATGGATAGGAAATGTGGTACTTTTCTGGAATATATAAAAAAACTATTAAAATATCCTTAGTTGTGGCACAGAGTCGTGAAGGGTGTACAATTTATTGCTCTCTGTGGCCACAGTAGGTATTCATTATCCAATCGGTTCAATGAAATCCTTTCAGGTATCACATATATTGGAACTTTACGATGAGGTTAAAGCTGTTAAAAATAATAAAAAAATGATCCGATTTGTGATTTTTTTCTTGGTATTATCCATGTTTTATTCCTATCCTCGTTTTGAATCTATATATGGATGGTCTTCATCACTATTGATTACTAAATCACAGTAAGCTGTAATATATTATGGTTGTGTAGCCCATGGTCAACAATGTTAGTCCTTTGTTAGTTATTTTGTCTTGTATGTTGATATGAATTGATAATTTGTTGACAATAGCTGATCCTTTTGTTATATAACCATGTACCTATGTATTGTAAGTTTAAGTCTTGTGTTTTCTATTAAGTGTGGGTTCTTTATATCTTTTTCAAATAAATTAAGGATCTTTGGAGCCAAGTATTGATAATGTCTTTTTCCGTATGTAGTGTTTGTCTTCGGAGTGATTAGTTGATGTCTGTGTCTTATATCGTGAGAATGTTGAGCAGTGATATGGTATTTTTTATCGTTTTTGAAGTGAATTAGATTTTTTTAATATAGAGTTCTGTGACAGTACATTAGTAAATTATTTCCTCTATCACTTTAGTTTCGTGTTTTTCATTTTATTTGTTAATACTGTTGTACCAAGCATTAAATATGTAATATTTCACGTGTAAATTATAAAGAAAAAATAATTTTGTGTTATATATTCTGTGAATTTACCAACAAATGAAACATAAAATAAACCAATATATTCAAAACAATTTCTTGAAGCAAAAAAAAACGAAATTGGCGTAGGTATGTACATTTAAAGCTACAATTTTGTATCGACGACTACGACCCAAATGAATGCAAATAAATAAATATTCATTGAGATTCAATATGACCTCAGTCGTTAATATGCAGGAGGGGTTCTTGTTAAAAATTCCCTGCAGGTCTTAAAGTTTTACTTTCGAAGGTGAACGAGAGGGTTGGCGCCTACCAATATACTTGTGTGCGGTTTAGGCTAAACCGAGATTACGCATTCATCGAAGGCAGCTCGAATAGCAGAGCGTCAAATTTGATCAATAATGTATGTTTTATAGGTCAGCTTTGAAATGAGTCCATTGGAGGGGGTGGTGTTTTCAGGGAGGCCAGTGAATAAAAGAGGGTAGGGTGTAACTATGATAGGTCGGATCGCTATTTTGATTGCTTTCGAGGGTCACCCTACAGTCGGAGGTGTAAAATTGGACTAGATATCCTCTATTTGTTTTTACTCTCAAATACCGTGAAGCAGAGGAGAGTCGTGATTTTGTAACAATATCTTAGCATATTTTTTTTAAATCGATTCTTCCGATCAACGCCAGCCGTTGTGCTTCAGCCAGCTATACAAAAAAATGTCTTATTCAATGTCATTGTTCACACAGAGGATGTCAGGATTTTAGACTTCCGACATGTACCTACGTAAAATAGTTCATTCCATAAAGGTCTCAAAATTTATAATAGTTTACCACCAAACATAAAAGAAACCACAAGTCATGTCAACTTTCGTAGGAAAATAATTAAAAATTATAAATGTTCTCCATAGTTTTACATGATGTTTATAATATAATTCAATGTTATACTCTAACTAAAATTTACACATTGGTACAAGTAGGTAAATAAGACAAAAATGACCTTATAAGTCTGGCGCAATTCAGGGGGGACTTCTATCCAAAAAATGCATTTGTCACCTCAGGTATAAGAATTGTTGCTCTCATTATTTACAAAAAACCAATTCCCTCAATAGATGGCGTTACAACAAAAATAAATAAAAATAATAAGAATGTTGTTCGTAATTTCACACATAGATGGCTGTAGTAAAAATTCCTTATTTTCAAGCGAAAAGAATTTCAGTATTACAATATATAGAACTTTCAAAAATTGAATTGATAGGGATCTCATTAAAAAGGCATAATTGGTGAACGTTGCGCAAGCGCATAAAGTGATCACGTAAACCAGCCGATGACAGGTCGTAAGCCCTGTAGGTGCCTTGATTTCCCGGTTCTCCTACAGTAAATATTCCAACTTCGTCTCTATTGAGATAATTAAAAATCTGTTAAAAAATATAATTTATTTATTTATTTTATTTTATTAACGGCGTTTGCCATTTACATGAAGCAAAAGATACAAAATATAGTACGTACATAATGTGTGAAAATACATAAAAAACATACATATCCAATCTGTAAACAATGAAAATAAAGCGAAAAGAAATATAAAAAAAAAACTTATACAAAATAAAAAAAATACATTAAAAAATATAACCAAAATAATAATCGGAATAACAAATGAAAGTATAAACGAACAAATGAACATAATAGGTAAGTATTAAAAATTAATATAACGAAAAAGAAAACGAAACACGATAAGTGTAATCTAACACGTCTTTTTTTGTTTAAAACTAGATGTATTAATATTATATATTTTTATTATATTTAAACATCTAAATAAATGTTACTACTACAACTTGTTTGATATTTGACTTTGAGCTGAAGAACCCGGGTTCTACTCCCGGCGAAGACACAGTTTTTATTGTCTTTTCAGTCAGGATCTGTGAGAAGATAAATATATCATGGGCCTAACCGACATTATCTTATTATCATTAGACATTATCCGACGTTTATTCAGTTTTTTGTATGGTCAAAACTGGCTAATTTTCCATGATGCACATAGTAAGAAAAACCGCTCCAAAAAGTCTCCAGAACGTAGCAGTGTTATGCGTCGTGGGGTGCATGTTTTTATTTTTATTTTATTTTTATTCAAATTGAAGCTAACAATAAATGAACTAAAAAATAAATACAAAATATATAATAACTTGCCTTAATACCCACTCCATACATCAATTATAAGCTTACAATACTATCATAAGTAACATAATATTTTATAGGTACATTTACATTAATCCGTATCTCATGTAAATTAGTATTTAACATAGTGATAATAAATACTCCTAGCTTGGCGAGTTTATATGGCAATTTCTTTCAACTAAATACAAAATGAAAATAAACATATTTTTTACTAAGAGTATCGTGTAGAGATTGTCGATCATAAGTTACGTCATGAGTTTTTTTTGTGACAAATATGTTTTTTATTTCTATTTTTTCATGGTTTTCGGGTAACTAAAAGTGTACCGTGTATCCCATGAAGTAAATCAATTTGCAAAAATCTAGATTGAAAACATAACTACTAAACTGTAACACACAGAAACATCATGACCGAAATCATATAGAGGCATAAATATTGCAATAGACTTGGTTAACAGGGCACAAAAATCAATGATAAAAATATATTGAAAGCTTCACACAGAAAAAGCTCCACAATAATTTTCAAGACTCTTGAAGTTATGACACTGTGACAATTTATTATACGCGAGATCTGCTCTAAACACAATTATTTACCCATTCTACATAAAACACAGCACCCAAGAACGAGGAAATCCTCTATCACCATAACAATTCATGTACCCAAAATGCTAACCATAAATGGCCAAAGACATTTCAAATATTACACCATTAAATAACTCAATTGTGTACCAATTCCACCAACAACTCCACCACAAAATACCACAAAATGTCACAAAACTACAAAAAAACATATTAACACCATGGATATATAACCGGTTCGGAACACATATAACATTAAAACACCAAATTAATCAGAATTAACTCCTAAATTTATTACAATAACTAATTGTTATATCATTTAATATAATAAGAATATACACTATGTATTTATGCCACGCAACTGATTAAATAAATATCTGGCACAGGATTTCCTGTTCATTGTACCATTGTAATTACACATTTATCAATAACACGCAGACCCATAAATATGCACAAAAACACACAGAATATTTCTATTATATAATTGTATTGTTATATTTATCATTAATGTAAAATTATTACATTTAAGTTCATCTCTTGTGCCGCGTTCACAATGAACGCTGTTCGCAACTTCGAGTTTCATTAACACTTCCCGCTTTCAAAAGAAATCTGAGGAATCATTTCCTTACACATACCACCTAAATTTGTCTCCTTATCCTATCCTTGTCCCCCCCCCTCTCCAGTCACCTCCGTTTCTTTATTGTTTTTGCTTATATGTTTTTTTTTTCATTTTATTTGTTTTATTTTCTTTATAGCTCTTGCTTGTATTATATAAAAATTTTGCTACATACCATAAATGTAATAGTTTTTCACTAAATGTATATGGTTGGTTGGAAGATATTGCCATTTGGCAATAAGCCCGCCATTGTGCACTTGTGCTCAGAAAGTTTAAAATAAAATAAAATAAATAAAATAACGCTGAGTGCACTTAGTGACGCTCTAAGTCGTTCATAATGACCGGAAACAGACGCTCGAAAGACACTGTTGCGTTCTGATCGAACGTCGAATGTACGCTCCAAAAGCTCTGTATAATCGTCGGGTGAAAAACACTCTGACAGTTATAGTACCTACTCGTATCTGGTGTTTATATGAAAATATGCAATCCCAATAGGTTAATTTATAAAAAAATATTATTTAAAACTTTCCAATGAAAGGTCAGAGAGCGTTATTTACTCCACTGCCCAATTGTTGTCTTCCGATGAAAATGTCGGGCTTCGTGGCTCAGTTGGTTAGATATCTGACTGCTGATCCAAGGGTCCCGGGTTCTATTCCCGGTGGAGACACATTTTTTAAAATTGTGTTTTCAGTCTGGATCTGTGAGACGATAAATATCGTGTCTCCAGAATGTGGCAAATTTTTATTAGGTGCGTGTTATATAATTATTTGACATAGCATCTGTTAGTTGCCCGAGAAGCTACATTATAATATAATATAATATAACCTAAAAATATACATGTATGATAAAATGACATTTAAAACGCCCGATGCAGCGTTCAGATTGAAACGCCGCCCGAAAGCGTTCAGTGAGATTGGTGTGAAATAGGCCATAATCTACAACTTCAGGTACATCCAACACCCGACGTCGAGTGTTTTATCTGAACACCGCGACGCCCTGGATGGTTGTGTTTTGGAAAATCCCAATAATTTCCAACATATTTCATACCATTTCTACTAAGAGCCATAATACAACTCCCTCGGTTGGTGTTGTGAAGAGTAAAAAAAGTGTACTCTGACTATGCAGTGGAGATTTTAGTGTTGGTCACACCCTCTCGCTCGTTTGACGATCCGATACGTGTCGCGAAACATAATTTTGATCTAGTGTACCCTTGCGGCTATCCGCTAATCGATCTGGCAGGATTGTGATTCGTAAAGTGGTCGAGCAAATACCCAAAGGTGGTTCAGGTGCGTCAAAAGAAGAAAACATATACCTTCTTCAATTTATTATCCACAGCACTGCTTATATCTTTCTTTGAGATTTAATCGTTTTTCTCGCTCCAGGATGACGCAATATCCAAGGTTCAAATCGATCCACTAAATATATTCCGGTACCTACCTGTATCAAATGTTATGGACGTTTGTAAATTATTTAAAAATTGTGGAACTTGTTTGGTGGTATCGACATCGGGGGGCAAGTCTGGTTCGATCAGCGAAATCAAAACTCTCGTGATTACCCATATCATGGATATAATTAATATATGGAGTTCTACAATATCTTTAGATGTCATAGAACTCCATACGATAATTATATCCATGATATGGGTAATCACTATGGTTTTGATTTCGCCGGTCGAACTAGACTTCCCCCCCCCCCTGGAGTATTAAAAAATATATAGAAATTCGTATCTTATTTAATATTGAAATTTGTTTCTTTTTGATATCGACATTTTCTTTTTAATGTAAATATTTATTGTAACTTATACAACTAGTATAGAAATTCGAGACTTGTTTAAGACGGAAATTTGTCTGGAATCATATGTAGACCTAGTTTTATATTAAAATTGAAATAAAACAACATGATAAAATAAAAAAAAAGACAATTATAATAAGAAAATAAAAATCCTTTTTGAAGACTCGAGAGAAATAGCCAATGAGAAGTCTTTCTATCAGCGAAAACTTCTACTTGGCTGTTTAAATATCATATTATATGTAACACTGTAATATATAGCTGTTAGTTTTCCATAAAATTATAAATAAATAAAGTAATTTTGCCAATATCATTTGTAAGAAAGATAAGATTGGATAAGAAAAGTAGTTGTTAGACAAATAATATGTTACCGTGTTGCTTCAAAACGCACACAATAACAAATGGCTACACTTCAAAGACTGGCTATATGAATCGTGTCAAAAATCCAAACTAAAAATATGGGAAAAACCATGTTCTTATCGGTAATTGAATACGGGCTCTATGATTCAGGAGTAAGATATTTAACAAACTGAGTCATTAAAACCGATGAATTCCCTGAGTCATGGTTATGTGGATTCATGAAAATAAATGTTCCAAAATTCAGACACTTTTTAAAAACAGCCAGGCTAGTTTGGAGATTGGTTATACAATCGGGAAATTTCATTGTAGGAATTTTGTGTTTATTTATTTAAAATCAATTTTTACAAATATAAAACTTGATTAAGTAGTAAATTAAAGGTATAGTACTATAAATAAGTTAAAGTTTATGTCATCGGTGTATATGTATTAATTTTAATTTGTGTATAAGGCTACTCTACTAGGCTATGCCTGTCCCAAAGTAGCGTTATATAAATCAGTTCTACTATTTTTACTCGTCATAGTGTTAGTTAATTTTTATAAGGTTTAGTGATAGGTAGAACTGACAGAGGTGCAGGTATAGTATACTTGCACCTATATGTTTGTAGTATGAAATATTGTTTGATGTAAAAATGGTAAATGCTATAATATTATTGATTTTTTGTTCATCAATAACGTAATAATATTAATACCCGGAATGTTGTATATTGTATAACCACCAAAATGAAAATTGAATAATCTCAAGTAAATGGTGCAGTGCAGTTAAATAATTATTTTAAAATCATTGTAATTTAATATTTTTATAATTTTAGAATTATCTGTTGCGCGCACGTGTATAATTCCATTACAGTTGACCCATGAGTATTGTGTTTTTTATCAACATCGCGACCTTTTTTGTATACATTTCTGTTAAATGATTGAATTTAAAATACTAATTCTTCCAATAGATCAATGCTCTGTTTTAAAGATAATCCAGTCTTGGTTTTGGCGATGGGTATGTCCAATTCTCGCTCCGTTTCTTCGTGGTCTTCCTGATGGTTGCCGACCTTCCGGTATTTCACATATTGCGGTTTGAGCAGGCTTTCGGTATTCATCCTCTCCAGTAACGCTTTCTTTGCCCGCTTCAACTAACGATACATCGTAGTTGTAGATGGTCTACAAATTTTGCTCTTAAAATGGTCTATTGGCGTTAAGTTTTTTTGGTTATTTTTGCTGGCGTCCTACATAGATTGATAAATTCAATATTTATTTACGTGGTTTTAATACAAATAATTTTCACGCGCGAGACATGAACAATTCCAATTGGCTGTCAATTTTGTCTCCGAGCAGACATACAATTGCTTGAATCCCTCGAGAGATCAGAAAAAAATCGGTTCTTTATTTTCTTTACGAATATACGTACTTATGTGAGAACCGTAAAATCTTTACAAGAAAGAGTGAAGTAACGGTAAGAAAAAAGACAGATTGAATGAAATGTTTTTTGGCTTTGGAGGTAGGTTTATTATATTCAATTGTATAATGTTTTATTTATTTGTTTTATGTACCCGTGTTCACAGAGACTTAGTAATAGAACATAGTTTTAGTGCCTACTAAAAAGTAAATAGGTAGGCACTATAATATTAACAAGATGATCATTTATATACTTGTTTGTATCTTCTTGTACGTATAATTTGTATAATGGCGGGTACAAATCATAGTATGTATTTTATATAAAATACAATGTGTACTATTTTTTTTTATTTGTAACATAAGAAAAAATACACACTTTATACACATCAAAGTTTAACAATACATTATTTTTACAATAAAGATACTAAGAACTAGATGCGGAACGTAAACTGCTTCACTAGGTTAAAAACCTGTTCTGAAGCAGCTTATAATTATATAAGTATATGGTTTAGGTGCGCGTGTGTGTCATTGCATGTTAACTTAAAGTAGTTTATTTATCAGAGTTTTGTCTTTTTTTTACCCATTTTTTAATCCCATAATAATAAAAAATCTTTGTCCATAAGTCGACTTGGTCCTCGGTATCTGTATATTAGCTTGTCTAGTCTGTCTAGTCTGACGTGTAGTTTGTGTCGATTGGAAATTGATGAGATGTAAATAAATATAGATGATGCAATTTTTTTAGCATATGGCTGTAGTATGTCTAGGATGTCAAATTTTTTGAATAGTTCGGCTAAGGGTGTGCGGATAGGAACATTAAATATTATTTTCAAAACGGATTTTTGGGCCTTAACTATAAGACCTATATTTGTTTTATAAGTACAACCCAACCCAGTAATACCATATTCTACTATTGATTGGTAAAGTGAATAGTACATTAATTGAATATATCAATAAGGTTTTAACATAATAAAGATAACAGAAGAAAAGAAAATATAATAATAATAATAAACCGTTTATTTGTAGCCATTATTGTTACATCAAACAAAAAAAAATATATACAAAATTTTGAACTACAATTGACAACAAAAAGGCTCAGCTGCGCACTACCAGGGACACGTGACATACTCATGACACGTTCTAAATACGTTCTTAGCTTGCCTTATCTTAAAAATGTATTAATCAGTACTCGATTATAATCCCATCTTAATCATTCTCTACAATTAATCACGAAAAATTGTAAATATCAACGTTTACTATGAAATTTTCGTTAATTGTTGTATAAATTAATATTATTATTCATTAATTTAGCCTCTAAGATTGCTAAATTCTGAAGCTGATCTTAATTTTACTGTTATCAAATTCATGAGTAGCCCTGCAGGTATCCCTGGAGTGCTGCTGGTTTTCAGCAAAGCCTTGGGACAACACAAAACATTGAGGACAGATCACATGTTGTCATAACCTATAAAAATTTAATAGTAATTAAAAATAAAATGTATTTCTTCCTTCTCTTTTTTCACTGCTGGCACCCTTGTTGGTTCAATAACCATATCTTGCAGTGTTTCTTAAAACTCTGCAAAGAGTTCATCGCACGTATGTTCTGCGGCAACTCATTCCAGTACTTTGAGGAAGCATATCTAAAACTACCCTCGAATGCGGAGGTTCGATGTCTGGGGAGAACGAGTAAATGGTCTCTCTGTCGCGTTGAGTGGACGTGCAAATCACGTGACCACTGTAGTCTGTCAAACAGATAGGAAGGAGAACGTTTCTTTATCACACTATGTAGTTGACAAAGAAAGTGCAGCTTCCTTCTGTTAGACATGTTCAGAATCCCGTGCCGATTAAGATAAGGTGATATATGTGCTCGTCTAGGTATATTGGAGCAAAATCGGGCACATGCATTCTGTACGCGTTGCACTTGTTTTTGTTGTTTTTTTTAACAGAGACGTAACATAATATATATCGAATCCCCGTAGTCCAATATTGAGAGAACCAAACTATCTGTAAGCAACCTGCGAACACCCGTTGCAATGTAAGGACGGATATCATACAAAAGACGCAACCTCGAAAAGCACCATTGCGTTTTTTTATTAATGTGCTACTCATATCTTAATCTTTCATCCATTATGATGCCGATTTTACAAAAGGGATCGAATATAATAATTGTTCATAGCAATGATAGAAAACAAAAAGATAAGGAGAGGTAAAGGAAAGGAAGAACAAATCAGGTATTATCACGTGGATATTTTTTTCATAGCAAGAAGGAAAGGAAAGATAAATATTTATAAAGGTATCAATTTGATTTATTTTAAATTTTATTTCAATGTGATATAAAATAAGAAATAAAAGTTAAGTCTCAAAAGTAAATTCGGTACAATAATATCATCTAATCACACAAGATTTTATTTTTTTTATTTTACAAATACTGTAAAGTGTAAGCCTTTCAATGACTTGGCTCTACACTACATTCAAGAACTATGAATGAGTCCTGATGGAACAAGAATGTTACATTGAGCTTAGATACATTGAGATCATCTGGATCACAGAGTACCAACTAAGGCGGCTTACTATGATCGTGGTTTCAGTGTGAATAAATCGCCCCTTGGCATACGTGAAGCTCAGAGCATTGACACCTTTGGTAGACTGCTTAAGACTGCCTTGTTTAGTAAAGCTAAAAACAACATGCTATTGTGACTTGGAGTGATCTTGTTTCACTAAACGGCTTAAGACTGCCTTGTTTAGTAAAGCTAAAAACAACATGCTATTGTGACTTGGAGTGATCTTGTTTCACTAAACGGCGATTCACTAAATCTTTTTACTAGGATACAAATATTGGTAAAGATCATAAAAAATATACAGTCAAATAAAATGCTGTTTATATTATTTATTTTATGTAGCTTCTCGGGAAAACAGGTAGGTACTATGTCAAATAATTATTTAACACGAGATATTAATTTATCGTCTTACAGATCCAGACTGAAAACACAGTTAAAAACTGTTAATTAATTGGTGAATGTTGCGCAAGCGCATAAAGTGATCACATGGACCAACCGATAACATCATTTCGTAAGCCCTGTAGGTGCCTTGAGTTCTTGGTTTTTCTATAATATCCCAACTTCATCTCTTTAGAGATATTAAAAGTTGATCAATAAAAACAATTTTGTATTTGATACAAACTTAGTATAATTGTTTAAGAAGCATTTATATCGTTTCACTATATCGAATATTTTTTAAGTTGCATATACGCTCACATTGGATTTTTTTCAGTTCAGGGGTGACATCTGTGCAAGAACACTGGCACCTCATGTATAAGGACTGTTTTTTTTTATTTGTAACATAATAAATAATATACAGGTACACATCAAAGTTTAACAATACAATATTTTTACAACAAAAGATACTTAAGAACTAGATGCAGAATGTAAACTGCTTCACTAGGTTATAAACCTGTTCTGAAGCAGCTTATAATTATATAGGTATATTGTTTAGGTGTGCGTGTGTGTCATTGTATGTTAACGTAGAGTTGTTTATTTATCAGTGTCTTGTCTGTTTTTTTACCAACTTCTTTAATCCACATTTAAAGCTGTTTATATTTGTAATTTTCTTCAATTCAATTGGAAGCAAATTGAAAATTTTTACTCCAAGGAAATGAAAATTTCTTTGTCCATAAGTCGACTTGGTTCTCGGTATCTGTATATTTGCTTGTCTAGTCTGTCTAGTCTGACGTGTAGTTTGGGTCGATTGGAAGTCGTTAATGTGTGAATAGATATAAGTGCAAATGTTTTTAGCATATAACTGTGGTATGTCTAGGATGTCAAGTTTTTTGAATAGTTCGGCTGAGGGTGTGCGAATAGGTACAGTAAATATTATTTTCAAAACGGATAATTATTATATAGGTTTATTGTTTAGGTGTGCGTGTGTGTCATTACCCCCTATTCAGTAACTATTGTAATTAAAATAGGAACGTTCTAAAATTGTAGATTTTAGATTTACGGTCTTATTTCAGCGTTATAAAATATTAACTTGGACAAAATGGAATAGGAACGTACCTATATTGGCCGGAATGTTCTCAAAAAGTTCCTGAATTAGATGTTTTTTGAATAATTATGAAAATTATTAAAATTTCATAATTATTCATAATACGTCTGTTTCCGTATTTTTTTTTTTTTTTTACTAAAAAAAATGAATATCCTTGAAATCCTTGTTAAACAAGTACATATACATCTTCCTACGTTCCCTAAAATAAGCATAAATGCTTGTGCTATAGGTGAACGAAATTAGTCGAGGCAGGATTCGAACTCGCGATCACTGGATTACTAACCCAATGCGCTAACCGCTCTGCCTTCGACCCATCTGTAAATATGTTTTCAAAAAAAATGAAAACATATTTTTTTCCAAGAAAACATATCCCACTGAAAAATATCCTAACAAGTTTGATATACTCGTAAAATGTAGGTACCTCCTAATTAAACATTATTGTGTAGAATATAAACCTACGTAAATCCAAATTACTGTAATTTCGAAAATGGGTTCTAGATTAGGAATCTTGTAAAATATTTCAGTAATTATTTAGGTGCCTACTCTTTTAATACAAAAATAATTCGGAGGGATGTTTAAACCATTAAAAGCAGATTTTTTCACAAGGAAAGTCGAATTAAAAAAATATTTTCCTTATAAATTTCGTGTTAACGATATTCGCGTAGGTGTAGGTTATAGTAGGTACCAACATTATAAAAAAAATCCTGAAGATATCATATGACTTATTTATTTGACTTATTCGGAAAAAAAACTACAGATCGGAACTTTTTTTATTTATATCAGAATTTTTTATTTATAGAAAAGTAACATGATGATAAGGCTTTGAAACGAAATTCAATAAAATCTGTAGCCTTGCCATACCAATTAATTGAGAAAATAATAATTAAAAAAAACTTGCTAACCTACAAATTATACAAAGATACACATAATCACGGCATAAAATTCGCCCATACAAATTGATGAGTTTCATGATTTCTCATGATTCCTGATTCCTTACGACATAAATACATACCATCACGCCATGACCCTCATGGGGTATGCAGAGAGAAGCGGACACCATATTTTTCAATTTTGACATAGTATTACATTCATTTTGAAGTCTGTTTTTTATATGATAGATTAAAAAATAGTCTCATTGCAATACAGCATTGAATATTTTCGGCGTGTTTTTATTCATTGAAAAAATATCCTATGATTTTTATAATTTGATAGGCCCCTTTTAAAAATTTTAATATTTTAATAATATAATATAATATATTACCTATAGTAAGTAGATAATTTTACGATAAAATCGTATATAAAGTTATTATGACTTGTGAGTTATGGTCGGTCGTAAAGGCCAAAGTATGGATTTGAAATACTCAATCGTCGTTCTAAGTATTTTTTTCTTTTCTCTGAAAGTAATGAAAAACGAGTTTGGATTTAAGAGGAGTCATTGAAAAAAGGGATAAATTTTATTGTACCTACAACTCAAATGATTTTTTTAAAACTAGCCTGTTCCCTACTTTCATAAACGTAGACGTTTGGTCAGTATAACATTTTTTGGTGAATTCAGGGAAAGTTGATAATTTATAAATAAAACGAGTAGGTTGTGGATAACACTAACCTTTCCACAACATATGTAGTCAGTGTTAATTTATTTCTTATTGAAAGGTTCAAAATACTTTTATGGAGTATACATACATATGCCACATGATCAAGGCAAGAGTGACACGCCATACTTGCACTACACAATGTCGAATTTCAATTACTAATTTTGCTGGTTAATTCAAAACGATTACATTTATTTCTGTGCAATTTTCAATCTTTTGATTGCGACGGCTTCGAATTTGTAGAACTCCATTATGAAAATGAGAAATATAAACACATATAATTCTACATACATACATACCATCACGGCATATCCCACAATGTGGGGTAACCAGCGAATGGTGTGCGGGTGTGCATTGCCTTATAAAAGGGAGCACAACACATATGTGTATACCCACACACCAGTCTCGTCTCACCTAAAAAGGCACTACATTCAGAATGGGTGGTGAACCTCATTGCTGAACTATGTCAGATGTTATTGTTGCCTGTTGTATTTTCGATTACCCGGCTCTTACGGGACACTCGAAAACAGTAATAGAAAAGAATGGAAGCATTATTCTAAGCCGGTGCCTCACAGCATATAATTCTACAATCGATTTATATCACTCCCGACGACCGTTTCGGTTTACAAGGCCATAATCAACTGTACTCAGTTCAGATTTCTTTTTTACAAAACCTTTGTATAAAAGAAATATATATTAACTTTGTTTAAAAGAAATGTGTACTGTGTACTCAACACCAGTTGATTATGGCCTTGTAAGCCGAAACAGTCGTCGGGAGTGATACTTTTATGGAGTATACATATGCCACATGATCAAGGCAAGAGTGACACGCCATACTTGCACTACACAATGTCGTTTTGTGCGGAATTTAACTTAATTTGTGCTGATATGGCTATGCTTCCCAGTGATGCTCATAATACGACTAAATGGCTCGATCATTGCTTGGTCACTCAGCTGGTTCATAATATGTTGGAAAATAAAGACTTGCAAGTAGACTACACAATCAATTGGACTGACCATCTTCCAATAAAAATAAATCTCCGAACCTCGGGTCTACCAAAAATAGTGACTGGTTCTCCTTTGACAGTCGACCCCGGCAGATGGAAGCCGCGCAACAAACAAGAAATTCAAGCTTATTTCATGGCTGCTGCTTTCTCATTGAGTAAAATACCACTACTCGAAGACATGAAATCAGATGACAGCATTCTGAACATCGACATCACATACAGCAAAATAATAGAAATACTCCGTAGCTCCGCGATTAATGCCTTTCGTGGTGGGGGTCCACGTCCTATTGCTGGCAAAGTGGTACCAGGATGGAGTGATCTTGTGTCGCGTCATTATATCGCCTCAAGAAATGCACACTTGGAGTGGCTGCGACATGGTAAACCAAGACAGGGTTTACTTGCTGAACAGAGATCACGATTAAGGAAAATATTCAAAAGAGAATTAAAAAAGTGTCAACGAGCAGCAGATCAAATCAAAATGTTAAAATTCTATTATAAAATTCTATCAAAATGTTAAAATCAAAAATTCTATCCCGAAGATTATTCGACTCCGAAAAAACTGAAGAACCTTTTAAAAATAAGTACATATTACCAGAATGTAAGAGGACTCAATACAAAACTAAATATATTAAGAACATCTATTGTTACTTTATGTTCTGATATAATCATATTAACTGAAACTTGGCTGACGAAGGATATTGCTAATGGAGAATTAGAAATGAATAACTTCAATATTTTTCGTTTAGATCGCAACAACTCGACAAGTGACAAACGAAGAGGAGGGGGTGTGTTGATAGGAGTTCTGAGGAAATATAAATCATCACTCATACAGAGTTCCCATAATGATGTCGAACAAATATTTATAAAAATATCTTTTCCACTTTGTATCCTGATTGTTTGTTGTGTATATATACCCCCTGCATCATCAAACAGCACGGTTTATAAACATCATTGTGAAGATCTTGAGAAAATCAGATTCAAGTATCCAGAAGCAATAATTCTTGTTGCAGGGGACTACAATCTTCCATACATGCAGTGGCGAAGAGATCAGTCAGGCGTCATGAGTGGTATTTCAAGGGACAATGAATGTGAATCGGAAATTTTAAATATGACATCTTATCTTGGTTTAGATCAACATAACTTTATATACAATCATAATAATAGGCTATTAGATCTTGTCTTTAGTAATGCAAAGAATGTTAAGGTAGAACCCGCTACCGATACACTGTTGCCTATTGACAATCACCATCCACCTTTGGATGTCACAGTTAATGTTTTTATTGGAAATAAGTTTAAAATCAGTCACAACAAACGTCTTTTCGATAAGTGTAACTATGACCAGATAGCGACCGAGATCTCATCGAGTGATTGGTCTTTCTTAACAGAAAATAACAACCTCAATATGGTAATCGATCAATTTTATGGCATAGTAAACACCGTTTTAGAAAAACACGTACCTTCATGTAAATCGAAAATCTCTTCATACCCCAAATGGTTCTCAAGACAATTGATAGAATTGATCCAAACGAAAAAAATACAGCATAAAACATATAAAGAGAACAGAAGTATAGAAAGCTACATCTTGTTCAGCAATACTCGCAAAAAATGTAAGAGGCAGATCGAACAACATCGCTCAGACTTCATAAAAAATATTGAAAACCAGTTGCTATCACAAACGGTTAATTTTCACAAATTTGTGAGATCACTCAAAGACGACCATAATGACCTTCCGGGAGTTATGTTTTATAAAAATAGAATAGCTGAATCTGCTGAGGATATAGCAGTACTCTTTGCTGACTTTTTTGAATCAGTATATAACAAACAACTACCAAACAGTGATATCCCTAGTTTTGAATTTAGTGATAAAGTAAATATCCCTAATATATTATTTACCAAATCTGATGTTTTGAATGGTATAAATTCTTTAGATGCTTGCAAATCTGCAGGGCCCGATCAAATACCTCCCATTCTATTAAAAAAATGCTCAGGAGTACTAAGTAGAGTCCTCGCGAAAGTATTCAATCTATCTTTGTCCATCGGACGCTTCCCAGACAGATGGAAATTAGGTTACTTGGTACCTATATTTAAAAAGGGCGATAAATCTAATATAGAAAATTATAGGCCTATATGTATCCAATCATGCATCCCAAAATTATTTGAACAGTTATTACTGGAAAAGATTAATCATAATTTATCAATCGTTATTTCTACTAATCAACATGGATTTATGCAGAGAAGGTCGACACAAACAAATCTTCTTGTCTATCAATCAAACATTTACGAAGCCTTCGTAAACCGCAAACAACTCGATTGTGTATATACTGACTTCTCTAAAGCCTTTGATTGTGTATCCCATAATATTCTTTTAAGTAAACTGAAATCAATGGGTTTGTTGGGGAATCTGCTCGATTGGTTAGAAAGCTACTTAAGTAATAGGTTTTTAATAATTAAAATAAACAATTCTGAATATGGCTCTATATACGCATCGAGTGGTGTACCCCAAGGTTCACATCTAGGACCTGTTCTCTTTAATCTCTTCATTAATGATTTAGAAGAACTCTTCTATGACATAGGTCATGTATTATTTGCTGATGATCTCAAAATATTCAAAATAGTTAGCACAGCTCATGACTGCTTAATTTTACAAAATAATATAAACATCTTGCAAAACTGGTGCAAATCTAACAACTTAAATCTCAACATAAAAAAATGCCAAGTCATGAGATTTAGTAAATCTAAAGAATTGATTGATTTTGAATATCAAATCGAAAATCATGTCTTAGAATCAGTGCAGCAAATAAAGGATTTGGGTGTAACTTTTGATGAAAAGCTAACATTTATCCCTCACATAAACAATATTGTCAACAAGGCACTTAGAACTCTAGGTTTTTTGCTTCGATTGAGTAGGGACTTCCAGAATACTCGCTCTTTCTTAATATTATTCAAAACTTTAGTAAGACCTATCCTTGAATACAACTCAGTTTTATGGAACCCATATTATAACGTCCACATAAAAAGTATAGAAGAAGTACAAAATAAATTTTTGCGTTTTATCAATTATAAACTAGGAATATCATTGTTCGATATAAATTACGATAACCTAAGACTTACTTATAATTTACCTAAGTTGATCAACCGAAGAACACTTGCAGATATGTTATTTTTATATAAAATCATAAATAGCCTAATTGACTGCCCTTACCTCCTAGAACGAATAAGCCTACATATTCCAACCCGGAATACTCGTAGTAGAACTACATTTTCCTGCGATAGTGCGACATCAAATTATTATTACAACTCACCTTTACAAAGGTTGTTAAGGGAGGGTAACCGTTATAACGAAGTAGATATATTTGCAACATCATTGGGTGCATATAGGCGTGGTGTTCTGAAGATGATCGGTGACGGATCAAGCACTGGAGAGACACCGGGAGCGACAATGCCTGGGACGTCTCGAGTGCACGTGCGTTTGGAAGACCTCTAGATGCACCAAATTTTTTTTATTTTTTTTTTTTTTTTTTTTTTTTTTATTTTTAAATATAAATTTTTTTTAAATTTTTTTTTTGTTTTGTTTTCTATTGTTGTTTTTTCATTTTCATTATTGAACTATTTTTAAACTCTTTCTCTAAATATGCAAACCATAAGATACTTCCTCATAAACCAAGTTGAATACATTCATATATGGTGTCATTACAATATTCACATTCGTAACTTATAACAAATTCAGCGTAAATACTTCCAATATATTAATCGATTTTTTTTTTTCACATTCCCATAGAAAGTATGAACTATTTACAAAGTGACACGAATATTCTATCATTTTCTGATTTGATTAAATTGTATAATAAATAATAATAAATTTAAAATTCGATACCCCCGTTATTATGGGTCATTTTACAAGCACCGGCATTATCTAGCCGAGCACCGACCCTGTTCCACTTCGATAGCTCCTAAACTAACGCGCACACACACACACCCACACAGCCACATTATACCATGACTCTACTGGCTAAAGACGGCGGGTACCTGCCTAGCGTTGTTTTGCATTACATCTTTTTTTCTTCTATTTTTTTGCTTGCCTACTTCACGTGTATTGTACATATTATATTTTTTGTTAACGCTTTATTTTGTTTTATTATTTACTTTATATTTTTTTTTTCTAAGTACATATGTACCCATATGTTTGTTTTTATAGTTCTTTAATTTTTTACACTATTGTTATTATTTTTTTATATTAACATCTTGTTATTTTATTATATAGTTTTTTTGTATGATTATTACATATATATTTTTTCTCTTTTTCAAAGTTTGTACATGATTATTTGTATATTTTAATGACTTTTGTATTTCAATGTGTATACTTAAGTACATATTTTTTTTTTATGATTGTTATTTCTCTTTTTTTTCTTTCTCTTTTTCAAAGTGTGTATATGATTATTTGTATATTTTAATGACTTTTGTATTTCAATGTGTATAAGTATACCTATATATTTTTCAAAGTGTGTTTATGATTATTTGTATATTTTAATGACTTTTGTATTTTATACCTATATCTTTTATTTCAAATTGTATTTTTTTTTATATATTTACTGTTTTAGTAATAGTAGTTTATGATTGTTTTAAGTTTTTATTTGTATTTCAATGTGTGTACCTAATTGTTGTTTATGTATAAAAGGCAATTTGCCGTAAATAAATAAATAAATAAATAAATAAAATGGATCATATTGCCAGTGCATTCCGGGAAAATAACTTTGTGGCATTCTGGAAGAGGACAAACGCCAGTATGAAAACTCAAAGCACTACTCCAAGCCACGTCGACGGTGTGACATGCAAGAAAGGGATCGCCGAAGTATTTAGAAAAAATCTCTCAGGAGAAGGAAGCCTGCGAATGCAGAATCCTGAATGTATATCCAACATTCCAGATATGTCAGTTAAAGTGACGACCGACATAGTTCAGACTGTGATAAATGATATGGCAGGCGGTAAGTCTCCCGGACATGATGGCCTTTCGATCGAGCATATTAAGAATGCGGGGCATTACCTTATAGAGCTACTATCGTCACTCTTCACAGTAATGCTAGCGCTGGGTCACCTACTCGCAGAGCTGACAAAAACGGTCATAGTCCCCATAGTGAAAAATAAACAGTTGGACCCTTCTTCATCTGTAAATTATAGACCCATATCTCTGGCTACTATTATAGCCAGAATATTTGAAAAAGTAATTCATGTCTATATACAAGGCAAACTTGTAACCCAAGATAATCAAATGGGGTTTAAGTCTGGATGTTCCACAGATACCGCAATCTTCAGCGTCAAGCAGACCATCGAATATTATAAGAATAGAAGAACGACCATCTATGCCTGTTTTCTGGACCTGAGTAAGGCATTTGATAGAGTGGTGCATAGTACCCTTTGGTTAAAGCTGCATGCCAGAGGAGTTCCTGCCCCTTTCATCAGAATTCTGGAAACCTGGTACAGACAACAAGATAACGTGGTGAAATGGAATGGAGAAAGCTCCGAGCCATTCGCGCTGACTATCGGCGTGAGACAGGGAGGATCTATGTCTCCAGTTCTTTTAATGTATATATGGATAAGTTGAGTGAGACCCTGCTTAGTTCTCAAGTTGGCTGTCGGATGGCCGGAATCTGTGTCAACCACGCGGTTACGCGGACGACATGGTGTTGCTGGCCCCCTCCATCAAAGCTTTGCGTAAATTGCTGAAGATTTGCGAAGACTATGCAGGTAAGCATAATCTTTTATACAATGCCAAGAAATCAGCGCTCATGATTTTTCGCGGGGACTCACCTCCTGACAATGTCCTCCCAGTAACATTGAACGGTCAAATTTTAGAGGCCAGTAGTAGCATCAAATATCTTGGGCATGTTATGTGTGACGACTTATGTAAATGATAATAAAGACATTGAAAGGCAGAGGAGGGCCATTAGTGTAAGGTCTAATATGCTTGCCAGGAAGTTCACTAGATGCAGTGACAATGTAAAGAAATATCTATTTATCACATACTGTACTAATCTGTATACAAGTGAGCTGTGGTGTAGACACACATGTCAGTCCTATAATTCTATGAGAGTGCAATATAATAATGCTTTTCGGATAATGTTCGGGTTACCCAGATTCAGCAGTGCATCTCAAATGTTTGTAGAGCGCGGGGTCCATGACTTTGCCGCTCTCCAAAGACGCAAGATAGCTGCTGCAAGAATGAGGATGTGGAGATCTAGCAATTCTATTGTTCGAGAGGCTGGTATGTGGCTTGATTCTCCAATTCACAGAAGATGGGCATCAATTTTGCAGTGACTGAAGTGATTTCAATGGATGTTTTTTTTTTTATACGGTGATATTTTTTTTTGCTTCCGGTTATATTATTTAATGTTTGTTTTAATATATATTGATATGTACTTATACCTTATTATTAATTTTTTTATTATTTTTAAATGTTGTATATATTATATGGTTTGTGTTGCATTGCACCCCCCTGCTCACGAACTGAAATAAAATTAAATTTATTTATTTATTTATTTATTTATAAATCGATTGTAGAATTAACTGTGTTTATATTTCACATTTTCGTTTATTTCTGTATTAAAATTAATTTGTGTATAGGTGATGTCTACCGCATTATTTCGCTTGGCGAGCTCTACATTATCTCAGAAAACACATAAATCTATCATCAACTTTATATATTTTTTTAAATGTTTCTCAAATATGTACTACTAAAAAATATAAGTATAGCATAAGTATTTTCAGCATTTTTCACTGAATACGCACTACACAATTATAAATTCAGCTTAAATTTCCCCAAAAAAGTATTTAAAATATCCTTTTTTATAGCTTTTTTGAAATTACTCTAAAAAGTACTGGTTGATTAGGATTTTGTAAAAAATATTTTGATTGTGTGCCTACCTAAAGTATGGAGAGCGGAAACTATCATCATCCAGTTCATAAGTATATTGTCACTGTTTAATGTGAGCTATGTGTCTGTTTTGTCTGATGTTTATTGAAGTAGTGGTTAATTAGTTATTAGTACAAAGTATCTTGATTGTGTGCCTACCTAATGTATGTAGAGCGGAAACTATCATCACCCAGTTCATAAGTATATTGTCACTGTTTAATGTGAGCTATGTGTCTGTTTTGTCTGATGTTTATTGAAGTAGTGGTTAATTAGTTATTAGTACAAAGTATCTTGATTGTGTGCCTACCTAATGTATGTAGAGCGGACACTATCATCACCCAGTTCATAAGTATATTTTCACTGTTTAATGTGAGTTATGTGTCTATTTTTTCTGATGTTTATTGAAGTAGTGGTTAATTAGTTATTAGTACAAAGTATCTTGATTGTGTGCCTACCTAATGTAAGTAGAGCGGAAACTATCATCACCCAGTTCATAAGTATATTGTCACTGTTTAATGTGAGCTATGTGTCTGTTTTGTCTGATGTTTATTGAAGTAGTGGTTAATTAGTTATTAGTACAAAGTATCTTGATTGTGTGCCTACCTAATGTATGTAGAGCGGACACTATCATCACCCAGTTCATAAGTATATTTTCACTGTTTAATGTGAGTTATGTGTCTATTTTTTCTGATGTTTATTGAAGTAGTGGTTAATTAGTTATTAGTACAAAGTATCTTGATTGTGTGCCTACCTAATGTAAGTAGAGCGGAAACTATCATCACCCAGTTCATAAGTATATTGTCACTGTTTAATGTGAGCTATGTGTCTGTTTTGTCTGATGTTTATTGAAGTAGTGGTTAATTAGTTATTAGCACAAAGTATCTTGATTGTGTGCCTACCTAATGTATGTAGAGCGGAAACTATCATCAGCCAAGTATATATCGCTGTAAAATATTTGTAAACTGCTAGCCCTAGATGAGGGTTTTCTTAGTTGGGCAGTAGTATCATTGTTTGTATCATTGTTAAATATGGTGTGATAAAAAATAAATAAATAGTCATGATTGCTACAAGAATTCTTAAACCTGTGTATTTAAAAAAAAAAATTGTGTGTTTATTTTCATTTTTGTTTGTTATCTAGCAGATTCTGTTATTTTTCACAACAGTTACAAATTAGGTCCTTCTCCCTTTCTTTTTCCTTTCCTTCCTTTCCCGTCACGGGCAAATGTGTGAAATGTATGAATATGTATTAATTTTAAGTACCTATATTTAAATTAATTTTTTGTTGTGTTGTAGGTACATACTTCTATAATTATTAAATATATGTACATCAATTGTGGTCAAAAGTAATTGGTCTGTCTTCTTTTCATTTCATAGTGTATTTTTTCATGACTGTATTTGTCCCTTAAATAAGTAAAAAAACACTACCTATATGTCTAGTCGTAGATAAAAAAATATTCTCATGGGTGCAAAAAATAAAAGTGTATGATCCCGATTTCATCTCAGGGAGGCAAATCCGGTGGTGAAATGTAAACCATCCATTTCGACATTCGATTTTTAAAATTTTCTATGTATTTTTAAATTTCTCTTGCTACATAGGTTTATAACGTGGGTTACTACCATGATATGGATTTCCGATTTTTCGAATCAAGTATAAACTCTATTCATGAGTACGCGATAGTTACCTTTACTCACACGGAAATTCACAGTATTTTGGCGGATTAATTTGTTATTTTTTCAGTCACTTATCCTATGTATCTTTAGCGTTATGTGCTCTTTAAAGTAATGTCATTTTAAAAATTTATTCCAAAAATAAAATACTTTTGTGTAGTGTCAACGAAAAATTAACCGTCTTTGTACCTACTTATTCTAGTTAATATTCTTTTCGTTTCTCCTTTCGAAAGGTATTCTGTCAGTAATATTTAAGGAAAATTTCAAAGTATCTGCCTAATATACTTAAAGACTGTCGCCTCTATCTCATTTCGTGATTAAAATTGATGATTCCTCAGGGATGTTTTAAGTTTTGCAAAATAAATAACAAGTACCAACCTATTTACTTATTATTTCTCACGTAGCCGAACGTAACATCAAATATTTTTGAACAAATAACAAAACAGTTTTTTGTGATAAAATAACAAACAAAATGATTGATAATATTACCTTAAACAAAATGGCTTCATATGCTGTAATAATGAAGGACATAATTAGAAAATATAATTGAATTTAATTTAAAAATATAATTGTATAGAAAGAACATTAGAAATATAACATTTTAAGTTAAATTTGTACACATTCAATAATCAATAATAACTAATTGCCTTGAATTGAACACGTATTAACAGGAACAGTTTGGGTTGCTAAACCGTGTGCATTTGGAGGACACGTGCCTTGAATTCAACACGAGTTTTTAAGTGCCTAATTTGAGGCAGTACTTGTCTCCTAATCAACACGGAAAGGTAAATACGCTGCCAGGTTCACCTTGCACCTTCCTACACCCATCCTTGGTGTGTCCAGGTGTGTGGGTAAAAGCTGAACCGTTGGGAGTGCCTCTATTGGCTCTAATAAAAATTTTCAATTACTGTCCGCTCCTTCTACAGCTCAATTCTTCTATTTTCGCTGGTTGCGGTTACTGCTAGTATATTCCTGAGGAGGTTTTTTCTATATTTCAGACTTGAGATACGTAGGTACTTAAAATTGGCAACAGAGAGTATGCGAAAAAAAATACCACTACCTAAATATATATTATGGTTTATAAACACGAATTGCCAAATCAATGGTTATTTAACCGTTACTGAATAAATACATACTAAATATGTATATTCGTTAGTAGATGGGTCGATAGCAGAGCGGTTAGCGCGCTGGGCTAGTAATCCAGTGGTCGCGAGTTCGAATCCTGCCTCGACCGATTTCGTTCACCTATAGCACAACCTTTAATGCTTATTTTAGGGAACGTAGGAAGATGTATATGTAATTGTTTAACAAGGACATATTCATTTTAAAAATAAAAAAGTTTTGCAATCCAGTAAATTTGAGTTAAGATTCTGCGTAGACCGAATTTTTAAATCTATAGTACTTAGTTTAATTTTTCTCTTTAAAATGCTTTATTTATTACCAGGGATAGTAAAGTGCGTAGTTAAAAAAATCAGGGATACTTGACTGAATATGTAAGTAGGAACGATCCAGACGAAGCTTCAAATATAGATTAATAATATATTAACTAACTTCTAATTGAAATGAAGAAAAAACGAGTGGGTTGTGGCCAACGCTAAACTCCTCACTAACAAGTCATTCTATAAAGTATTCAAATTTTGTATGGAAAATTTCCAACATTTTCATGAAATGAGTTTGTTAAATTATTTTTTATTTAAATATTTTATTATAAAAACTTGATAACTCTTCAATGCCATTTTATGAAAGTGATGTGCCTTTTTACGAATTTGAAAACAAAAATTTCAAATTTTAAGTTTCCTGAGCTTGGGGTCACTTTGAAATATTTGACAGTTAAAAAAAATGAGAAGCACTATTCATATATCGTTCAAAATCTAATGGGATCTAATCGAGTATTAGATATACATATTTGCAAAATTTGAATAGAATCGAATGAGTACTTTAGTCTATAATCGATAAAGTAAAATGAACACGCCGTACATAGCACACACACACAGATACATTGTGATGAAACTTTCAGAATACAATCTCAGCATGATATTAGTTGGTAATCTGCAAAAAAAAAAATACCCTTAAAAATTGCGAAATCATAACTCCCCACTATATCACCTTGTGTTAGTGAGGAGTAAAAACTGTTTAGATGATGTGTGAATAACTAATTAACAATTTAAATTCGTTTGATGGATTATTTTATTTTATTTTATTTATATAACAACACATATTTAAAAGACACAATCACAAGATACAGAAAATGATAAACAATTAAAAAAAATGCTCTATTCCAGGGTGCAAGCAAAAATTATAAAAAAAATTATATCTATAGAAATATTATGGGACAAAATGAATTAAATATAATTTACAAATCAGTCAATATTTAATTAGTCTATTTTTTTTTTAATTTTCAGATCTACTTCAAGTTGGTTGAACTACACCACCCCATTGTACGTGTAGTTATGTTGTGTTAACGGGGTGCACAATACCCCATATTCAGTAACTAATGTAACTAAAATAGGAACACACTAAAATTGAAGATTTTAGATTTACGGCCTTATTTCAGTGTTAAAATATCAACTTGGACTAAATGTAATAGGAACGTACCTATTTTGGCCGGAACGTTTTTAAAAAGTTGCCGAATCAGACGTATTTTGAATAATTATGAAAATGATGAAATTTTCATAATTATTCAAAATACGTCTAATTCAGAAAGTTTTTAAGAACGTTCCGGCCAATATAGGTACGTTCGTATTCCATTTAGTCCAAGTTTATATTCAATAACGCTGAAATAAGACAGTAACTCTAAAATCTACAATTTTAGAACGTTCCTAATTTAGTTCCAATAGTTACTGAATACGGGGTTATAACCCACTATTTTTAGTCTATTGCTCTCTACACGTATAAAGGCACTGAGTGTCTTTCCTATGTATTTGAAATAGCACATTTTTTGATAACTATTTATTAAAGACGGCACTAGAAAATTATTAAATTACAGATGGATTTTTCTTTATATTTTTTACTATCAATTTTTGTGCTGTTTTGTTTTGATATTTTAATTAATATACATTGAGTAAATACGGATTGATAAGGAGATCGAAAGAAAAGTTATGGCAGGAAACATAGTGAATGGAGCACTTAAACCAGTTATGAATGACCGCAATATATCAAAGGATGCTAAAGTTGCCATTGATAACGCTATCTTAGTAGAGATGATCGTTTAAACGAAAGCTGATAAAAATATTCGTAAAAAAATAATCAATCAAACGTTATAAATTTTAAACCATATTCGTTGAACGTTGCGAGTGTTACAACGATTTCAATCATGAATCATAACGTTCCGATGATAATTTCGTTAAAAGCTGGTTTTCGTTAAAGGCTGTTTTTCGTTAAAAGCTTATTTTATAATCATAACAAAGATGTATTATTTTTAACGACAACGTTACGAGAAGATTGTGATTTATGATTAGCTGACCGGCGTGCAGCGTTGTCGGTCGCTAGACATCTGTTGACATCATTGTGACGAATGATCAGTTTCAAATCGTCTTGTTTCGTTCAACGTTATAAGTTATTATTATTACTGAATTTTGTTAACGTTTATTTTTTGTTTCTTTAGTATCGTTTAAAACGCCTATCGTGTTGGTTTATTGTGCGTTGTCGGCTTTGTTAGATGATTCGAGCGTACAAAATTATTATCAACATAATTTTTAAACTTATGTAGTATGTATTGTATAACATTTCTACTGTATTTTCGTCAAAGGGTTTAGACTACATTTTAAATACTTTCTAGAGGAAGCAAAAAAATAAAAGTACATTATATTTATTTCAAAAACATACCTTTTTTTTCATTGCATGTTAATGTGTTAATTTTTTTTAGATTCAGGTATATTGTACTTGTATATATACAGTACAAATATAAACAAGCCTTTAAGCTTTTTAAGCTTTTAAAAATAACGTTATTTAAAATTAACGAAACGTCTATAACGTTTAAAAAATAAGCTGTTTATCCCACCTCTATATCTTAGTGTCAACCTTGACGTATGCAAGTGAAACCTGGACATGGCAGAAGTCGAACGAAAGTGGAATAAATGCAGTTGAAATGAGATCGCTAAGAAGAATCTGTAATAGAACGATGTATGACAGGGTCAGAAACGAAGCCATGAGGAAAGAATGTAGGATGAAGAAAGATGTTATTAATAGAATGAAAGTGAACACATTGAGATGGTTTGGCCACATGGGGAGAATGAATGAGAAACGTCTGACGAAGAAAATATACATTGCGGTCAGGAATGGACTGAGAGGTCGGGGCCGCCCAAGGAAGGGATGGCACGTCCATGTGAATGGTATTTTGAAAGAAAGAAATTTTAGAAGCGTGTACAACAGACGAACATGTATAAGACGATGTATGAATATTGACGAGGCGATGAATTTATGTCAAGATAGAAGTAAGTGGCGTTCGGTGCTCTCTGCCTACCCCTCGAGGGACATGGCGTGATGGTATGGATGTATATGTATGTACATCGAGTAGACACATGTTGATCTGGTTTTTTTCTAGTGAATTTAGCCGACAAACGTCGTAAAAATGGTTATTATAAATGTGAAAAAAAAATGTAGGCACATTTATTTAGTGAAGGATAGCCTAGTTTTCACACCATTTTTTTTAAACATAACCTACAAAAGTTTGGTAAAAAATACCAATTTAGTCATTTATTTTAATATTTTAGTAACTTTTTTTTAAATAGGTATATAATGCAACTGGCTCACGCCAGTCGCAATTATACCTACAAACAAACCTAGCCAACCTATTTTTACCAAACTTATGTAGGTTAGGTTTACAAAAATGGTGTGAAGACTAGGCCATCCTTTTGTGAAGAGTTTAGTGTTGGCCTCAACCCGCTCGTTCATCGAATGTATTACAAATTTAATATATAATCGAATTAACGGATTAAACATAAAATTTTATTACGTACATATAGTATCGTTCCGTGTTTTTCAATTTGTTTTATGCAGTACAATATTAAGATAAATGGGAATTTGTATTCCGGTACTGGCAAAACTCGTAATTTTGTTTTCAAGTGCCTATAATAATATGTGGTGGAAGTTGTTATAAATTTCCCTTTATTTCTCCGAAACACACATAGACACAAAACTATATATGTAATTTTATTATTGTTTACATGTATTACGTTCATTTCTAGGGGTTTTATTTGACATTTAACGACAACCCTCATACAATAAACAATAACATATACCTTGAATTTATACCGTGCATTCAATAAACAACCCTATTTACATTTAATACAGGTATTTCGGAACGAGAAGTTGGGCCCTGACGAATGGTGGGCTCAGTTGGAGCAATAAAAAAGACATAATATGTCATAATTAATTTGTGATTTTCTAGATTTGATCTAATCGTTAATGAAATAAATGTCAGTCTCGACATATTAAAAATGAATCGTTGTACAGAGTTAAGGAATCTTGGTGTTATTCTCAATTCTAAGCTTACTTTCACTTCACACATTGAGTCGATTTTATCAAAAGCTAACAGTGTCTTGGGGTTTATCACAAGAGTCATTAAATAATTTACCTGTCCAATTTTAAAACTCTTTCACTCGTTCATAGTCAACTGGAGTTTGCATCAGTTGTCTGTAATACACATCTATCAGCATAAAGCAACAGACAACATAACCGTTTCTTCATACTAACTTGCATTAATAACTCTTGATTGCCACCCGCGTCACTCGATCAAACTATTTGTTGTTTTATAAAGTGCCCGCGAACCAATTTCTTAAAAAAATATATTATATCTTGCAACAACTAACTACACCAAATTAAATAATTCACAAACCCTGTACATTTTTTGATGACATTGGTAAATATTTGGCATGACGCGTTAATCAAGCACAAAAGAACCTCTCGATCTGTCTATGAAATTAAGGTGTAATTAAGATAGTTACGGTATACAGGTAAACTTTTTCGTTAATCACGCTCTATTACCAGGTACAATAGATTGTTTACGTTTATAATTAAGACGGTAAATGTCTATGAAATGTTTTTTGTAACCTTTCAATTTGATCAGAGTACACTAAGTATTGTGGATTCCATACTGTACTAGTGTATTCAATGATTAACATACACTGATTAAGGACTCAAGCGTTTTGAGTTTATTGACTATGCAGTCAGATTAATGTTTTCCTACAAATTGTATATACATAACTGTCTGTTCCCTTAATGAAATAAAAAATAGCAAATACATGACCACTTTCAAGAATATGGTGATCTTGGTGCTCGTCTAGGTGTATGCCGGAGGGGTTCCTCCAAAAAAAGTGTCTTGTGGAAGACGTTATTTCTAATAGTATTTCCTAGTAAATATATGTAAGAAATCACGCTTTATACTATAATTGACATGTTAAAATATAAATTTTTTAAACATTTGCAAAGTTTTATATGCCAAAGTCACCACTACTCAGTTGTTCACTCAATCGTCGTTATCCTTTGCCTACGCAAGCCTAGCCGTCATAGCTTCTTTTTCTATAAGCAATACAATTTATTCTTCTTTTTCTTCAATGGCGCTACAGCCCATATCGAGCCTTGGATTCAGCCAATCTTCGCTTCTTATTTATTCTGTCTTCTACAGCAAATTTCCAACTGCCCGACAATAGTTGGGAAGCATCTCTTCCTACTTCATACTCCAATCGCAGCCTCTCTTTTTCCGCCTGGATGTCCACACAGGGTTCTTTTTGGTATTCTTACAATAAAATCAATTACTAGGCGTAACTTGAGCCAGCTTTCAAAAGTCTAATCTTGGTTGGTTTAGCCAATCTATGGATCTTGTTATCATTTGCCGTGTGTATAGGAGCTTTGATTTCAATATAGAGGTAAACATATTAAGAGATAATTAAATATGTCAGTGGAAAATACTTTCATCATTCATACCGTTTTAATGAGTTTTCATAATTGGATTTTTTCCTATTAAGTCAAATACCATCCAACACAGAAAATCTTTGTTCAAGTCAAAAAGAAAATTATTATCCGTATCCGAAATTTCATTAGGCTTACATTCTTAAGTATTCAGACTTTTCTATGGAAAATACTATGTGTAATTAAATCCGATTAGAATCAAAAAGAAAAAAATAAAGATTCACAGAATTACAAAAAAAGGACCTCTATAAATTCTATCGCAAAACAGTAGTAAAAATTGATGGCATCGTATTATACATTTTAAAGAAATAAATTTTCCGTCACGGTGATTTCTCTGCTTTTTTTGCGATAGTATTAAATTTTCAAAATATGTTAAAACTTTGGATTTATATTAAAATCCGCAGTCCAAAGGCGACGTTTTCTATCTGCGCAGAAATATTTTTAAGCTTGTGTATGAAATATCGAGAACTGATGTGTTCATAAAATATTTAACTGGCTACAGATAATGGATCGTGTTTTTTTATTTATTTTAGTAATGCTTTTTGTCAAAAAACAGGTAATTTGTCAAATATTACCTTAACACGCAACCAATAACAAGTTGCACATTCTGGAGACTTAGATATTAATCGTCTCGCAGAGCCAGACTGAAAACACAATTAAAAATTGTGTCTCCACCGGGAATCGTACCCGGATCTTAGGCTCAACATTCAGACATCTAATCAACAGAGCCACGAATGCCGAAATTTGTGGCAATAAGAAATAGATGTGTCTAATTTTAGGCTTTTTGTTATATTATGGCAACAATCTGAGTATTTTTATTCCAAGGATATGACTTTATCGAAATTTTGGTTTGGTTAAAGAATTCTCTAATTTGGCTTGTACAGTTTCTCTGCATATTTTGTCGTGCAGTTAGACTTATTTGAAAACCTCACATTCTTCTAAGATGTTTTCATTCGTCTATTGCCAAACATCAGAGTTTAAAAAAGTGTTTTGGCCAAATTAAAAACGTAATACATAATTTACATATTTTCTTCAGAGTGTAGGTGTTGTGACTTCTTCTTTGTTAGCCCTCCTACGTCTAGTAATGGACATAAACCTTCCCTTGATTCCTGTACAGCTCGCTATCTTGTACAGAACGCATCCAACCGACTCCAGCCACTCGTCTTATGTCGTCAGACCACCTTTATTATGCATCGAACGTCTGGACATCCAATTGTTCAGGTCATCTAACAGCTCATTTATTGTGCCGATGTTGACTATAAAACAATCTTCTTATTGAAATTTGTTTCTTTTTTAATTGGTTAGAATAATAAAAAGAAAGTGTAAGAAGGTGGAGTGTGCAGCACGAAAGGAATCGGCAGAAATAAGGTCTCAAATAAAGGAGCAATATCAATACAATTTGTTGAAGCATTTAAGTGCTACACACATCTCTTTTGGTCTACTGTTATATTATTCACTTTGGGTGAATACGTGAGTGAAGTGTTCGCAAAGTTTTGGATAAAGTTGTTATTTTTTGTTTGTTGTTTTATTGAACGTTGTGTATTTCGAGACTTGGTCATTTGAAAATTTAAAGTTATGGCGAAATTTCATGTTTTTTTTATTTATGACGGCCAGACGCGATAAATCTTTGATGTGATCGTACGGTAGGAATTTTTATGGATGTACATTTTCACTCTGTATTCATCGATTTATTGAAACAAGTGATTGGTCAGAGGTCAAAATTCGACCATAATTCATTAAATTTTTGAGTTTGAAAAGTTATTAGACCTGACCGACGATAAAAATATATTCATCAAGGGGTAAAAAGTTTCACTTATAAGTATAATTGTTTAAGTAGGTACCATTCATATCGTTTCAGAGTATATATGTATTTTTCTTTAACATTTTCTGTATTTGAATTTATCTTTATTGGCATTATGTGTGTGGCGGAACATCTCTAACTTCATACGATTGCTACCAACGCAAGCTGAAGTTATAAACAGTTATCCTCACCTACGCACACCATTCGGGATTATTTCCATTGCCGTGGATTGACTTATCGCGAATTCTCCTCGACATTCTTATTCTGTATTAATCAAATATCATAATTACTAAACAGCAAAAATGTAACCTTAATTGAAATTAACAACTGTCAGAGTGAGTACAATCGTTTATTATATAAATTATTAGTTGCCCAAATATTTATTATATGTAGTATATCTAATATAGAGAGATGAGTTTTGATAATACTTTTCTGATAAAAAATTCTTTGAATTAATTAATCATAAAATTAAAAACCATCTCCCTATATGTTTTTGAAATTGGCAGTATGAAACTTCAGTCTTTCTCCATAATATGAAACTATTTTTTGCTAAAATATCACACTCTTCCGTGCGCGCAGTTTTCTAGATTTGAAATTATTTTTAGTTCTTGTAAATGTTAATTGTATTTGTGTACTAAATATCAAACTGTTCCCAAAGACTGTCCAAAGCAGTTTCTTGTTGTATGAGTTATCTGGTTGAGATGGTTTAAATTTAACTTACGATATAATATCTGAATTAAGTTATACCTACACAATGATTTTTGACTTAAACAGCGCAGTTTAAATCCATTGTTCAGCATTGCTCCATGGTAAAAATATTTTCAGCAGTAAAACAGATACCTACTAAAAACTTGAACACCGTTAATATCTGGAAATAATCCGTTGCATTTTAAAGAATTATTCAGGGTTGGATTTGTATAATGTTCTTAGAATATGCTCATTGCTAAGCGATACAAAATCTATACGTCTTGTTTTGTTATCGACGTCTTAGTACTGAGAATGTTTTTTTTTAATTCGGCCCTCATACTAAAACATCCATTATATTATGTTGTATGTACATACATATGCAGGTTCGTTTGCTATATTCAAATACATTAATAAGTGGGTACATGCTTTATGAAAATCAGAAGAGTGTTGGATGGCTCCTAGAGACTTACTTTCTCCGACACAATTTTTTGGATGTATTGCAGTGCCATTGAACACTATCAAATATTTTTTTTGAATTATTGAATGGTTCCTTCTTCAAACAGTGTAATTGATTTAAATTTTGGAAAACATCTAAACTGACAATCTTCTGATACCTAGTTGGTTTGTATTTTTTATGACTAGTTGCATTTTACACATGAGACCCAACTGTCGATAGCGATAGTATGTATAATTGAAGAATACGCACCTACCAAACTATAAACACAAATCAATAAATATTTTAAGATATTTTGTTATCTATATAAAACATGTAGGTATATAATATGTCATGATGTATGTTTGTAGGTATCAAACTATTGAGTGAGATATTGTGTGTAGTGTATACTGCCTTACAAATTGTATGAAGCAATGTCGTCACTAAATTCAATTTTTGTATATATTTTATAAAACAGTTTGAGATGTACGTAGGTGTTGAGATATACAAAATTAAATTATCTAGTAGAGGTGTTTCGGCTTTTTTCGTTTTTTTTAAACTTTGGAAATATAGGCAGTTAAACACAAAATATCTCAAAAAAAATGTTTTTGTAAATAAAAATAAATTGGTGTTTTTTGGCTTCAAAATTGAAAAAAAACATGAAAAATATAGAATTGCGCGAATCTTGTCTTGATAATTTGTCGATATGTTAAGAGAAACAAATTCAGGAATATGACCTGCGTGAATCGTTCCAGTATGATGATGGAAACATGGTTGGAATCATTGTGTGTGAAGTAATTTATAAAGATACCTTTGGTATTCGGAAGAATTCTTAAAAACATACCAAAACTAGTGTATTCATATGAAATGAACCGTGTTTAGGGGTATTTTTTTCATTTCCTTTATCTTTGATGAGGTTTTGTTATATGCTTTCAGCTGCACAAACTATCGGTAATAGTAAGGTTTGCCTGGATTCTAAGTAGTCTATATGGCTAGTTAGGAGTATATGGTTGCCTGGCAGACTGGAACATCTGAACGGCTCGTGCGTAAATTAGGCGGCCATTGTATTTCGTAACATTTCCTTGCTTTCAACTAAAATCTCCCTTAAGAGGCCGGCCCTGGTAGAATAGGAAGAATACTAAAGAGAAAATTATTTTTCGTTTTGTTTTCAATTACAAACTATAATACAAAACTGGTTAAGATTCCAGCTAATCACTACAGAATTTTCGTCGTGAAGAGGAGTGATTGGTACATAAATAATTTATAAAAAAAAACAAATGTTTGCTCTAGGCAGCCCTTAGTTATTTACCGATATCTTCTATAATTATTTATTTTTATATTATTATTTATTTATGTGCATATTATATCCACTGTCGAATTTTATTATTTGGTTGTAACTATTTTGCTGTGTCTAAAAAAAGTCCAGTCTATTCTTGAAACTATTAACATTTTCAGCATACAAAACATGTTGGGGCAGTTTATTCCAATATAATATATTATATTATTTCATATATTAATTTATATGTACATATATTTCGATTCTC
Source organism: Molanna angustata (assembly GCA_963576475.1). Taxonomy (NCBI): domain Eukaryota; kingdom Metazoa; phylum Arthropoda; class Insecta; order Trichoptera; family Molannidae; genus Molanna; species Molanna angustata. Next base: position 17,113,761 of record OY754985.1, read on the forward strand.
ATTAGTTGTACTGTTTCTTCGAGTAACATTTTTAAGCTTATTAAAAGAAGTTCGGTCACTGTATTGAATTCACAAGTGTGATCTTGGTTTTGTTTACTGAATCGAATCTTGGACTTGGAATTGCAAGTTTTGTAACTTAAACAAAAAAAAAATCTGTAAAACGCCAAAAATGTGTCAAAAGGTCAATACAATTTTAAAAGACCTTTTTGCGTTTTTGTCTAACAAGATCTTGGTCATAGTTATGCTTCTCTAGTTTTGGTGTTACATTTTATTCAAGGTTTGCAAGAATCTTTTACATCAGTAATTAATCAAAAAAGAAACAATATTTTCTAAAAGTTAATAAATCAAATATCGAATAAATATTTTTTGCTTTATATGGCAATTCATTCATGACATCAACAACTCATTTCTTCATTTCTAATTTTGTCTGGCATCTCATTTCTTCATTTCTAATTTTGTCTCTTAGACTTACACCTATCATTTGCCTTTCCATGGATCTCTGAGTGCATTTTAGCTTATGTATGGTCCTCGCAGTTAGCGTGATAGTTTCCAGACCATACGTAAGCACAGGCAGGATACATGCTTCAAACACTTTTCTTTTAGTTCGATCGAGTTGCAAAACTTAAATGGCAATGGGCAGGTCATGTTGCCAGACAGGGTACGGACAGATGGGCACCCAGAATTCTAAATTGCAGACCGTGGGATATGAAAAGGGGAATAGGCCGGCCCCAGAAAAGGTGGGCCGATGATATTGTCCCTGTCGCTGGAAGCGGATGGGTTCGAAAAGCCCAGAAAAAAGACGAGTGGAAGATTTTAGAAGAGGCCTACATCCAGCAGTGGAGAGATGGCTGAGAAAGAAGAAGAAGAAGATGGCAATTTATCCTATTTAGAGTGCTATATGCCTCATAGTTGCATATAAGCAAACATTTCAATTTTTTCCTGGTCGCGTTCGATTCGATTCACATTGGTAGAAGTAGGTAAAAAAGCCAAAAATGAAATTATATTTTTGGCGCAGATCAGGGGTTACATCTAAATGAAAGCATTGTTACCTCATGTATAAGAACTGTGACTTTCATTGTTTTCGTAACAACTTCTAAATAGAGTGCGTTACAAAATTTCTTCGTCAATTTCAAGAACAACAAAATCTATGAATAAAATAAATAGAACTTTCAATAAATTGCATTGTTAGGGAACTCAATATAAAGGCATAATTGGTGAATAAAACAATCTCGTAAACCAGCCGATGACAGGTCGTGAGCCCTGTAGGTGCCTTGATTTCCCGGATCTCCTATCACATTCAAAATTCATCTCCATTGAGATATTAAAAAAAATTGTCATAAAATTAAACTATTACGTTTCTTTAGTATTCTTCCACTGTATAGGTGGAGTTTCTTTTTCTTTTCAGTGGAACTGTAATGCCCTCTAGGCCTCTATGAGTTGGGAGGTTAGAGAGGTGAGATCTTCACACAATACCGGAAGTTTTTAGGATTAAACTTCCACGAGAGTTTCTTCACTTCTCACGAGGGTACTAACAAGAATACTAAATGCACCTCTCTCCCTCTCCTACATTTGTATTCATAGATACTAACCCACATACCTACCTATTTCTTTGCCACCATACTTCTACCAGAAATCTCATTAAAATATATGTATTTTTTATTTTATTTGTATAATACAACACATATTCAAAATTAATACACAATCACAAAATAGAGCCACAATAAAAAAACGTATTGCTCATTACCAGAGTACCTACTAGCACTCGTGAAATATTGCTATGTAAAATTAAGTGAATATTATATTCAATTATTGATTCTAAAGTTTTTTTGTGTTCAATTATTGATTCTAAATCCATTTTGAAATGAATGAACAAATATACCAAAGTATTTTTCCAGAAAATGAAATAATGCTGAGTCACCTCGGCGAAAACGTTCTGTAATTGAAATTTAATTTTGGGGAAAATTCGATTTTAATTACCGAAATTCGATTTTTTATAGTACAAGCAAACAAGGTTTCAAGAATATATTCATTAAAAAAATAGATAAATCCAATAAAATAACTCGATTATTAATCTGTATTTATATTATGATTTCAAAATTAACTTCCATCCAACCACCCGCTTAATTTAAGAGAACGCGAAAGCCTTTGAAAAATTTAACCGAGGAAATTATTAAATCATTGGATATCTGCGAAACCCCCCCCCCTCTGCTCAAAAAAATCTCAGGGCTAGAAACAGACAAAAGCTAACAGGACCACCACAGCCATGAACGACACATGCGCAGTGTCAATATATTTTTTGACACCAAGGCTTTTATAATAGAATAATGCCGGATATTGAACGAAACATATCGCATGACGGGAAAAATTTCAGAGACTCGTTGCCTGAAGCAGATTGATAGAGAAGGATTTGCCTCGGTACTAATGAATTTTTTGAGATAGATGTTTAGAGTTTTTCATCTTGGTTGTCGATATCCGAATGGAATATGTGAAGAAAAAAAAATCATATGATCGCACAGTAGCTATAGCAATTTTAAACTAGTACTGCCTCAGAACAGACTATGTCTAGCGAGGCAGAAAAATCTACAAATGTGTGAAAAAAATGTATGTAGGTATAAATTAAATTGTAATTTTGATAATTTGAAATACCTATTTATACCATTAGAAACATATTATTCATATAAAATGCCACTTTTAATGTTTAAAATGTTTACTTTTAATGTACCATTTGTGATGCGGGAGTGGTAGCATTTCACTGTGTGATATCATGCGAACTATCCATACCATAAAAGGTTTTCCCGTTTGGAATGTCTTATTGAGAAATTTCACAAATACTTTTTACTCCTCACTACCCCAAGGGTATGGTGGGGAGTTACGAATTCGCAATTTTAAGGGGCTATTTTTTTGCAGATTATCAACTACATAGTATCATGCTAAGATTGTATTCAGAAAGTTACATCACAATGTTTGTGTACCTACATATATTATGTGCTATGTATGGCGGCGTGTTTATTCTACTTTATCAATTATAGACTTATATAGGTACTCATTCAATTCTTTTAAATTTTTGCAATTTTGTATATCTAATACTCGCTTATACCCTATTAGATTTCGAAGGGTATCTATCAGTGCTTCTCATTTTTTTTAACTTTCAAATATTTTAAAATAATCCAAGCTAAGAAAACTTAAAATTTGATACTTTTATTTTCAAATCGGTAAAAAGACACACCACTTTCATAAAACAGCATTGAAAAATTATCAAGATTTCATATCTTTATATATATATAATTCTTCTGTACGTGTGTATGTCACTGAACTCCTCCTAAACGGCTGAACCGATTGTGATAAAAATTTTTGTGTGTGTTTGTGTGAGTCCCTGAATGGTTTAGATTCACAAAATGGAATTTTAAACATTAATATAATAAAAGAAAAAAAAATATTTTTTATAAATATAAATAATAATAAGGGGCGCTAATGTCGAATTGGCAATGTTAAGTTTTTTCCATCTGATAACACTAAGAAATCTGTCACTTGCGTCGTAGTTTGGCTTTTTTTGACATTTGAAGTTCTTTTCGCTCTCTTTCGGCATTATTCATATTTCAACTAGTTAAAATATATATGTAAATCAAAAATAATGCAACAAACTCCTTTCATGAAAATGCTGAAAATTTTCCGTTCAAAATTTTAATACCTTGTGGAGTGACTTGGTTGTGAGTAGTATAGCGTTAGCCACAGCCCACTCGTTTTATATGTTATTATTTCTCCCCAATAAAATGGATAAGCTGACATAATATTTTTGTCAAGTTTCATCAAAGCCAATATTATGATGGCGGCTAGATTATATTACTCCAAGAACGGTTTGCCTCCATGCCATGTAGGGAAGTTTTGGGAGATCGAAGGTCAACGATGATTGAATATCCTGCAGCGGAATTGACAAGGTCATTTAATTTGTTCATTCAGCAACTCGGGATCTTCTACTCTCCACGCTTCCCATTAAAACGAGCCTTTCAAGGATATCAAGGACTGTAACAAATAAGAAATAATTTTTCTAGCTTCAATTAAGAAAGGAAACATGAACTTTTATGATAACATGTTATATTGTATGGAATTTAATAAAAAATAGAAATAATTATTCTATGAGGCACCGGATAAGAATAGTGCTTCCACTTTTTTTTATTATCATAGTTAAGACAAATAGAGGTTATCTGGATTAGGGGGAAAAGTACCGTCAAACGGTGAAATCAAAACTCACATTATTACCCATATCATGAATATAATTACCACATAGATTTCTATTATATGTTAGAACATACTTAATAGAACTCGTTAAGGTAACTTTATCCATAATATGGGTAATCATGAGGGTTATGATTTCACCGTTTGACAGACTTGCCCCCCAGGTGTTTAGTGATGAATATTCCTTCTTTAATTTTTTTGTGTAGTAAAACAAAAACATCATGAATACATTTAAATGTGTGTAGTATGCCCTCTTCATGATATCCATTATTTTTTTTTTAAATGAATATTTGTAATTATTTTCCACTTTAACGTCCCCCCAATGCTGACAATAGCTTGAGAGAAAGACTCAGTCCCGGGCCGTGCAATTAAGCTCCTCCACAATAATATTTAAGGGGGGGACTGCTGCCAACGTACCTATTTTTCAATTTGATATACCATCATTATTTCTTATCAAATCGTTTTGAAAAAAATAATTTACATAGTTTGGATATTAATAAACAAAAATATACCTTAACTTTTTGATAATATTCTGCATAAATTCTTGTAGAAAAATAATAGCATACCCCGATTTTCAACGTTTATCATATATTTTTAATAAACTATAAGGCGTATAGTAACATATATTTTTTTAAATAAAAGAAGACAAAAATATCTAGAAAAATATGATGTGACGTTGCATTAATGCTTCAGGTTTAGTATATAAACCTAAAAAACATTTATTTTCCATTCAGCGCCATTGAGTAATAAAAGTTTTTTTGGTATTTACTTAACCTGATGCGTTAATGCAACGTCATATCATATTTTACCAGGTATTTTGTTATTATTTAATTTATAAAAAAATAATATTGTTCTATACCTTATATTTTCTTAGAAATTTAAAATAAATGTTTAAAATCGGGGTATGCTTATTATTTTCCTACAAGAATATATACAGAATATAATCAAAAAGTTAAGGTATATTTCTCTTTATTAATATCCAAACTAACTAGGTTATTTTTTTCAAAATGATCCGTTTAGTAAATTGAAAAAATAGGTACGTTGGCAGCAGTCACCCTCTTAAACATGAATAAAAAATAAATTATTTCAAATCTTGTTGTGTTCTTAATTTGTTGGTACAAAAATATTTGAAAAACGCCTGTGTATTAGTATATTTGTTGAAAAATAAGTAAGTACAGAAAGTTGTATTCAAGTAGCTATGAATATTCTGATGTAAAATACGAATGTATGTACATATATAACAACACTTCACTTTTAATTCAGTAGCCAACGCTTGTTAATATACTCGTGAATAAACATATAAACTCAGGGAAAATCGCCTTAATCCCACGTTTTTAATATGTTAAAAAAGAGTTTCATGTCGTTTGGGTTAAATGGAGGTTACGAAACGAGTTTGCTCAAAGTACTTACACATACCTACCTTGGTACTGTTGAAGTGTAAGAATATAATATACAGAGAAACACACGCCAGAGAATCAAAATAAAGTTGCTTAACGTACAGGAAGTTCCTGATTACCTCCTACTGGATATCCATCATATGAATATAAGCATCATCGTTCATCTATAACACAAGCATTTGATTTAGGGAATTTATGAGGATGTATATCTACATTTTGATGCCATATCTCTCAAGGGTTTAGCAAAAGGAATAAAAGCCATACTCTAACATTCTATCATATCTTCTTGATTTGTTCCTCTTTCAGAAATATAATTTTGGCGCATTAGCTCCATATCAAGTCTTAACGAGTCCATTGAATAAAACTTAAGTTATCAAAAAATGTATATTTCTGGCTTGGGTAGCCCCGGCACAGGTTTTTCTATATTTATTATTGATGTTGGCATTCACTATGACAGTGTCACTGTTTCAAGATGCATTAGTCCCAGCACAGGTTTTTTATATATTTATTATTAATGTTGGAATTTACTATAACAGTGTCACTGTTTCATGATGCATTGCAGATACAATAATTCTTATGATATCCTTCAATATATATAAATAAATAAATAAATGTACAATTTTGATGAATCTCCATGCTGACATAGAATTTAACACGTTGATCTAAGAGAGCAATACCTGTTAATTAAGATTAATAAACAAAAAAAGTGAATATATATATATATATATATATATATATATATATATATATATATATATATATATATATATATATATATATATATATATATATATATATATATATATATATATATATATATATATATATATATATATATATATATATATATATATATATATATATATATATATATATATATATATATATATATATATATATATATATATATATATATATATATATATATATATATATATATATATATATATATATATATATATATATATATATATATATATATATATATATATATATATATATGAATTATCATTATTTTTCCGGATAATCCGCTGTGGTTTTTGGTTGTCTTGCCGACGTTTCGCCCGAATGACATCGGGCATTATCGAGGCTATTAACTCGAGCGCGTGCACGAAGATAAGATTAATTAATCACGCGCTCGAGTTAATAGCCTCGATAATGCCCGATGTCATTCGGGCGAAACGTCGGCAAGACAACCAAAAACCACAGCGGATTATCCGGAAAAATAATGATAATTCATATTCTACGATCCGCGAAAACATCAAAACCAACATATATATATATATATATATATATATATATATATATATATATATATATATATATATATATATATATATATATATATATATATATATATATATATATATATATATATATATATATATATATATATATATATATATATATATATATATATATATATATATATATATATATATATATATATATATATATATATATATATATATATATATATATATATATATATATATATATATAAGGTAGAGTAAATGTGTACGTAAAACGCGGATATCCTGTGTTTTGATTTGATCCGTATATGTAATTAGTATCGACCGGTGAATAAAGAGATAGAGCAAGTAAACTGAAAGTTTATTTACCTATCATTTTTTTTGTAAACTGAACATTCAATTGAGGATGTTACTGAACAAGTAAACGAACATCTCGTTGGATGAGTACATCTATCTTTATACAGAATCCATTGATAGCCAGGAACTGCACTGATTGATTGATGGATCAAAGACCTGGAAATGAAAGCGGTATTTCTCTTTCATACTATTTTCAATATTTATTCCAGTAGAGTGCATCAAAAAACAATCAGTAGGTATTCAAACTGTAACTGAATTTTAATAATAATTATAATAATTTTATTCATTTCTCTCTACTTGAGAATACATATAGGAACAGAAATAAAATATCTGACTAACTATGGCGTTTCTAGTTCACTCTGATGCCCCTTGGTGAAGATTATCGATTATTCAGAGCTAAGTGTGTTTCTTATATAGTCACTATAATAAATTCTTTCTCGAGCCTTATGAAGACATTTGCCTAAATACACAAGTTTTATTACGCCATAATAAAATTTATTGCTCAATTCGTATTTTGTGCTTTCTGAATTACGCAACTAATAAGATAAGGAATCTTTATGGTTGATGGCGTTATACGATTGTTCTGATTGTAATTAATTAGTTCTGATTATATCGCATACACCAACAACGTTGCGTGAATGTTTTAAATAATCTCTTTTGATATTAAATATGCGTATTTTATTTATCGTACCATATTTAACGCATTTAAAATGTTGGCTATTTCGCCCAATACGCAACCCTCATTTGAGTATTTTTTATATAGTTTTTTACACCCAGAGCAATAATAATTATCTATATGCATGACATAACCAAATAATAATTAACTCACAGAGCAATAACAATAATCTATAGACATGACATAATCAAAATTATAACTGAGCATTAATAATCTACATATATACATGACATAACAAAAATAATAATTAACTCACAGAGAAATAACAATAATCTATATTCTTCTTCTTCTTCTTCGATGGCGCTACAGCCCAAATCGAGCCTTGGCCTCCTTCAACAAGCGCCTCCAACCTCTTCTATCCTCAGCCGCCGTTCTCCAGTTAGGGACCTGCAGGAGCTTTTCTGCATCTCTTCGTATGTCGTCCTCCAATCTCTGTCTTGGTCTCCCCATCTTCCGTTTACCTCCCGGATGACCAACCATGATTTTTTTGGGTAGTCGCGTGTTTGGCATTCTCTGTACATGGCCAGCCCATCTCAACCTAAGCAGTCTTATATGGGTTGAGATCTTTGGGGCTTCATAAATTAATAATCTATATACATGTCATAAACAAAATAATAACTGAGCAATAATAATCTATATACATGACATAAAAAATAATAATTAACTCACAGAGCAATAATAATAATCTATAGACATGACATAAAAAATAATAACTGAGCAATAATAATCTATATACATGACATAACAAAAATAATTAACTCACAGAACAAAAATTTCTTGGTAGGTACACAACACGTAAATTTAATATACATACATCACATCTTCATACATTCCCTAAACTTGGCATAAATGCTTGTACTATTGGTGAACGATATTGGTTGTGGCAGGATTTGAACTCGCGACCACTAGATTACTAACTCAGCGCTCTAACCGTTCTGCCAGCACCCATCTAATTTTAGAAAAGTATTTGAATATTTTTGGTCTTAGAGTCTTAGAGATAACAATTTAATGGCTGTTTATTTTATTTCCTTCCTAATTGAATATAGGTATGAAAAAGGCAAGTGCGCATCCCCTTTCTATTGGTGAAAATTGCAGATTTTAGGTAGGTACATACTATAACTTACAAATACTGTGTTAAATTTTAATTTAACACGCACCCAATAACAAGTTGCCACATTCTGGAGACTTACAATATTAATCGTCTCACAGATATAGACTGTAAAAACAATTAAAAATATTGTCTCCACCGGGAATCGAACCCGGGACCTTCGGATCAGCAGACAGATACTTAACCAACTGAGTCACGAAGGCCAACAAACGCGTTAACAAAGTGTGTTAACAAAGGGATTTAAACTTGGAAAAGCAACTTTTTCCGTTATATAAATGTGTAATTATATCCGATTTATATATTATTAAAACATTGAATTTGTTTGAGATACTCCTGTCCCCCTCACTTTGTGTACAAGTCTCCGACCTAAAGTCGTACCTTATGTCAGCTCTGTTTATTCTTTACTCTGTACATCTACATGTTTATGATAACGTTGTTGTCAATAATATAACGTTATGAAATTTGCTTGTTTTCTTTGTCAGTTCTTTCTAGCAACACTAATTGAACTGACGGAAAAAAAACTAAATAAATAAAAAAAAAAAAAATGTTGCAAACCCCTTAACCAGATATTATATAAACACCAACCACCTCTTGTTTTTTCACACTTTGAAAATGGTCACTGGATGACCGAAACTAGTCATTGTCATTAAATTAGTAGAACTGAAAACTTTGGTTTTATTTTACCATTCCAAATTTATTTAATATTTGAAATGGAGTTCTACCAAGAATTGTCCGTAGAAAAGTTAAAAAAATTTATGAAATAACATTTTTTTTTAATTAATAATTATTATTAACGATGTCACATAATTAACATTCACAAAGGTGAAATTTGTAAACACAAATTAATAAATATTTAATTATTATCAACAATATTTTAATGTGTTTGAAAATTGAAAATGTTACAAAGCTCGTTTGTTTTTCGTTAGTATATTAATAAGGTTTTGCGGGATAGAACCAACGTACAACATATTATCAATTATAATATTATTAATATTGATAACTTAATTGAGTTATTTTGAAATACTTATATTAAAACATGATACGTTATCCATGTTTCCGAAGCTCTCGTTAACCATTTTATATGTTGAAAACAGAATTGCGTTTTAACCAAATTATTGTTGTTTGGGGTATACAGGTACCTACCATTTAAACCCAGGGGTAGTCAAGATTTTTTTATTTACTACCCATTTTTGTTTCCCTGATATCAGTAAAATCGTAGTGCCCATTATTTTCACAATTATAGTGACTTATATATTAAGAAAGCAAATTTGCTAATATATTTTTATACATACATACATACCAACACGCCATGTCCCTCACGGGGTAGGCAGAGAGAACCGAACGCCACTTAATTCTATCTTGACATACATTCATCGCCTCGTCAGCATTCATACATCGTCTTATACATGTTCGTCTGTTGTTCACGCTTCTAACATTTCCGTCTTTCAAAATTCCGTTCACATGGACGTGCCATCCCATCCTTGGGCGGCCCCGACCTTTCATTCCATTCCTGTCCGCAATGTATATTTTCTTCGTCAGGCGTTTCTCATTCATTCTCCCCATGTGGCCAAACCATCTCAATGTGTTTACTTTCATTCTATTAATAACATCTTTCTTTATCCTTCATTCTTTCCTTATGTCCTCATTTCTGACCCTGTCATACATCGTTCTATTACAGATTCTTCTTAGCGATCTCATTTCAACTGCATTTATTTTACTTTCGTGCAACTTCATTAATTATATATATTTTCGTAATACCTATTCAGTATTTTTATTAAATTTTGTCAGATTCTGGAGACTTAGATAAATATCGTCTCACAGATTCAGTCTGGAAACACAATCTTAATCTCTTTACACAGGGAATCAAACTCGTGACCTTTCGCTCAGAGGTAAGATATCGAACCAACTGAGCCACGAAAGCTGACTAGTTTTACAGTATACATAAATATATCAATTTATTAAATTTAACTTGGCATACATAGAAAATAAAATCAGATTACATTAAATTAATCAACTTTTTTTTATAAAATTAAGCGATTGAGACAGCGTTCATACTATGTCCAATTCTGATTCGTCTAAATTTATCCGTCTGAATTTTAGTACATGAGAAATGTCAAAATGGTGCTTGCATTTATACGGGACTCATTACGTCACACCGCGCGAACAAACTCCTTTTATCCATGGTCGCCCGTTGGTAACAGACGTTTTCGTACTCTGAAACGAATCAGAATTGGACATACTATAATATAACTCAAAAATATTTTAAGTAAAAAATCAAATCAAATTATTAATTGTTTCAGAATTCACTTTGTGGCACATTTTTAAACACTTTATTGAAAAACACAAATATCTTTGTTGAGACCACGATTGAGTTTTTATATTCGACCGGTTTCGAAACGTACCGTTTCTTCGTCAGGACGGATAACAACTAGTTGTTATCCGTCCTGACGAAGAAACGGTACGTTTCGAAACCGGTCGAATATAAAAACTCAATCGTGGTCTCAACAAAGATATTTGTGTTTTTCAACAAATCAAATTAGTTTAAAGTTTTACGAATTTTTCCAAGTTACTTATAAATAAATAAAACTATATAAAAAAAAATATTATCGACAAACTTTTTTTTAACATCTCAGTAGAGATGAAGTTGGGATATTGAAGAAGAACCAGGAACTCGAGGCACCTACAGGGCTTACGACCTGTCATCGGCTGGTTTACGTGATCACTTTATCCGCTTGCGGTTGCGCAACGTTCACCAATTATGCCTTCTAATTAAGTTTGTCAATAATAATATCATTTGACTGCCGAAAAGGAAAAACATCCAATGTTTGCGTATATGCTATTAAAAAAATATTCGAAAAAAAAACATGTTGAAGGTACCTATTTGTACAAGGTGAAAAAGCAAAGCACGATCTTCCTTATACAAGAATAAATTCTTTGAACTATGAATAAAAAAATTTGGTGGGGTAAGTCCGGTCAAACAGCGAAATCAAAACCCTCCTATCTAAGTAGGTATATTAAATTATTGATATTTATAATTTCTCATCAGCACTATTGTTATTTTATGTTTATTGAGAAATGAAAAAAAAGTGTAAGTATTAATATTCAAAATACTTATCTTTTATTAAAAATAAATAAATAAAATATAAATATTTTTAAGATAGCCAATGTCATTGACTCCTGGGGGGCAAGTCTGGTCCAACCAGCGAAATCAAAATCCTCACGATTACCCATATCATGGATATAATTATTATATGGAGATCTATAATATCTTTAGAACTCCATATGGTAATTATATCCATGATTTGGGTAATCACGAAGGTTTTGATTTCGCCGGTTGGACCAGACTTGCCCCCCAGGATCGGACAATATCAATATCGCCCACCTTGAATTCTTTAATGCGCTCTATTGGGTAGGGTATAGGTTGACAACCACTGTCATAAACCTTTGTTGACTGGCAAATGTGTTATTTTGATGATCATGTTTTGTTAAAATATTTCGATCGTAAATATTGTTCCGTTCGTTGTTAGGTATAATAAGTTTGCTAGGGAATATTCATTTGTTATTTTCATGACAGGAATATTAATTTTATTATTTCAAAATAAATTACTTAGATATGTAGCAGCAAAAATATGTAACAATGTAAAATATTAGACGGATAAATGCGCCCTTCGTTTAACCAATACAAACTAGAACCGATGTAAAATTTAACATTAGTAAAATGACGCCTATGGCCAAGTTAAAATAAAATTTATTTTATTTTGATTTTGTAGTGCCGACCACTGTGCCGCAGTTGGTAAATTGTCCTGGGTTCGATCCCCGGTAGCAGATGAGACATTTATTTAAAATCATTATTCGTGCAATTATTGCCTCTCTGGACTGGAAACACTGGTTAAGTGCAAGAAATAAATTGCCATATGACAATAAACTCGCCACTTGCGCAGGGTTCAAGGAAGTGTTAATTATTAATTTAGCCCTTGTGGTGGCATTATTGTAGCCTGTCGCTATATATTGAAGCTATTAATTAAAAGCTTTTGAAATAGTTAACTTATTAAGATAAGCAGTGAAGGATCTAATAGAAAGAGAGAGAAATGGAAAGACTCGGTTACTTACATATATATGTATATTTACAATTCACAATGAAATTAGTATATCACAATATCAACTTTCACATTAATTAGAGAAAAATTAAAAAATGGGCTATTTCAAAATGTAAGCTTTCACGGTAGATGTTTGTATCTACGATGAAATGACGAGTGCTGCTTGATTTGACACGTACCCAATAACATGTTGCCACATTCTGGAGACAAACGATTACTTACGTCTTGTAGATCCAGACTGAAAACAAATAAATCTGTGTCTCCACTGGGGATCGAACCCGAAACCATTCGCATTAAATATTGAAAACTGTGTCTCTATATTATGTCTGTTGCAGATATAATAATTTCACAAAGGCTACCTACAAATTATTCGGGTGAAAACATGATACAATATATTCATACCTACTATCACGGTTTATCACACAGTGTGTGGTAACCAGCGGTAGATGTGAGGGTGTGGATCACCTTATAAAAGGAAGTGTGATACCTACAGGCTTGTATACCCACATATCAGTTTCGTCTCACCTTAATAGGCACTACATTCAGAATGGGTGGTGAACCTCATTTACAATATAATGGCGAATATTTTATTGAGATGGAAGAAATTGTCGTTTAGCAAAAGATTCGCAACTTATAATGTGTTGCGAATCTCTTCTATTAAAATATACCAAAAGTTTGACTTGACAAAAATATGGAGTATTCTTCATATTTACTTCTTTGTTTTTACACTGCATTGCAATTATATGAAATTCGAAAGTATGAAACCTATTTAATTAAGACAAATTCATATGTTTTTTTTATTTATTTTTTACAGATAACTCATGGACATTTGTGATTTGAACCTTTGACGTCAACAAAGATTCGGGAAGGATAACATTTCCAGGTATGAAACTTTTTCTATATCCTCATAAGTAATAAAAAATTTAATTATATATCAACAACAGTTTTGTTGAATGTGGGTTCAAATTTCGCTTCGGGCGAATTTGTTGTCCTGTACAAACATATTTACTACTTTTGTAGAACCTATAAATAGGTTTTTATTCTTTGACGAGACTGGTGTGTGGGTATACAGGCACGCGTCGTGCTTCCTTTTATAAAATAATGCACACCCGGACATCTGTTGTTGGTTACCCCACATTTTGGGATATGCTGTGGCACTGTGAATGAGGATGTTTGTATTCTTGATTCAACAATATACTTACTCTTTAAAAAAACTTCGAAAGAATTAATTGTACAATAACTTTTTTTTATGTGATCGCTTCTTTCTTATATTCGAAATTAAATTGACGAATAAAATGTGCCATAATGTCAACCCAGAGAATATTCAAAATATTATTAAAAATATCAGCCAACCCTCCCTAAAGTAGGACAAGGCTAAGAAAAAGAAGAAGAGAAAAAGATTTGTAGAAAAGAGGTATTTTAAAATATAGATAAACTAGGTTAATTTCAATAATCAAAAGAGGAAAAAGTATGTCTTCATTCTTCGCATCTTGCAACTTTATATTAAAATGCTTCATCAATCATTCATTCGTAAGGATACAAGCCTTTGAAATAAAGATATATCTTTTACATATACGCAAATTGTTTCTGCGAAATGTATGCTCACATAACATTGTATCTATATTTGAAAGAATTATTTATATCTTCGTATGTTATTCCGGAGAATCAAAAAACATCAAATCAAAATTATTATTAAATAAAAGAATGGATGGGAATTCTGAGTTGACGGTTGAAAGCGTTAAGTCTGAGAAACGCGCGCTGTGTAGTGATGAGCAAAGACCTGGTTTCGCTTGGTCCTTTACCCCTGGTCATAATATTGATCACAGTATGGTCTTGCCATTTTTATAAAGAACAAACACGTCATTGAGTAATGAACATATTTACCCTTAACTATGCAAAAATCATAAACGAAATGGGTCAAAAATTAAAAACGAAAGATTATTTATCCAGCTCTCCAGTCGTGCTATCGGTCTTACAAGATTTGAAAACTAATATGAACATAAAACAATGAGTAATTAAACAAGGCCAAAAAACTGTCCATAAAGTATGTATTTACAGTTGATACTGAGAAAATATTAATATTATATATTAAAAAAAAAATATTTGAGTAAAATATTATTTGAGTATATATGACAACAGCAACAAGGATAATGACGGAGATGGGAGAGGAACTGTAGGAATAGAAATAGATAAGTGGAGGAATGTGAGAAGTAGAGCAACTGATGGTATGTCACAATACCTTTCGTCATTATGATAATATGATTATTGGCCTTACTTAAAGTGATTTTTTCAGTTGCTACTACGAATCATGAAAACATAGTATAAATATAAAATGAAAGATCAACAGTAAGCAATACTATATGCTTTTTATAATTATAAATAATGGACATCCCTCACCACCACTACTTCTGCTCATGTGGAATAATAACGGCCCCTTTCATAACTCTGAAAGAACACATAAAGCATAAAAGAAGACTTCGGAGAACTCTAAAACTTTGCAGACACTGCATTCAAAGTGCCAAAGATAGTTAATTATAGAGGAACAGCAAGCTCACCATTCATTGAAAGTAAAAATATGGGTGTACCGTATTTTGAGCAAAAAGTTTTGGAAAGGCCTGAAGTTGATCTTCGTGGCTGAAAGGTGCGCATGTCCAATGGGCCCAAATAAATTCTTTCGGCAATCGTTGTAGAGTTCTCGTTGGAATTCTCATAGCATACATTCAGAAGCCTGATCAGGGTTATCACAAAGCTGACACGAGAACGAATAAGATAAGTGCAAATGAAAAAGATAACTTTTGAAACTGACGTATCCAGTGATGTATTGTATGGTCCAATAATCAGGAATAATTCAAAAAGACGAACTAAAAGAAATAAAATGATGGGATCTGCTTCAGAAAGGGTGGGACGATGATATTGTCCCGTCGCTGGAAGAAGATATGTTTTAAAAGCCAAAATAAAAGACGAATGGAAGTACTTAGAATATGCCTACATCAAGCAGTGGAGAGGTGGCTGAAGAAAGAAGAAGATGACTTGTATGTATGTCTTTCATGCTTCGCCATTTTGCATGTTCATCATTGAAGTGATACAAGCAATTTTGGTCTTACATTACATGCGAGCCTAAGTTCAAGACTTGCAATATTCTCGCCCATCACTAGCGCTGTGCTGTGTTGTTGTGTTTTCTTTTAATTTTTTCTTTCCTCGGCTATCGATTGTTGAAAGTTGTTCGGGGGAAAAAATATAATATATTATTCAAGCTAAACAATAAAGAACTTTTGACATTATTTCTGGATAGCTATAAACTTTGAAAAGCCATTAATATAACGCGGTGAAGAATTACCACTTCAGCGGAGAATTAGAGAAATGTTGGAGCGAGGAAAAGGTATTTTATTGAAAGTAAACATTTTCGTTTTTAGGAAATGTTGCCTGTACTTAAATATTGACTAATGTAATTGAGGCATGAGAAGCAAAAAATATTTTTTTTACTATTAATATTGATGTTGACATTGAACGGTACAAGTTGATCGAAGACCTTAATTTATTTTTTGCTCAAAAAAGTGCAAAATGAGTTATTCTTTTAACATAGGGCAGTTTCTTCCAACCAAATCAAGCAATATTATCTAGGTCAATACATTTGTAAACGGAATTTTGTGAATTTGTTATGTATGTAATTCAAACGTGGAGGAATATCGCACTCAGAAAATCTGCACAGCGTAGCAACTCCTTAAAATAAGTTATTAAGCTTTGACGGTTTGGTGTGTGTGATAAATAGAATGCCCGCAGAAATCCGTAGTGCTTAAATCAGAGTACTTTTTTCAAAGGTAATTAAAACAGTTTTTTACTTTGTGGTATCGTTTTGCAATAATTAAAGAAATAAAACAACTTTGTGTACACCACCAGAATTATAACTTTTATTCAATAAATAAAAATTCCTCTACATGTAACGAGAACAATGTTCCCTTCCTCGGGAGGATACAAAATATACTGAATACTTACTGTGAATACTGAATACTTTGTATAATCCTGAGGAAGGGAACTTGGTTCTCGTAACATGTAGAGGAATTTTTATTCAATTGAATAAAAAATATAATTCTGGTGGTGTACACAAAGCTGTGTTGTATTTCATTTAATTATATTTTTTAAAACAGCTTTGCCTTGAACAACATAAGTTCGAAATATCAGCGCCAATTCTAAATCATTTAACAGCGCTATTAAAAATATTATTATTTTGGCTGTGATCAGTGGGTAAGGTTAGGCTAGGTTTAAAGCTTTTATTGAATCTCGAAAGCTCTACTGGATTTTTTTCTATGCAGTCGCAATAAAGAATTGCTTCCTTGTAAAACGCCAAAGTACATTTCACCTTTGAGTTAAGATTGTCCGGCGACAAAATTGATACTTGAACCAAAAAAGGAAGAAATGGAAGAGAGCTTTCACTAATTTTCAATAAAAGAAAATTGCCAAGTAAAAAGGGAATCGATTTACGAACGCGATAAATACAAAAATCCTTAACTTGGCTAACAAGAGACGTGGGACGAGGAGATAATATGGGTCTCTTATTCTTTCGAGGATACACAGGATTCAGAGAACATGTCTTTAATGTTGGAAATGTCGTTTAAATTGAAAAAAATAGGACTCGTGTAATTGAAAAGTCGTAAAATTAGATAAAATATCATCAAATTCTTGGGTTTCATTAATTTTTTTTCGAGTGAAAAAAAAACAATTTGTAGATAAATGATTCCCATAACCATTTTTCTGATATAAGGACGATAATATTAAATCACTAAGAAACCCAAATATTTTTCACATAGGGTTCTGTTAATCTAAATATTATCATTTTTTAATCCATTGTATCGCATGTGCAGTATTTACAAAAGTCACAGCAACTCCAGCATAGTTGATATCTTCTGCAACACAAGAGAGGTATTTAAAAAAAAATGCTATTGATTCTGAGTAGAGAGGAGAACTTCTATTGATATGTTGTTTATAAGGTCATGTTCCATTGCTTTTTGTTGTTATATGCTCAAGTTTCATTACTTTTTTATTGTTGTATATACCTATGCTTCTTTGTGTTTACTTTGTATAGTTTTGTATAATTATATCTTATTTTCAAAGTTTTTTTTTACTGAACATTGCATGTTGTGTTCACCTTCAATAGGATATTGATATTATATAAAAATTTTAAGATATACCTATTTTTTTGTATGCAATTGTCAATTTCTGTTAGTGAATACTTTTTTAAAAATAAATATATTTTTTTAATTAGGTACTCAGAACTTTGAAACTAACTGCAACTTCGTCATTCTCTCATCGAATGTGAATTAATGAGAGGATGGTCAGTTTCTATACAACTTAAAAAATAAAATCAAACCTTTTCAAACGGGTTCAAAAATACTAGTGATCGCACGGTGATCAAAATTAGACTGTAATTCATTAAATTTTTAAGTTTGAAAAGATATTGGATCTGAGGGGCAAGTCTGGCCAAATAGTGAAATTAAAACCCTTTTGATTACCCATATAATGGAAATAATTACAAACAATTTCTTAAAAAAAAAGAAAAAAAAATGATATGGGTTATATATTTATTTATTTATTTAATCTTCTTGTACATATAATCAGTAAACTGGCGGGCTTATTGCCTAATGGCAATTTCTTCCAACCAACCAGAGTAAATGTTAAATATACAAAACAATGTGTACTATGGCAATAAGTTAATCACATTGCAAAATAAATAAAGATTACAGAAGAAAAGTAACAAAAAAAAGAAAAAAACACAAAAACAAAGAAGATAGCATATAAAAAACAAATCAAAGCAATGATAGGAAGACTAAGGGATAAGGAAAGGAAGAGGAGAGGAAGATGTAATCAGGTGTTGTCAGATAAATATTTTTGTTTTAGCCTTTTCTTGAAGATGTTTAGTGAGATAGACGACGTAATATCAGGACTTAGGCTATTCCATAGTCTAGCTGAATGTTCTTCAAATGAAGAGCTTAAAAATTCAGAACTATGAATAGGGATAGATAGTAAAGCACGTTCAGCAGATCAAAGTGGACGCCCATGGCTTGAAAGATAAGTGAATTTATCTTTGATATACTGAGGTAAATTTGGATTAAAAAGGACATTGTATAGTAATGACAAGATATGTATATTACGTCGTTGTCGTATCTTGGGCCAATGAAGAAGATTATGGTAGTCAGAAATATGATCGAATTTTTTTAGTCCAAAGAATAATAGGGTTTTGATTTCACCGTTTGACGAAACTTGCCCCCCCCCCAGATATATGAAAATAAAAAAATAAAACATCATGTATTTATCAAAAAGTAAAAAGTTTTACTTTCACATATTGCAGTGTATTTGTTTTTTTTTATTTATTTATTTTTTTAATAATTTACAAAAGAGTATTTTCTTTGTACACTAAACAGTTTGTCAGCGCAAGTTATCTCGTACACTGCAATTACATGGATACTCTGGAATCAAATCATAAACTAGATTATGTATTTAGCTTGTGTGAGTTATTGGGGTTGTTATTTAATTAAGAATACAATATATCAGAAGGTTGCGATTTTAAGTACGTGTTCAAATTACTTCCCAATAACATACATCGCTATATAAGATATGCAATTTGATAATCAGTTAATTAGTAGAATAGAAATAGTAATTGAGTGATGAAGGGTTTCATAATAAAAGAGGAATTACAATATTTACATCTATTTTCGGTTTAAATAAGTCACAATATTATACTTGATAAATTTACAGATTTTCGCGATGTTCGGGTCGATATTAATTTTATACTAATTATTAAAGAATTGACACTGCAATCGCCTCGTCGGTTGATGCGCGAATGGTGAACCGCGCTGCATATTCGGTTCAGGAACTGATGTCCTTCGGCCATCTTCGTTAATATGAATGTGATGCGAGAATATCCGACGAATGACGTTTTCATTGTGGTGTAGGTATAGCCTCGCCACATGTATGTTTATGTTTCACACTCGATTATGTTTCTCCAAGAGGTTTTGTATTTGAATTTTAAACAACAGCGTTTGAAATAACGTGTTCGACAATTTGTGGTTTCACGTGAGGTATTTTTGTAAATTTATCAACTGTATTTGTAGCACACATTACATTTAAATTTTAGCTATTTACACTTCTTCTCCGTATAAAATTTAACTATGACTATGGGGTAAGACGTTTTCACTTCACGTATTAATCAATTGATCTATTATTATTTTGAGATTAATATGGAATATTATGTAATAACTGATTCATGTACTGTAATCAATATTGCAATACATGAATCAGTTGGATATTGAGAGATTTTTCACCTGAAAGACGTGTTAAAAATGTATCGAAATTCTAGTCTTTCATTTACTATCATGCATACATTATTAAATTAATATCAACTTGATAGAGAATCAAGTCTCATATTGTATAGTAAAATATGAAGATAGGATTGGATATGGTACAAGGGGTAGGTGTCTGTATGAAGAGGTGTTATGCAAAGCAGTGGAGCATACAAGACATAGTGGATAAGTACTAACCCACCTGTCATACAAATATCTTCTACCTTGACATGATAATTAATCCCGTGTCAAGATACAAGGCTAACTAACACTTACATCCCAGCCAGCTAGATATCTTATGACAGATATGTCACTGGATCTGATAGTGCCCCCTCTAAAACTTTTTTACAATAATAACAATTTTATCTTATGTTTCCAGTAACGAACATTGTTTTGACTTGTGCCTACCTCACTAGGATTATATTCCGTGATAAGAAAGGTAAATTACAAAAAAAATATTATAATAGTAAAAAAAATAAAGAAAATAAAATAAAATCCATAAAAAACAGTAATTAGGTTAACAACAATTAAGATCTATATGTATCTATCACTGTAGGTACATTTCGACATCGATTTTGTGACTTAAAAATCACACCGTCAATTTTTTTATGTTTGTATTAATTGATTCTTTTTATATATTTAGGAAATTTACATTTGTTAACATTTTTGTGGCAAGAAAACCAAATTGGTGCTGTTAGATGATTGTTCTTCAGTTTCATTTCTAAATATTGGCTGGTAGCAAAATGAAGCATATCTGCTTCCCTTAATTAGGGTTAATACAACATACCTCTGTTGTTATATTGTAGAAATACGAACACCTATTATTAGGTACATTCTTTTTTTGTGGAAGAAGTTAAAATTTTATGAATTAATTTTAAGCATGTGGCGATTTTATCCAACTGGCGATTTGTTCAAGAGAACTTTGTATTCATAACATATCGACAAATTTTCAAGCCAGGATACGCGAGATTTGTATGCACGGTCTACATTTTTCACGGCTTTTCCTACTTTGAAGTCAAAAAACACCAACTTAGAGGCTTCGCAGCACATATGTCCTATATACGGATTTACTCAGAATTCGTAGTAGAACATTATTAGTGTGTCTGTGTGTCTGTGTGTCTGTGTGTGTGTGTGTGTGTGTGTGTGTGTGTGTGTGTGTGTGTGTGTGTGTGTGTGTGTGTGTGTGTGTGTGTGTGTGTGTGTGTGTGTGTGTGTGTGTGTGTCCCTTATAACTTTTGATCCGCTCAATTAACAGAGTCCGAAATTTCAGAATATATAAATAATTATACATAGGTCTACAAAACTCAGAATTTTGAATTTTTATTTCAGTCAGGGGTTATGAACTTTTAAATTTTAAATTTATTTTTCCATATATCTCAGAAACCATAAAAGCTAGAACGCCGAAAATTGGTATGAATATAGACAAATACAAAATCTCAAATTATTTTTTTTAAAAGAATTCCAGAGTTTCTCAAAAATATTTTTTTATAACAAATTTATGTGTTTAACTGCCTATATTTCTAAATTTTTTTAAAAATATCGTACAAAGCCGAAACACCCCAACTATATAATTTATTTTTCTATAAAAAATATTAGCATTGTAATAGTACAACAATTTTTATAAAAATTGAATTTAGTGACGACATCGCTTCATACAATTTGTATGGTAGTCGCATATACACAATATCTAAGAAGACTTAATAGTTTGATACTTCATCTCCAAACATACATACATACCACCATGCTGCGTTCATATTCTGGGTATTATCTTAAAATATTCAATAATTTGTATTTATGGGTTTATAGTTTGGTACATATTCTTCAACTATACATACTATCGCTATCGACAGTTGGATCTCATGTGTTACATGCAACATATTTTTATACCATTATACTATATTTTTCATCATATTTCTTAACTAACGATAATATGCTGAAAATTCAACTTTGTACCATAATGTATGAAACAAATTGCTAGGGTGAGAGTGTATGTGATAAAACCAAAGCCTTTCAGAGATCAAACCAAATCAGGTAGAGATAGTAACTGAACTGTCGTGACACCACGGGCATAGAGTCTGTAGTGAGCTCTACTTCACAGTGCTGTCTCCGGGCAGTCGTTTAGTTTTGCCCATTAGATAATGACGCCACTGTCTGACGTCGTAAATACGTAGTTTCCAGTTACCTGTAGGGACGTAAAGGATTAGTGATGAATCCCTGGGCGTCTCCTTGTGCTGGTGTAATGAATTTCTCAGGTTAGGTGAGAGAAACTTAGCGGCGTACTTGTTGTGCTTCAGTATCAAGCTAGGCGTTGTTCAAAGTTTACAACTGCCTCAGTTTGGTGTTGCGGCTAAACATTATGTTAAACACGCGTATAATAATTACATTCTCATTTAGGGATAGATGCAATTAGGGTTGTTATTTAATTGAGAATATAATATGTATATCAGAAGGTTGCGATTTTTAGTATGTGTTCAAATTACTTCCCAATAATATACATCACTAAATAAGATATTGCAATTTGATAATCAGTTAATCTGTCAGAAATAGAAATAGTAATTGAGTGATCTAGGGTTTCAAAATAAAAGATAACTTACATTTTTTAACAGATTTTTAATTATCTCAATAGAGACGAAGTTGGAATATTTTTATTGTAGGAGAACCGGATAGGAGAACAATGTTTGCGCATATGCAATAATAAAAATATATACGATTACTTACACATTGGTACAAGTAGGTAAATAAGACAAAAAATGACCTTATAAGTCTGGCGCAATTCAGGGGTGACTTCTATGCGAAAAATGCATTGTCACCTCACATATAAGAATTGTAGCTTTCATTATTTACAAAAAACCAATTCTCTCAATAGATGGCGTTACAACAAAAATAAATAAAAAATAATAATATTGTTGTTCATAATTTCACCCATAGATGGCTGTAGTAAGGATTCGTTATTTTCAAGCGAAAAAGAATTTCAGTATTACAATATATAGAAGTTTCAAAATTGAATTGATAGGGATCTCATTAAAAAGGCATAATTGGTGAACGTTGCGCAAGCGCATAGAGTGATCACGTGAGCCAGCCGATGACAGGTCGTAAGCCCTGTAGGTGCCTTGATTTCCCGGTTCTCCTACAAAAAATATATATTCCAACTTCGTCTCTATTGAGATAATTAAAAATTTGTTAAAAAATATCTTTGACTCCCGACAGGGAAAAAAATCCAATGTTTGCGCATATGCAGTAATAAAAATATATTCGATAACTTACATGATTTACATCGATTTAAATAAGTAACAATATTATACTTGATAAATTTACAGATGTTCGTGATGTCTGGGTCGATAATAATTTTACGATTATTACTAAAGTGTTAACACTGTAGTCGTCTTGCCGGTTGATATGCGAATGAGAAACCGCGCTGCTTATTCGGTTCAGGATCTGATGTCCTTCGGCCATCTTCGTTAATATGAATGAGATGCGAGACCATCCGACAAATGACGTATTCATTGACCATATTGGTTGTGGTGTACCATCGCCACACTCTTATTTATACAGAGAATTCCACACTCTATGTACCGCACACAGACAGATTCTGGAAAACTCAAAACGCAAATTGAGGTCTTAAAAATAACATTTCGTTCGATTTTGGACTGCATATCGGTATTCAGTACTTTTGGATTTTTTGAGATACACGTATACAGTCCGACATCCGAGATATATAATTCACCCAACTCCGCTATTCTTTTGGCCACATCCGCTACTCCTGTGTTCTTCCTGATCCATTCATTAGTTTTGTGGTCCCTTAGCTAGATATTCAATATTCTTCTTTCCATCATTCTCTTAGTCAATGCGGGTGTTTCAAAGCTGTAAGTGAGCACAGGGAGAACACAAGCGTCAAAAACTTTTTTCTTTAAATGGATTGGCATATTTGTAGATTTCAGAACATTTGATAATTTTCTGAACGCAGCCCATCCTAGACCTCTTCTTCTTTCCAGTTAAGACATATAGTATTTAGAAGATGGATAAAAATGTGATGAACTGGAGGCCAAGAACAGGAAGCAGAAGTTCGAAATGTACTAATATAATGCTAGTTATTTTTTATAGATAATATAACTATCTTCTAGTTGGGGTGTTTCAGAATTTTTCGATATTCAAAAAAATGGAAATAATGACAGTTAAACACAAACAGTGTTATTTATAAAAATAAATTTGGTTCAATTGAACCCGGTTCAAAGTCTTATTCTGAAATTCAAATATTCTCATATAAGAATAAATAATTCTTGTATGAGAATATTGGAATTTCAGAATAAGACTTTGAACCGGGTTCAATTGAACCAAATTTATTTTTATAAATAACACTGAAAATTTTCATAAAAAAAAGTTTGATTCTGACGTTTTTGTATATATTAACATCACTTTCACATTAATCATTTTTTTGTTTTATGTTCAGAAATGTTGACATCTTAGCACAAGTACAATTGATATTGTTGAAATCTAGAAAACATGGCCTCGTGTATTTATCGATAAATTCCATGTTATTTTACGTTTCGATAACCATAATAAAACATGATAAATGTATTGATAGTTAACAGTATATTTCAACTACCCTCTTTGTTGATTATTTTCCCAGGAATCTTAGTCTATATGTGTACTTAGTTTTGAGATAAAATATGTTTTTAATGTCTTTGAACTGTCAACATGCCTCTGGAAAGCGGAAATTATATTGGTTCAACTGATTAAAAAATTGGGACAAAAAAGTTTTTCTTACAAGCAAATAATTGTATAGAAGAGAAGTAGTTCAAAGAAAAAGGGCCTCCCATTTTCCAATTGGATGCTCCCACAAAGCCCTTTTGTTTTACTTTATAAGACCGTTGGATTTTTTTTGTTTTTTTTTTTTTTTTTTATTGAAAGATCCGACGCCGGGAGGTGGCGTTGTTTTAACACAAGTAATTTTTTTGTTACAAAAAATAAAAAATATTAAGACTGAAAGATTTTTAACTGAAATTTTTTTGGAAATAAGTTCTTTTATTTGTGTGAGTGAGACATGGACTTAAAATAAATACATTTCATAGTAATGATTGGGGTGCTCATATTGTGAGAACTGAAAATAAAAAATAAAGATATAGGTACTCCATTCTATGGAAGAAGCATTAAATAAGAGATCTGTCGTATCGAATAACTGTTTTTTTTTTTCATCATGGCATATCACACAATGTAGGTCGACAAGGTGTGGGGGTGTACCTAACCTTAAAAAAGGAGGCACGACAGATGCGTGTATACCCATGCGTGTATTCGGGTGTACCTCGGTACATTTTTTTTTAATAGAAAAATTATAACTTGTATTTTTCACTTCAATTAGTATACATATATACTTACCATCACGCCATGTCCCTAACAGGGTAAGTGGAGATAATTGAACGCCATACTTTTCTCTCCTGGCACGCAACAATTGCCTCATCAACATTCATACATAGTCTCATAATGTCGTCAATCAGTATCATTCATATAGATTTTCACTATAAATTTTGAATCTGCATACCTATACCATCCCGCCATTTCCCTATTTGGGGTAGGCAGAGAGAACCGAACGCCAGAATCCTTCGTATTGACAGAAATTTCTCACTTTTAAATTTCAATCTCGCTTCTATGCATTACCAAAAATATTATTATGATAAAGTCGACATAACTTCCATAGTACAGGGTATTTACTTTTGATGTGTATCTTGTATAGCATGTGGTATTTAGTTTTGTCCCTCCAGAGTACCTTATCTGTGGTCTATCTCTGTAGATAAGTCATTACGTTGTCCATTAGACTCTTCCTAGGTCCTACCTAAGGGTATGGATCCAATTTGGTTAGACTGATAGATGGAATTAAGGTTCATTTCATCATCCTTCCTTTGTACATATATGACTGAATAACCTCAACTAGCTGGCACCCAGATAGTGATTGTTATAAAATCTGATGTTTTATTACTTGATTTCAAGGAGTTTTGTTAGTTAAAAGGATGAATTTGAAATATTACGAGAGTTGTAAAAGTGTTTTAATTCATATCTAACTAAACTCGTTCATGTTTAAAACCTACATAGGTGTAACATGAATTAACTACTTTAATTATTTATTTATTTATTACAATTTATTTATTTACATACAAAAAAAAACTTTTTTAGTTCATGATAATAACGTTATATTAAAAAAACAGAATTACATAATATATAAAAAAGAAAAAAAAAATAGTATAAAAATGAAATAATGAACGAATAATAATAATATTCGTTTATTATTTCACATATATATATATATATATATATATATATATATATATATATATATATATATATATATATATATATATATATATATATATATATATATATATATATATAATATATATATATATATATATATATATATATATAATAATAATAATAATATATTTATTAAAAATAAAAACACAAACAACAAATACAATAATAACAGTATAAACAAAAAATAGGAAAAAAAAATAACATCAATTAGGAATTCTCCCCGAAAATAAGAAAACCTTGTGCTTCGGGGAGGAGTACAGAAGATAACACCACAAAAATCACAAAAACAACAAAAAAGAGAAAAAAAAAAAAAAAGAAAAATATATATATATTTGATATGAAGAGAGAAAAAAAAAATACACACATACATATATACATGTATATACACACACATATACATATACACACATATACATATATACACACACACATACATACATACACACACATATAAATACACACACATACATACACACACACACACACATACATATATACACATACACACACATACACATACAAAAATAGTACAGTTAACGATACACAACAATGCCTATACAATGCACTCAATCATTCAAGAATATTTAATATGGCACAATGAGACGAAAAGCTATCTAAACCTTTTCTTGAAAGCTAACAGTGAGTCAGAAGGTTTCAATTTTTGTTTCCTTTCTAGCTCATTGTACCATTTTACGCCTAGGAATGAATAGTGGCTCTGACCCAACTTTGTACGTCTCATCGGGAGTCTTAAGCAACCCTCGATTTGTAGCCTTGGAGTTATATATCGTTCGTTATCTATATTAGCAATTAGTTCTTTGACCATCTGACAGACAGCAACCTTCCTGTATATACTCTGCACCGGAGGAACAGGCAATTCATTGTACAACAGGTTAGTGCTATAGTCGCGTGGTCTACTGAGGATTATCTTCAAGATGCTCCTCTGGACCACATACAATTGGTTTAAGGTGGTTACATAAGCTCCTCCCCATGCTACAATTCCGTAACGTAGGATTGAGTGCACCAACGCGTAGTAAACAGAAGTTATTGTTTTTTTATCTAATATGTCACGAAGATTATAGAAAATATAGTACATTTTTCTGACACGGTCAGTGACACAGCTTACGTGTTCCCTCCACTTAACAAGACAATCCACAATCACTCCCAGGTATTTTACTTGATCAGCTCTAGAGAGGATCCTACAGTCGCCACACAAGTCAGACGAACCAGCTGAGCAGATCGAACATTGGTCGCTATGTATAATTATTTTAATATCTGATGGTATTGATTTATATTGATGGGCAAATGGGACAAAGACGGTCTTGTCCACATTAAGGGATAGTAAATTATAATCAAACCACTTTTTTAACAGAGAAATATCCGAGCTAGCTATTTCAGACACTTGAGACCAGGAGTTGCCTTCCACAAGTAGGACGGTGTCATCAGCGTACGCAAGTATCTCTGATTTAAGACCAATCTCAAATAATTGGTTTACGTATAGGATAAAAAGTATTGGTCCCAGAACCGTACCCTGAGGTACTCCGTAAGTGGGGGTTTCACAGTTGCTGAGGTGGTTCCCTATCTTTACACGCTGACGTCTATTCAGGAGATAGCTTTCGATCCATTTTTTCGCTGCTCCGTGTATCCCAACGACTTTAATTTTTTCTACTAACTTAGCGTGGCTCAGACTGTCAAATGCCTTACGTAAATCCACAAATATACCCAGACATTTCTTACCCGAGTCCAATATTTTATAAATATCAGAAGACACTCTAGCCAGAGCGTCTTCTGTGCCCATATGCTCTCTAAAGCCAAATTGCCCACTATGGATTATATTGTTTGAATTTAGAAAACTTGTCAATTGTATCTTTACAACTTTCTCATATATTTTTGCAATGTTAGAGGTCAGGGAGATGGGTCTGTAGTTACCTACTTGTCTTGGATCACCTGATTTAAATATTGGAACTACATGAGTATTTTTGTAAATATCCGGAAAGACACCATTATTTAAGCTAACGTTGATTATATGGGTTAATGGTGACTTTATACTTTCTAAGTTTTGTTTGAGAATTTCCACTGTAACACAATCAAAACCAGGAGAGGATCCACCCTTCATACCACCAATGATTTTGACTATTGCTTCCTCATTTATACATTGAAAGTTACTAAGTTTAGTTTCTACTAATAATTGATTTTCATTGGTTACACTCCCCTGTTGTGAGCTGATTGTATTCGCCAATTTCTCTCCTACTTTCGCAAAATAATTGTTAAAAATATTAGCAACTTCCACAGGAGACTCCTGGGCGTTCCTTATTATGTCATTTTGTAGAATTTCGTGGATATCAAGTCGTCTACGTTTTTTATTTATAAATTCATTTATAGTACACCATACCTTTTTGGGGTTATTCATACTATTGTATTGAGTTATTTTTTTTGAATAATACAAATTTTTTGATTTTTTTATTAGTACCGTAAGAGAATTTTTATATCCATTAAATTTATGTTTAAGTCTATGATCATAAGGGAATCTTTTCATAAGTTTATATAATTTTTCTTTGTGTCTTATCGAGACAATCATGCCGGATGTAATCCAAGGTTTAATGATTCTATATTTGGACTTCTTAGAAGTTACCCCCTCCAAACAATTTGCTTGGGAGATGTGTGAGTCGAGTGTTTCATGAAAATTTCGTGCACATTCGTCGGCGTTCCATGAGTTATAGACTGTATTCCAGGTTTCATTTGCAAGAGTGGACCTGAGTACATTAAAATCTATACGTTTCTTGATGACTGGCATATTGTTTCTGTCGTTTGTATTTTTTGAACAGTGGCTTTGTATATATATAGTAGCGTGGTGGTCAGTAATACTATTTTCCCATATTAATGTTTTTACGTTAGAAAGTTTACTGAGAGAGGTGTTAGTCCAGAAATGGTCTAAACAAGAGGAAGTCTGTCCTTCCACCTCCCTCGTATATAATGTGGTACAAAGTTTATAATTTAGAGAACTAAGAGTATCAATATATTCATCTCTTTCCCTATGTTTATTGTTTTGAGATACGTTAATATTAATATCTCCCGCCACTAAGACATTTTTACATTTATTTTGAGACAAAATATCATGAAGGTTTTCACAGAAAATTGATGTGTTTGATTCATGTGTCCGGTATATGGCATATATATTGAAGTTATTTTGACCTATATCAAATTGTATAAGCAGACAATTCGTTCCATTTACATTAGTCAATTCCAAAGTATTAACTGAAAATTTGTTTGTCACAAATACTACTACACCACTGCATTTGTTTATTATATGTTCTGTGCAATAATAGTGGTAATTCGGTATATTATATGTACAGTTATCGTTTCGTAAGTGAGCCTCAGTCAATATTATAACATCAGGTTTAACGAGCAGAAAGTTTAAATGTACCAAAAATTGATCAAAATTCCTTCTCATACTTCTTATATTCTGTTGTAAAACTATGAGTGCGCCATTCGTGTTACTTTCTAATTTAAATTCATGATTACAATCGTTGATCGTATTACATTTGATCTCCTTTACATTAAAACTTCTATCAATATCCCATAACAGGTCATCATCTAACATTTTGGCATTTGAAATAAATATTTTTTGACATTATAAATTAGATAGTAAGAAAGGAGAGATACTCCCGCAGAAGGATAACAGTTCAACGCAATGTGAATAATGGAAATCAGATTTCTTTGATTAAATCGATTTATCACAGTGCTCCTATTATAAGTAGTAAAGAATACTTGGCTAAAGGTGATAATTATATAGACAAAACACACTGAATATACATCATAATCACAATATTTAGTCGACACATAGGTACATAAATAGTCGATACATCGATACACAAGTCGTATAAAGACTGTCATATTAAGTGGAGTAAACTCACCGAAAGGTTCACTGTTATTGGTTGAAAACAGATACTTATTTAATTTAGTGCATCTACTCAACGAGGTGCATTCAATCCTACCCTCTTGATGCGCGTACATAATATTATCGTACTTGATGAACCCATTCGTTGGAAATTCATAATGACATTCTAATAAAATATTAAACTTCATAAATGAATAGGTTCTATGTGTCGAAAAATGTATAAGTTTTATGTCAAAAAATGTATCAGTTATCACAATTGGGCCACAATAGTTATTCACCTGAGCATAGTAAAAAATCATACATCGGCTGTCAAATACAGATAGAAGTAGTGACAGTAACTCGGATACACAGCGACACAAACTGTGATTCCCAGGACGGACATTCATAGATACGTATATACTTTCGACGCAAAATATTATTTTACAAATACAGGGTGCCTCACGTGGCTCAAAAACAAAAAAAAATATATAAAATTTAAAAGTAATTATGACGGAGACACTGATTAACACGCACTGGTCTAGTCAATAGTCTACATTTTGTCTTGCTCTCTCTAGCATGAAACCAAGGTACGAGCATGTTTCTTTGTCCATAGCACTATGAGAGCAGTTGTTTTTTCTTTTGTATTTGTTGTTTCCATAGACGCAATTGCTGCAAACGGGAGGCTGGTTCAAATTCAGACAATCCTTGAATTTATGATCACCACTGCAGTGGGAGCAGATGGGTTCCTTACTCCTGTTCATGCAATCCGAAGAAGAGTGACCCACTCTTAAACAGTGGTAACATTGTACAAGCAGATTCGCGTCCCTAACCGCAACACGCTGATATCCTAGGTTGATTTTGCAGCTTTCCATTATTTTCTTTCTTATTTTGGAGGTGGCCTCCACCAGTAGTTCAACTGCTCTGTTGTCATTTTTTCTTTTTATTACCTTAACTAGATTAATCCTCTCACCAGCGTCAATGAGACACTGAAGTGTAGAATTTTGAGCACAGATGTCAACATTGAAGCACTTTTCATCATAATCACTAAGAACACCTCCTACAATTAGCTTCGGATTTCTCTTTTTCAACTGCGTAGCGCTGTAGATCCCATTGAACTTCTCATTTAATACACTCGTCAGGAGGCTAGCATCCTTAATTGAGGGGCATAATATCAATACTTTACCAATTTTTGTTTTCCTCATACTATCTACTGCTACACCGATTTCCGCGGGATTAATTATATAATATATATATATATAGATCCCACTACATTTTTTGCGTCCGCCAAATATCCGACAGATCGGCGTCCACCACTTCTACTTATTATTTTAGGTTTATGTCAGTGAATTTAGAGCTATTTGTTGCTCACAATCATTGTAGCCATAAGGTTTTTCTTGTAAATTGAAAAATATAAATATTCAGTTTTATCCTATTTTGGTACGTTTGACACGTCATTTTCATACTTGCGTCCATGTGTATATTTTTTGTATATTTTACAAATATCTTCCTATAGTTTTCACGTCCATTTTTTTATCTTTATTACTGCGTCCGGTGTATATTTTTTGTATATTTTATATATTTCTTCATATAGTTTTCACGTCCATTTTTCTATCTTTATTACTACTTCCGGTGTATATTAAAAAACTTTCCTATGCATAATTGACATCATACTTGCGTCCATGTGTATTTTTTTCGATATTTCGTATATTTTATATAGTTTTCACGTCCATTTGTTCTAGCTTTATTACTACGCCTTCTGTACACAGGCGATTCTTAGTGTGTACATAAGTGCACTACACTGCCTTCTAAAATTAATAAATATATATTATATCAAAAAAACTTATTCAAAACACTTGCAAAAATACGTTATAATGGTACCTAGTAACTTTGTTAGTAGATGCGTGTTTGTATATAGCGCCAAAATTCGTATATTATAGGATTGTGTGCATAATTTATATGAACGTAATTTTTCTACATATTATCTCATACTAATACGAAATTTTGCCGATCCGTGATTGTGAGCGACACAGATAGCGCTTCATTGGTATGTGTTAGAAAAGGACAGAACACTGTCCCGGTCCGTGCTTTGCTCCAGACATGCGTATTGAAGACATAAATACTGTCCATAATGAGTTAACATCAACATGCGTAATAACAACATTTTACTTATTATTTGTAAGGATTATTTTACATTAACTTACGTACAATGTTATGACAAACATCTGTGGTGTGATTGTGAAGTTTGTCCAAATGTTCATTAGTGTCAGAGTAAAATTAAAAACATCTTTTGTTATATCAATAAGGATATTAAAAAAAATATATCAATTAAATTGCTCGTTCTATATTATAGGGATGTTTATTTCAATGTCGATGGACTGATATTATCAATTTAACAACTATGTTTTTTTAAATACCTACGATGTTTAGAAACATATTGTGAATTATTGTTCAATTTATTGACAGCTTACTGTTGAGTCCAACGGTGTTTTTATACGCAGTTTTGAAGAAAACTACATTATTATAACATAAGACCATCTCAATGTTTTTTCAACGATGTTACACCAACGTACATTTGATCTCTATCCTAGAGTTTTATACAATAGTGTAATCGAAAGGCATGCACAAATTTAAGAGCGTTGAACTTTTTTTTTAATTTTCATATAGATATCAACCGGGAGTATAACATCTAGGATTTTATGAATCTTTTATATATTTTGAAGTACTCATATATTATACAAATAACAAAAGTTTTTATTTGATTTTTTTGTTGTGATATATTTAGTCAAAAGATAATTTTGTGTTAAAAAATGTTGGGGAAATTCATTATTTAAATATTATATAAAACACAACATAGGTACCTAGGTACTTTGTTTAATGTCACTATTTATTAGATGAACATCATATAAATTTAATATGTACCCAAACATTATTTCTTTGAAAATAAATAATAGAATAAAACAAAATTCAAAGGCTCGCCATTGAAAAAATATATAAATATAAAAATAATAATAAATACTTCCTTGCACCCTGTGCATGTGGCCATTTCATTGCTATTCGACAATTTCATCTAATTTATTTACCTAGTGTTTCCAGCCCCGATAAGCAAGAGTTACGTGAGAAATAATTTTAAATAAATTTATAAACATGAATGTAGATACCTACATATTATGTTTATGTAAAAATGAACTGCAGATAATTTCAATCACGAGCCGCCTATGCTTCTGATCGTGGTACATAATCAATAATCAGAGTGTCTATCGTCCGAATATGGGCTCCGGTTTTTCTATTTGACTTCAAAGTTGGAAAAACCGTAAAAAATATAGACCCTACATACAAATATCGCGTATCCTGGCTTGAAACATTGTCGATATGTTAAGAGAACAAAGTTCTTTTAAACAAATTGATGGTTGGATCAATATTTAGGAACTAAAACACTGAACGAAAATGAATATCAATATTCGATGGATACCTCGACTATTATAAATTTGATCATTTTTAAAGAAACTAACACACTGAACGAAAATCAATATTCGATTGAAATCTTGACTATTATAAAACTAGTTGCATGAAACACACGAGATCCAACTGTCGATAGCGATAGTATGTATAGTTGAAGAATAAGTACCAAACTATAAAATCATTAATCCAAATTATTGAATATTTTAAGATATTTTGTTTTTTATACTAGTTGCATGTAACACATGAGATCCAACTGTCGATAGTGATAGTATGTACAGTTGAAGAATAGGTAAGTACGAAACTATAAACCCATAAATACAAATTATTTAATATTTTAAGATATTTGGTTTTCTATACAACACATGTACCTAGGTATGTATGTCAAGATAGGATAGTATGGAGGTCAGTCCTTTGATCCTACCCAGAATATGAAAACAGCATGATGGTATGTATGTATGTTGGGAGATTAGTATCAAATTATTAAGTCTTCTTAGATATTGTGAGTAGGCTACTTCCATACAAATTGTATGAAGCAATGTCGTCACTAAATTCAATTTTTATAAAAATTATTAAAAAAAAATTGAGATGTGCTAATACAATCTTAATATTTTTTATAGAAAATTAAATTATCTAGTTGGGGTATTTCGGCTTTTTTCGATATTTTTAAAAAGTTTGGAAATATAGGCAGTTAATCTCATAAATTTATCATAAAAAAATATTTTTATTTATAAAAAATGTTTGAGAAACCCTGGAATTTTAAAAAAAAAAACAAATTTGAGATTTTGTATTTGTCTATGTTCATACCAATTTTCAGCTTTCTAGCTTTTATGGTTTCTGAGATATATGGAAAAATAAACCAAAATTTCAAAAGTTGATAACCCCTGACTGAAACAAAAATTCACAATTCTGAGTAAAAACGTTTTGTAAGCCTATAACTGTATATATATTCTGAAATTTTGGGCTCTGTAAATTGAGCGAATCAAAAGTTATAAGGGGGGGACGGACACACACACACACACACACACACACACACACACACACACACACACACACACACACACACACACACACACACACACACACACACACACACACACACACACACACACACACACACACACACACACACACACACACACACACACACACACACACACACACACACACACACACACACACACACACACACACACCACACACACACACACACCACACACACAGACACACAAAACTCACATAAAATGTTCCACTCCGAATTCTGAGTAAATCCATGTATGGGAACATATATGCTGCGAGGCCTCTAGTTCGTGTTATTAGCATGCAAAAAGTCCACTACACCATACAAAATTTTCCTTCGTACACGCATCTTGGCTTAATAATGTCGATTCATTAAGAGAATTGAATTCTCATGAACGAATCGACAGTTGGACAACACATGTAGGTATGTATGTTAAGATAGGACAGTATGGAGGTCAGTCCTTTTCTCCTACCCGGAATATGAAAACAGCATGATGGTTTGTATGCATGTTTGGAGATTAAGTATCAAACTATTAAGTCTTCTTACATAATATTGTGTATAGGCGACTACCATACACATTGTATGAAGCAATGTCGTCACTAAATTCAATTTTTATAAAAATTGTTAAAAAAATTGCGATGTACTACTAGAATACTGCTATTTTTTATTGAAAATTAAATTATCTAGTTGGTGTGTTTCGGATTTTTTCGATATTTTTAAAAACTATGGAAATATAGGCAGTTAAACTCATAAATTTATCATGAAAAAAAAATTTATTTAACAAAAAATGTTTGAGAAACCCTGGAATTTTTTTGAAAAAACTTATTTGATATTTTGTATATGTCGATGTTTATACCAATTTTCAGCGTTTTAGCTTTTATGGTTTCTGAGATATATGGAAAAATAAAGTAAAATTCAAAAGTTGATAACCCCTGACTGAAACAAAAATTCAAAATTCTGAGTATAAAAGTTTTGTAGACCTGTAAATATTCATATATTGTACTAAGATTGTGTGTGATTGTCATACATAAATTATTGACAGCTTAGCAAGTTATTTTTTTTTCAGTTCAACAAGTTAGCGGCGCGATAATGATTATGTTGTGCATATTATATGTGTTTATTAGTTTAAAAAATCAAAACAGATTAATAGCTCTACATGTTAATAATTTTTTTATTTTTTTATTTTTATTTATTTCTATCCAAAAATATACAGTATATATGAGATACAAAATATCTTAAGATAATATAAGCTTATTCATACATAGTTAACATACAATGTAAATATAAGTTATCTCATTTCAATAAATATCAATTTACCACTTCACTGGTGCTTACATAGTTTAGGCCATATCTTTTTGTTTGTATCTTTGTTACTAGCCCCCTCACTAGGCATAGCCTGTGCTAAGGTGAGCTAGTTTTATGTTATTGTCTATTACGTTGTTTATTTATAGATACATTTACATATAATATAAGTACATGTACATACATACGCTACGCATTCAAACGTATGCATCTTTCCTTCTAAATACAATATTTCATTTTGAGTCATGCACACACAACCAAAAATTGTGGAAATAAATTATTTGTTTCACTTTTTTTCAATTTCAAATAATATGATGTTTGTATCCGCTTCATCTTTGAACTTAAAAAATCGATCACATTTCCTCTTACCGTAATCTTCTCAATTTGCCTAAGATACAACAGCGATATATACTTTGTCACTTCTATACAATACGCTCTTTAACCCTATGTAATTCACCGCAGTAGGTACATTAAAACCAAATTCACCTATTTATCTAATCACGGCCTATCGCTTCGATCTGCTGAACGTACTACATTAAGTATCCCAATATACAACACTGAATTTTTCAACTCAACCTTTGAAGTATGTTCAGCAAGACTCTGGAATAATTTGAGTCCTGATATAAATAACTTCGTCAAACTCGCTTTCCATTTTCAAGAAAAGACTAAAGCAGGGATATCTCTCCGAAAATACCTGATCCCTCTCCTTTTCCTTCCTTCCCTTTGCTACGTAATATTTACTAAAGAAGGAATATTTACCCCTTGACACCTGATCTCGGTTTCCTCTTCTTGTTCTTTCCCAATCCTTTTTTTTTTGTTATGCTATTATTTTATTTTTCTTATTGTTTATCTTGGTGTTATGTATATTTTCTTTGTTCTTTTTTAGCTTTCATTTTTTGTTGATGTAGGTACATATATAATTCTGTCAATCTGGTTGTTTGGAAAAAAATGCCTAATGGCAATAAGCCCGCTAGTGTGCTTTATATTTGTTTATATTATGTACAAAAAGATAAATAAATTAATATGAATTTTATTCTTATTATTAGGACGCGTTTCGCCTAGTAAGGGCCTTATATTTTCTGTCTATAAAATATACTTAGGTTTTAACATCAAGATGACACAATAATTAGATATGTTTAGCTCAAATTTAATGTCACGGATTATTGCGCTAAAAATCAGATGAACATATTATCCACATCTCAAAATGAAGAATATCTATTATTAAAAAGAAGGCTACGACTATTTACACGACTCAATCATAGACGAAAACCAAAAATAACCACAGAAAACGCAGATAAGTCAAGTTATAAAAATATTTACCTTTGTTTATACTCTGTTATAATTGTAGATCTCGATAAAAAAATGATTTATAAAATTAAGTAAATGTAATGAGATGCCTATATTATTTATTTTTTCTTCAAGTTGGTTTCCATGATGCATTTTTATGACCATTGAAAAAATGACAGAGGTAAATATTTTTGTATTTTGATTTATCTGCGCTTTCTATGGTTATAAATGACCTAAAAACATTGACGACGTCAGAAAATTTGTCGTGTAAATAGACACTTTTTGTCGTGTAAATAGACCGGAATTGGCGGGAAAAGCGTTTTCCCGCCAATTCCGGTCGAAAAAAAATAGTGGCACCGTAAAAAGAAAATAATGATAGACTTAAGACAATTATTTTGAAAGAACAACCTTTAATTCTAAATATTACGAAATACATTATTAAAACTGAATTACTAACTCATGCACCATATTATAATAAATTCCCTCGAGGTTACTTTAATATAGTTATCGTTTTCTACATTTAAAACAATTACGATACACCCTATAAGTTAAAAAATACACTATCAATTATTTTTTTCTAAATGGCATATACGACATACTTAGTAGGTATACATTGCAGATAATATTGAATCATTTTGTGCAAAATATTTGGCAGAAGAAAATAATTATTGTTTTACGTATATATTTTAATAAATAATTTAACATAAAAATGTTTAGGAATAACAAATATTTTTCAATTATTTTGTGTATATTTTGATGATTTTATTTCAATTAAGATACATAGGTTAGACTTAAATCACTCAAAAAGTATAGTAAAACGTTTTAGACTTCAATGTATCTCTATATACTTAGTGCAGATCATTGAACAAATTAGTAAGTACTTGGAGTAAGTTACTTTTAAATTGTTTGTGCGGAATGTTTAGTTTTAATATATCTTTCATTATGTTAAGAGTTATGTACACTTAATTAACTTTTTAATTGTTTGTGTGAATGTTTAGTTTTAATATCTCTTACATTATTTTAAGTATAGATCATTGAACTATTCAGTACTTATGTAGTGTGAGTTACATACACTACAATTACTTTTTAATTGTCTGTGCGGAATGTTTATTTTTAATATCTCTATATTATACATATGTGCAGATCATCGCACTACATAATGTTAAGATATTTATAAAAAGATTTGACAAATACGACTAGATCAGGGGCAAGTCCGGCCAAGAAGTGAAATCCTGGATATAATTATATTAGATATCTTAAGATATTATAGAATCCACATGAAAATTATATCCTTGATATGGGTAATCGTGAGGGTTTTGATTTCACCGATTGACGGGACTTGTCTCCTTGAGTTTAAAATACATTAAATATCTGTTGTGCATAAAAATAATACAACTTAGTGCAGAATATTTCTTACCCAATAAACTTTCAGTTTCGGAAATTAAATGATGTAAGTGCGTATTTTTAAATAACAAACCCTCATTCATGAAAAAAAAATACCTGATGTTATTGATCACATGGCTATTCTCATGATTTTACCATCCAAATACGTGGACAGTATGGAGGTCAGTCCTCTTTCCCAACCCGGAATATGAAAACAGCCTGATGGTATGTATGTATGTTTGGAGATAAAGTAACAAACTATAAGGTCTTCTTACATAATATATTGTGTAATGTGTATAGACGACTACCATACCATACTTAGGAAGCATGTTTCAGCGTGATGGAAGATTGGAAAAAGATATTGAAAGGAGAGTAACGGCAGGTAATAGAGTGAACGGTGCATTAAGATCGGTAATGGCAGACCCAATTATTTCGAGGCAAGCGAAGCTCGCGGTACACAATGGTATCGTCGCACCGACTCTTATGTAAACTAGTGAGACATGGACATGGCAGAAGACGCATGAAAGTAGAATTAACTCGGTTGAAATGAGGTCACTAAGACGAATGTGTGGTAAAACGATGTATGATAGAATAAGAAATGAGGATATTAGACGAGAATGTATGATTGAAAGAAATATCGTAAGTAAGATTAAAATAAATGCCCTAAGGTGGTTCGGCCACATAGAAAGAATGAAAGATGACCGTCTGACAAAAAAAGTATACAAGTCTGATAAAAGAGGAACGAAAAGTAGAGGTCGGCCAATAAAAATTTGGCACGATCACATAAATGGGATT
Source organism: Molanna angustata (assembly GCA_963576475.1). Taxonomy (NCBI): domain Eukaryota; kingdom Metazoa; phylum Arthropoda; class Insecta; order Trichoptera; family Molannidae; genus Molanna; species Molanna angustata. The sequence goes on from OY754985.1 coordinate 17,153,637, forward strand.
TTGAAATATGGTGATGTTAGAAGTAAGAATAGAAGAGCGTGTATGAGACGATGTATGAACGTGAATGAAGCGAGGAAGGTATTTCAAGAGAGAGGAGTCTGGCATTCGGTTCTCTCTGCCTACCCCAAATAGGGAAATGGAGTGATGGTATGGCTATGGGACTACCATACAAATTGTATGAAGCGAAGTCGTCACTAAATTCAATTTCAATAAAAAATGTTAAAAAGAAATTGAGATGTACTGCTACAGTGTTGATATTTTTTATAGAAAATTAAATTATCTAGTTGGGGTATTTCGGCTTTTTTCGATATTTTTTAAAACTTTGGAAATATAGGCCGTTAAACACATAAATTTATCATAAAAAAATGTTTTTCCTAATAAAAAATGTTTGAGAAACTCAAGAATTATTTTTAAAAAACTTATTTGAGATTATGTATTTGTCTATTTGTGGTACCAATTTTCAGCGTTCTAGCTTTTATGGTTTCTGAGATATATGGAAAAATAAAGTAAAAATTCAAAAGTTGATAACCCCTGACTGAAACGAAAATTCAAAATTCTGAGTATAAAAGTTTTGTAGGCCTATTACTATTTATATATTCTGAAATTTTGGGCTCTGTGCATTGAGCGAATCAAATGTTATAAGGGGGGGGGGGACACACACAGACGTCATGACTCACAAAATATAGATAAATAAAAAATATCAAATTGACGTTTTCCAAAAAATTCTAGAAATTCTCAAACATTTTTTATTAATAAAAATATTTATCATGATAAATTTATGTGTTTAACTGCCTATATTTCCAAAGTTATTAAAAATATCGAAACAAGCCGAAACACCAAAACGAGATAATTTAATTTTCTATAAAAAATATTAACATTGCAATAGTAAGTAGGTACGCGCATCAGAGTAACAATAAACAAATTGATAGTTTTATGAACGATGTAAAAATAAAAGTAAGTAGGTACGCGCATGAGAGAGTAACAATAATCAAATCAACATATAGTATGAACTTTGTAAAACTGAAAGTAAGTAGGTACACGCACGAGAGAGATTAGGTATCAATACATATATCGACAGTTGTATGAAGTCGTAAAAATAAAAGTAAGTAGGTAGGTAAGCGCTTTTTCAAGGCAATATTTAAAATGCGTTGAATTGTATTCATTTTATCGCGAAGGTCACAGAGACATGGTAGAACAGTATTGAGTGCAGACGCAAGACGATCGGAGCCATATATATAAATCAACTTCAAAATATACTCCGAACAAATCTCCGTGCGGCCAAGGTCAACATGTAATATTTTGCCGCGGATGCAAAACGATCGGTGGCTTAGTAAAAATATACACCTTTAAAATATACACTGAACAAATCTCCGTGCGGCCAATGGTTGAACTAATAATATTCATTTCAAGATATTTTGATATTTTTTTTGCTTCCATGTAAATTTTTGCCAGTTGATTCTCTATGGTATAAGCAACAGAATGGTAGTTTTTGGCGTGAAAATTATCTTGCGTCCGTATACCGGACGCGAAAAGTTGGTGGACGCAACAACCCTATACGAATTTCACATAGGTGACGCAACAAGTATTGCGGGATATATATATATATATATATATATATATATATATATATATATATATATATATATATATATATATATATATATATATATATATATATATATATATATATATATATATATATATATATATATATATATATATATATATATATATATATATATATATATATATATATATATATATATATATATATATATATATATATATATATATATATATATATATATATATATATATATATATATATATATATATATATATATATATATATATATATATATATATATATATATATATATATATATATATATATATATATATATATATATATATATATAGAAAGGCAAATTACAAATAGAAAACGAGTGGGTTGTGGCCAACGCTAAATTCCTCACTAACAAGTCATTCTATAAAGTATTGAGATTTTGTATGGAAACAATTCAGCATTACTTTTTTATTTAAATATTTTATTATGATAACTAAATAATTCTTACATACATACCATCACGCCATTTCCCTATTTGGGGTAGGCGGAGAGAACCGAACGCCAGACTCCTCTTTCTTGACATACATTCCTCGCTTCATTCACGTCCATACATCGTCTCACACACGCTCTTCTATTATTCTTACTTCTTACATCACCATCTTTCAAAATCCCATTTATGTGATCGTGCCAACTTTTTCTTGGCCGACCTCTACTTTTCGTTCCTCTTTTATCAGCCTTGTATACTTTTTTTGTCAGACGGTCATCATTCATTCTTTCTATGTGGCCGAACCACCTTAGGGCATTTATTTTCATCTTACTTACGATATTTCTTTCAATCATACATTCTCGTCTAATATCCTCATTTCTTATTCTATCATACATCGTTTTACCACACATTCGTCTTAGTGACCTCATTTCAACCGCGTTAATTCTACTTTCATGCGTCTTCTGCCATGCCCATGTCTCACTAGCATACATTAGAGTCGGTGCGACGATACCATTGTTTACCGCGAGCTTTGCTTGCCTCGAAATAATTGGGTCAGCCATTACCGGTCTTAATGCACCATTCACTCTATTACCTGCCGTTACTCTCCTTTCAATATCTTTTTCCAATCTTCCATCACGCTGAAACATGCTTCATAAGTATAAATATTCATCGACTTGTTCTAATTGTACATTCTCCACTCGTATCTCGCATTTTGTTCGTCTTTCGCTCTCCTCAAATACCATCACTTTAGATTTAGTTGCATTCATTCTCAATTCATTTTGCATGCATCCATCGAATACTATTTTAACCAAACATTCCAAGTCTTCCACGCTTTCAGCCATTAATACTTTGTCATCCGCATACATTAGATAAATAATTCTTAAAAATAATATATTTCTTCAATGCCATTTTACTTATTTGAAAATATTTTTTTTAAATATTTTAAGTTTACTGAGCTTGGGGTGATAAGATTGGTGTGTAGACATACAAGAATGTGTCTTGTTTTCTTTTATAAGGTTATGTATACCCGCACACCTGTCGCTGGTTACCGTCCACTGTGGGATATGGCGTGATGGTATAAATGAATGAAGGAATGAAAGAGTTTTAAATTTAATTTCGAATTATAATTACTATATAAACCTGTCAATACTATTTTTTTTGCACATTATTTTTATTTTATTTTCTCGGGGAACTAAAAGTTACTATGTCAAATATTAATTTTACGCGCTACCAATAAAAAACAAGTTGCCACATGCTGGAAACTGATGATATTTATCATCTCACAGATCCAGACTGAAAACACAAAAAAAAACTGTGTCTCCACCTGGAATAGAACCCGGGACCTATCGTTCAGAAGTCAGATATCTAACCAACTGAGCCACGAAGGTCGACAGTATACCTACAAAGATATTAAAAAAAATAAGATTATTAAGTTTTTTATATTTTTAAAATTGAACAGGTACCAGTTTTTTATCATTTGGTGATGCTGACAATATTGTATTAAAATATTGTTTTCAATCAAACGACGAAATTTATTGTCCTGAGAAAGAAGCGGTTTAAAACGTTTGCATACAATAAATTACTCATTCTTATTTTAGACAACGTGAAATTAAATTTATTGTACTGAGAAAGAAGAGGCCGCTTTTAAGCGGTTGTATAAAATAACTGATTCTCAGTTAACACAAAGTGAATTATGCGTACTTAATGAATACAATTTACTGTCCAAAGAAATACTGGCGGTTTTAAACGGTTGCATAAAGTAACTCATTCTTAGTTAAGACAAAGTGAATTATAAGTAGGTACTTAATAAATACAATGCATAAAATAACTCATTCTAAGCTAAGACACACTCAATTATAATTAGGTAGTTAATAAATACAATTTATTGTCATAAGAAATACGGTCGGTTTTAAACGATTGCATAAAGTAACTCATTCTTTGTTAAGCCAAAGTGAATTATACTTAAGTACATAATAAATACAATTTATTGTCCTAAGAAATACGGTCGGTTTTAAACGGTTGCATAAAATAACTCATTCTTAGTTAAGGCAATGTGAATTATACGTACTTAATAAATAAAATTTATTGTCCTAAGAAATACGGCCGGTTTTAAACGGTTGCATAAAGTAACTCATTCTTAGTTAAGCCAAAGTGAAGTATACGTACTTCATAAATACAATTTACTGTCCAAAGAAATACGGTCGGTTTTAAACGGTTGCATAAAGTAACTCATTCTTAGTTAACACAAAGTGAATTATAAGTACTTAATAAATGCAATTTATTGTCCTGAGCGGTTGCATAAAATAACTCATTCTAAGTTAAGACACACTAAATTATAATTACTTAATAAATAAAATTTATCGCCCTAAAAATACGGTCAGTTATAAACGGTTCCATAAAATAACTCATTCTTTGTTAAGATAATTATAAGTATGTGGATACTTAATAAATAATATTGTATAAATAAATTATTTGAATATCCTTTAAATCAACACAAACTTATAAATAAGTTTTGTTTTGGCAAATTTAATTTTTTATTTGGTATTGATTTCGTCTTAACATTTATTAATACTCCACCTAAAAAAATAACGATTTTATTGTTAATAAAATTTTATTTGACGTAAGTCGTATGAAAATATCGTTCGTTACTCATTTGTATAACATAAAAAATATATATTATGTTGTGTGAATATGGGAAAATTTTTGAAAAACCACCCTTGCCTATTGGCGTGGAAAGTTCTCATAAATATGAATACATTTTTTATATTACGCAACGCACACATATTACGTTTTTGTGTACAAATACTAAACACATCTAAAAACATCCATGAATATAATATGAGATTTTTCTTTGCGAAATTTCAACGGGTATGGATATTATATATTTTTTTTTGTAATACATCTTTCATCGATTCCAGAAATTTTTGAATGGAATATAATAATATAAGATTATTTACATTAAAAGTATTTTTGGTAGAGGAAATTAGTACATAAACATATTTTTTCTCCTTTAAGTAGATCAGTTGGTCTGTAATACAAAAACTATGCCTCCTGAGAAGACAAAGTCCAACTATCCTTCGATGGTCTTCCGGGTAGACGGCCGACCAGAAGGGATTTCACTTGCTGTCATATACGCAAGTCTATCAATGTCGATTCTGGATATCTGGTTCCTCCAATGTCTTCTTCTGGATCTACTCCACCGAAAGATGTCCTCTATTTCACACGTTTTCTTATTTCAACACTGCGAACACGATCTCGGAGAGTTTTTCCAGTTATTGACTTGGAACTTTCATTTCCGTTGTCCTAAGGAGCCCCTTGGTTCGCGATTCCACATCATCTGTCAATACTACGTCAATACGCATGTGTTTATTTTTACAGACCATATTTTTAGACATTCCATATTATCATATACGGCAGATGCTTTATTAATATGTTCGCGGACTTCAGTGTATAGGTCGTTATACCTGCAGATCTCTACTCCTAAATATTTGAAACACACTACTTACTTCACCGGCTTATCATCAACAAATTTGTTTTTTTTTTATTATTTGTTTTTATTTTTGTTTATACTAGATGTAATAAATTGTATTTTTTATCTAAATAAAATATATACAATACAATACAATAAAGATACTTAATTTGAGAAAATATTTATTCTATTTATTTTTATTAAGCATGCAAACAATATTACAAACGCCATTCTTGTCAATTCAATATTATAATAAATACTTCATCATAATATGCTTTTTCTTCTTCTTCTTATTTTAGATCGTAGATCTGTTTTTTCGAGAAAGCTATTCCTGTGAAGCTGAGGTCCAGCTATCCTTCCACCTCTTCGGTGGTCATCCGGGGAGGCAATGCCTTAGTGGGATTTTGTTTGCCGCTATGAATGGGATTCGAGATGCATCCATCCTGTTGACATGCTTTTTCAGTATTTATATATTTTTTTTATATTCTATCACTTTTATCCCTATCTAAAATTCTAATCAAGTGCATTTTTTCTTTGTACCTTCTCTTTGGGAAATAATGTAATTTCACATATACACATAAATCAACTTTATCTATACTAGTTGCATGTAACACATGAGATCCAACTGTCGACAGCGATAGTATGTATAGTTGAAGAATAAGTACCAAACCCATAAATACAAATTATTTATTATCCAACTGTCGATTTGTTCAGGAGAACTTTGTTCTCTTAACATATCGACAATGTATCAAGCCAGAATACGCGAGAATTGTATGGAGAGGTCTACTTTTTTCACGGCTTTTCCAACTTTGAAGTCAAAAAACACCAACTTAGAGGCTTCGCAGCATATATGTTCCATACACGGATTTACTCAGAATTCGGAGTAGAACATTTCGTGTGTCTGTGTGTGTGTGTGTGTGTCTGTGTGTCTGTGTGTCTGTGTGTGTGTCCCCCCCCCCTTATAACTTTTGATCCGCTCAATTTACAGAGCCTAAAATTTCAGAATATATAAACAGTTACAGGCCTACAAAACTTTTATACTCGGAATTTTGAATTTTTGTTTCAGTCAGGGGTTATCAACTTTTGAATTTTTATTTTATTTTTCCCTATATCTCAGAAACCATAAAAGCTAGAATGCTGAAAATTGGTATAAACATAGACAAATACAAAATCTCAAATTAGTTTTTTCAAAAAAATTCCAGGGTTTCTTAAACATTTTTTATTAAGAAAAGTATTTTTTTTATGATAAATTTATGAGTTTAACTGCCTATATTTCCATTTATTTTTAAAATATCGAAAAAAGCCGAAACACCCCAACTAGATAATTTAATTTTATATAAAAAATATTAACATTGTAGCAGTACATCTCAAATTTTTTTTAACAATTTTTATAAAAATTGAATTTAGTGACGACATCGCTTCATACAATTTGTATGGTAGTCACCTATACACAATATCAAAGAAGACTTAATAGTTTGATACTTCATCTCTAAACATACAATATACATATACCATCATGCTGTTTTCATATTCCGGGTAGGAAAAAAAGACTGACCTCCATACTATCCTATCTTGACTACCTAGGTACATGTGTTGTATAGAAAACTAAATATCATAAAACTAGTTGCATGTAACACATGAGATCCAACTGTCGATAGCGATAGTATGTATAGTTGAAGAATATGTACCAAACTATAAACCCATAGATACAAATTATTGAATATTTTCAGATATTTTGTTTTCTATACAACATATGTAGGTATGTATGTCAAGATAGGATAGTATGGAAGAAGATCCTTTTTCCTACCCAGAATATGCAAATTGCATGATGGTATGTATGTATGTTTGGAGATGAAGTAACAAACTATTAAGTCTTCTTACATATTGTGTATAGGCGACTGCCATACAAAATGTATGAAGCGATGTCGTCACTAAATTCAATTTTTAAAATAATTGTTAAAAAAAAATTGAGATCTTCTTCTACAATGTTAATATTTTTTATAGAAAATTAAATTATCTAGTTGGGGTGTTTCGGCTTTTTTCGATAATTGTAAAAGTTTTGGAAATATAGGCAGTTAAACTCATAAATTTATCATAAAAAAAATATTTTTCTTAATAAAAAATGTTTGAGAAACCCTGGAATTTTTTTGAAAAAACTAATTTGAGATTTTGTATTTGTCTATGTTTGTACCAATTTTCAGCGTTCTACCGTTTATGGTTTCTGAGATATATGGAAAAATAAAATAAAAATTCAAAAGTTGATAACCCCTGACTGAAACAAAAATTCAAAATTCCGAGTATAAAAGTTTTGTAGGCCTGTAACTGTTTATATATTCTGAAATTTTAGGCTCTGCAAATTGAGCGGATCAAAAGTTATAAGGGGGGGACGGACACACAGACACACACACACACAGACACACAGACACACAGACACACACACAGACACACAGACACACGAAATGTTCTACTCCGAATTCTGAGTAAATCCGTGTATGGAACATATATGCTGCGAAGCCTCTAAGTTGGTGTTTTTTGACTTCAAAGTTGGAAAATCCATGAAAAAAGTAGACCTCTCCATACAATTCTCGCGTATTCTGGCTTGATACATTGTCGATATGTTAAGAGAACAAAGTTCTCCTGAACAAATCGACAGTTGGACAAACGATAAAATGCAAGAAAAAAATGAAAATGAATGGTTACAGAAAGAAGAAAAGGGGAACGGAATGACAAAGAATTTGAAATACGAACAAATATTGTATATCACCAAATCTATGATTTTTTTATGACTAGTTGCATGTAACACATGAGATCCAACTGTCGATAGCGATAGTATGTATAGTTGAAGAATATGTACCAAACTATAAACCCATAGATACAAATTATTGAATATTTTCAGATATTTTGTTTTTTATAGAACATATGTAGGTATGTATGTCAAGATAGGATAGTATGGAGGAAGATCCTTTTTCCTACCCAGAATATGCAAATAGCATGATGGTATGTATGTATGTTTGGAGATGAAATATCAAACTATTAAGTCTTCTTACATATTGTGTATAGGCGACTGCCATACAAAATGTATGAAGCGATGTCGTCACTAAATTCAATTTTTAAAAAAATTGTTAAAAAAAAATTGAGATCTTCTGCTACAATGTTAATATTTTTTATAGAAAATTAAATTATCTAGTTGGGGTGTTTCGGCTTTTTTCGATAATTGTAAAAGTTTTGGAAATATAGGCAGTTAAACTCATAAATTTATCATAAAAAAAATATTTTTCTTAATAAAAAATGTTTGAGAAACCCTGGAATTTTTTTGAAAAAACTAATTTGAGATTTTGTATTTGTCTATGTTTGTACCAATTTTCAGCGTTCTACCGTTTATGGTTTCTGAGATATATGGAAAAATAAAATAAAAATTCAAAAGTTGATAACCCCTGACTGAAACAAAAATTCAAAATTCCGAGTATAAAAGTTTTGTAGGCCTGTAACTGTTTATATATTCTGAAATTTTAGGCTCTGTAAATTGAGCGGATCAAAAGTTATAAGGGGGGGACGGACACACAGACACACACACACACAGACACACAGACACACAGACACACACACAGACACACAGACACACGAAATGTTCTACTCCGAATTCTGAGTAAATCCGTGTATGGAACATATATGCTGCGAAGCCTCTAAGTTGGTGTTTTTTGACTTCAAAGTTGGAAAATCCATGAAAAAAGTAGACCTCTCCATACAATTCTCGCGTATTCTGGCTTGATACATTGTCGATATGTTAAGAGAACAAAGTTCTCCTGAACAAATCGACAGTTGGACAAACGATAAAATGCAAGAAAAAAATGAAAATGAATGGTTACAGAAAGAAGAAAAGGGGAACGGAATGACAAAGAATTTGAAATACGAACAAATATTGTATATCACCAAATCTATGATTTTTTTATGACTAGTTGCATGTAACACATGAGATCCAACTGTCGATAGCGATAGTATGTATAGTTGAAGAATATGTACCAAACTATAAACCCATAGATACAAATTATTGAATATTTTCAGATATTTTGTTTTTTATAGAACATATGTAGGTATGTATGTCAAGATAGGATAGTATGGAGGAAGATCCTTTTTCCTACCCAGAATATGCAAATAGCATGATGGTATGTATGTATGTTTGGAGATGAAATATCAAACTATTAAGTCTTCTTACATATTGTGTATAGGCGACTGCCATACAAAATGTATGAAGCGATGTCGTCACTAAATTCAATTTTTAAAAAAATTGTTAAAAAAAAATTGAGATCTTCTGCTACAATGTTAATATTTTTTATAGAAAATTAAATTATCTAGTTGGGGTGTTTCGGCTTTTTTCGATAATTGTAAAATTTTTGGAAATATAGGCAGTTAAACTCATAAATTTATCATAAAAAAAATATTTTTCTTAATAAAAAATGTTTGAGAAACCCTGGAATTTTTTTGAAAAAACTCATTTGAGATTTTGTATTTGTCTATGTTTGTACCAATTTTCAGCGTTCTAGCGTTTATGGTTTCTGAGATATATGGAAAAATAAAATAAAAATTCAAAAGTTGATAACCCCTGACTGAAACAAAAATTCAAAATTCCGAGTATAAAAGTTTTGTAGGCCTGTAACTGTTTATATATTCTGAAATTTTAGGCTCTGTAAATTGAGCAGATCAAAAGTTATAAGGGGGGGACGGACACACAGACACACACACACACAGACACACAGACACACACACAGACACACAGACACACACACACACAGACACACGAAATGTTCTACTCCGAATTCTGAGTAAATCCGTGTATGGAACATATATGCTGCGAAGCCTCTAAGTTGGTGTTTTTTGACTTCAAAGTTGGAAAAGCCGTGAAAAAAGTAGACCTCTCCATACAATTCTCGCGTATTCTGGCTTGATACATTGTCGATATGTTAAGAGAACAAAGTTCTCCTGAACAAATCGACAGTTGGAAAAAAAGTAAGATATAGATGTTTTTTATAGCAACAGAAATAATTCGAAAAAAACAATAAACTTGCTCTATAGGCTTTCATGTTCATCAAAATCTACTATAGTTTTTTTATAACTAGTTGCATGTAACACATGAGATCCAACTGTCGATAGCGATAGTATGTATAGTTGAAGAATATGTACCAAACTATAAACCCATAGATACAAATTATTGAATATTTTCAGATATTTTGTTTTCTATACAACATATGTAGGTATGTATGTCAAGATAGGATAGTATGGAAGAAGATCCTTTTTCCTACCCAGAATATGCAAATTGCATGATGGTATGTATGTATGTTTGGAGATGAAGTAACAAACTATTAAGTCTTCTTACATATTGTGTATAGGCGACTGCCATACAAAATGTATGAAGCGATGTCGTCACTAAATTCAATTTTTAAAAAAATTGTTAAAAAAAAATTGAGATCTTCTTCTACAATATTAATATTTTTTATAGAAAATTAAATTATCTAGTTGGGGTGTTTCGGCTTTTTTCGATAATTGTAAAAGTTTTGGAAATATAGGCAGTTAAACTCATAAATTTATCATAAAAAAAATATTTTTCTTAATAAAAAATGTTTGAGAAACCCTGGAATTTTTTTGAAAAAACTAATTTGAGATTTTGTATTTGTCTATGTTTGTACCAATTTTCAGCGTTCTACCGTTTATGGTTTCTGAGATATATGGAAAAATAAAATAAAAATTCAAAAGTTGATAACCCCTGACTGAAACAAAAATTCAAAATTCCGAGTATAAAAGTTTTGTAGGCCTGTAACTGTTTATATATTCTGAAATTTTAGGCTCTGTAAATTGAGCGGATCAAAAGTTATAAGGGGGGGACGGACACACAGACACACACACACACAGACACACAGACACACAGACACACACACAGACACACAGACACACGAAATGTTCTACTCCGAATTCTGAGTAAATCCGTGTATGGAACATATATGCTGCGAAGCCTCTAAGTTGGTGTTTTTTGACTTCAAAGTTGGAAAATCCATGAAAAAAGTAGACCTCTCCATACAATTCTCGCGTATTCTGGCTTGATACATTGTCGATATGTTAAGAGAACAAAGTTCTCCTGAACAAATCGACAGTTGGACAAACGATAAAATGCAAGAAAAAAATGAAAATGAATGGTTACAGAAAGAAGAAAAGGGGAACGGAATGACAAAGAATTTGAAATACGAACAAATATTGTATATCACCAAATCTATGATTTTTTTATGACTAGTTGCATGTAACACATGAGATCCAACTGTCGATAGCGATAGTATGTATAGTTGAAGAATATGTACCAAACTATAAACCCATAGATACAAATTATTGAATATTTTCAGATATTTTGTTTTTTATAGAACATATGTAGGTATGTATGTCAAGATAGGATAGTATGGAGGAAGATCCTTTTTCCTACCCAGAATATGCAAATAGCATGATGGTATGTATGTATGTTTGGAGATGAAATATCAAACTATTAAGTCTTCTTACATATTGTGTATAGGCGACTGCCATACAAAATGTATGAAGCGATGTCGTCACTAAATTCAATTTTTAAAAAAATTGTTAAAAAAAAATTGAGATCTTCTGCTACAATGTTAATATTTTTTATAGAAAATTAAATTATCTAGTTGGGGTGTTTCGGCTTTTTTCGATAATTGTAAAATTTTTGGAAATATAGGCAGTTAAACTCATAAATTTATCATAAAAAAAATATTTTTCTTAATAAAAAATGTTTGAGAAACCCTGGAATTTTTTTGAAAAAACTCATTTGAGATTTTGTATTTGTCTATGTTTGTACCAATTTTCAGCGTTCTAGCGTTTATGGTTTCTGAGATATATGGAAAAATAAAATAAAAATTCAAAAGTTGATAACCCCTGACTGAAACAAAAATTCAAAATTTCGAGTATAAAAGTTTTGTAGGCCTGTAACTGTTTATATATTCTGAAATTTTAGGCTCTGTAAATTGAGCAGATCAAAAGTTATAAGGGGGGGACGGACACACAGACACACACACACACAGACACACAGACACACACACAGACACACAGACACACACACACACAGACACACGAAATGTTCTACTCCGAATTCTGAGTAAATCCGTGTATGGAACATATATGCTGCGAAGCCTCTAAGTTGGTGTTTTTTGACTTCAAAGTTGGAAAAGCCGTGAAAAAAGTAGACCTCTCCATACAATTCTCGCGTATTCTGGCTTGATACATTGTCGATATGTTAAGAGAACAAAGTTCTCCTGAACAAATCGACAGTTGGAAAAAAAGTAAGATATAGATGTTTTTTATAGCAACAGAAATAATTCGAAAAAAACAATAAACTTGCTCTATAGGCTTTCATGTTCATCAAAATCTACTATAGTTTTTTTATAACTAGTTGCATGTAACACATGAGATCCAACTGTCGATAGCGATAGTATGTATAGTTGAAGAATATGTACCAAACTATAAACCCATAGATACAAATTATTGAATATTTTCAGATATTTTGTTTTCTATACAACATATGTAGGTATGTATGTCAAGATAGGATAGTATGGAAGAAGATCCTTTTTCCTACCCAGAATATGCAAATTGCATGATGGTATGTATGTATGTTTGGAGATGAAGTAACAAACTATTAAGTCTTCTTACATATTGTGTATAGGCGACTGCCATACAAAATGTATGAAGCGATGTCGTCACTAAATTCAATTTTTAAAAAAATTGTTAAAAAAAAATTGAGATCTTCTTCTACAATGTTAATATTTTTTATAGAAAATTAAATTATCTAGTTGGGGTGTTTCGGCTTTTTTCGATAATTGTAAAAGTTTTGGAAATATAGGCAGTTAAACTCATAAATTTATCATAAAAAAAATATTTTTCTTAATAAAAAATGTTTGAGAAACCCTGGAATTTTTTTGAAAAAACTAATTTGAGATTTTGTATTTGTCTATGTTTGTACCAATTTTCAGCGTTCTACCGTTTATGGTTTCTGAGATATATGGAAAAATAAAATAAAAATTCAAAAGTTGATAACCCCTGACTGAAACAAAAATTCAAAATTCCGAGTATAAAAGTTTTGTAGGCCTGTAACTGTTTATATATTCTGAAATTTTAGGCTCTGTAAATTGAGCGGATCAAAAGTTATAAGGGGGGGACGGACACACAGACACACACACACACAGACACACAGACACACAGACACACACACAGACACACGAAATGTTCTACTCCGAATTCTGAGTAAATCCGTGTATGGAACATATATGCTGCGAAGCCTCTAAGTTGGTGTTTTTTGACTTCAAAGTTGGAAAATCCATGAAAAAAGTAGACCTCTCCATACAATTCTCGCGTATTCTGGCTTGATACATTGTCGATATGTTAAGAGAACAAAGTTCTCCTTAACAAATCGACAGTTGGAAAAATACCAGCATTATAGTAGGAGATCTCAATTTTTTTTAACAATTTTTTTAAAAATTGAATTTAGTGACGACATCGCTTCATACATTTTGTATGGCAGTCGCCTATACACAACATGTAAGAAGACTTAATAGTTTGATACTTCATCTCCAAACATACATACCATCATGCTATTTTCATATTCTGGGTAGGAAAAAAGGAACTTCCTCCATACTATCCTATCTTGAAATACAAACCTTCAAAATATATATTGTATAGAAAACAAAATATCTGAAAATATTCAATAATTTGTATTTATGGGTTTATAGTTTGGTACATATTCTTCAACTATACATACTATCGCTATCGACAGTTGGATCTCATGTGTTACATGCAACTAGTTTTATGATATTTAGTTTTCTATACAACACATGTACCTAGGTAGTCAAGATAGGATAGTATGGAGGTCAGTCTTTTTTTCCTACCCGGAATATGAAAACAGCATGATGGTATATGTATATTGTATGTTTAGAGATGAAGTATCAAACTATTAAGTCTTCTTTGATATTGTGTATAGGTGACTACCATACAAATTGTATGAAGCGATGTCGTCACTAAATTCAATTTTTATAAAAATTGTTAAAAAAAATTTGAGATGTACTGCTACAATGTTAATATTTTTTATATAAAATTAAATTATCTAGTTGGGGTGTTTCGGTTTTTTTCGATATTTTTAAAAAAAATGGAAATATAGGCAGTTAAACTCATAAATTTATCATAAAAAAAATACTTTTCTTAATAAAAAATGTTTGAGAAACCCTGGATTTTTTTTGAAAAAACTTATTTGAGATTTTGTATTTGTCTATGTTTGTACCAATTTTCAGCGTTCTAGCTTTTATGGTTTCTGAGATATAGGGAAAAATAAAATGAAAATTCAAAAGTTAATAACCCCTGACTGAAACAAAAATTCAAAATTCTGAGTATAAAAGTTTTGTAGGCCTGTAACTGTTTATATATTCTGAAATTTTACGCTCTGTAAATTGAGCGGATCAAAAGTTATAAGGGGGGGACGGACACACACACACACAGACATACACACACACACACACACACACACACACAGACACACACACACAGACACACGAAATGTTCTACTCCGAATTCTGAGTAAATCCGTGTATGGAACATATATGCTGCGAAGCCTCTAAGTTGGTGTTTTTTGACTTCAAAGTTGGAAAAGCCGTGAAAAAAGTAGACCTCTCCATACAATTCTCGCGTATTCTGGCTTGATACATTGTCGATATGTTAAGAGAACAAAGTTCTCCTGAACAAATCGACAGTTGGAAAACAAACCTAGGTATGTGTGATTTGTAATTGTTTTTCTCTAAATAAATAAATAAACATATTGTATCTCACTAGGGCTGCGTTCACAATAAACGCCGAGTGTACTTAGTGACGCTCTTAGCTGTTTATAATGACCGGAGACGCTCGAAAGACACTGTCGCGTTCCGATCGAACGTCGGGGATACGCACCAAACGCCCGATAAAATTGTCGGATGAAAAACGCTCTGACAGTTATTAGTATCTTTTGACTTCTATTTTATCTGTGGAATGATGACTTCTATTTGTTTCTATGGTATCTATTTTATTAGTTAACATCAATTGACATTATTTATGATGACAATATGCATTCGAAAAGAGGTTAATTTGTAAAAATATTATTCAAAAATTTCTAATAAAAGGTCAGAGATCATTATTTACACCACTGCCCAATTTCTGTCTATCGATGAAAATATAACGTAAATGACATTTGGCATTTAAAACACCCGATGTTGCGTTTAGATTGAAACGACGACGCTCGAAAGCGTTCAGTGAGATTGGTGTGAAAAACGCCATAATCTGTAAATTCAGATACATTCGACACCCGACGACGAGCGTTGAATCTGAACATAGCCTAGGATTAAACAGTATCGAGGTTAAATAAAAAGACAGTAATCAAAGACATACACGATATAAAATTAATATACAAAACAATAATATTGTTTTGTTAAAAGTAATTTATAAGTACCCAACCGGTGATTCTAGTAACATATTATGTTACTAGAGTCACCGGTTGGGTACTTGTAAATAACTTTTAACAATATTTAAAAATGCAAATCATCTATATTATAAATTTGAATGTTTGTATGTATCTATGTATGTGATGAATGCGCTCCTAAACCGTTCATCCAATTGCAATGAAACTTTGGTGAATTGTCGAGAGTATACCAGGGATGGTTTCTGGATCAAAAAATTTCTTCTTCTTCTTCTTCTTCATCCACCTTCATTTTACCTATGAAGGTGGATTATCCTGGGAACCGTTCATCCGATTGCAATGAAACTTTGATGAATTGTCGAGCGTATGCCCGGGATAGTTTCTGGATTAAAAAAAATTCTTCTTCTTCTTCTTCATCGGGTATTAGGTCATTTTACCTATGAAGTGGACTATCCTGGGAACCGTTCATCCGATTGCAATGAAACTTTAGCGAATTGTCGAGGGTATGCTCGGGATGGTTTCTGAATTAAAAAAAATCTTCTTCTTCTTCTTCTTCGGGTATTAGGTCATTTTACCTATGAAGGTAAAATGACCTAATACTCTGGGAGAAGAAGCTTCAACTGTCCTTCCATCTCTTCGCAGGTCTTCCAGGACATTTTTTGGATTTAAACTTTTTTCTTCTTCTTCTTCTTCATTGTGTATTTGGTCATTTTACCTATGAAGGTGGAGTATTGTGGAAGAATAAGATGCAACTGTCCTTCCATCTCTTTGCAGGTTTTCCAGGACGGTTTCTGGATTCAAACTTCTTTCTTCTTCTTCTTATTTATCGTGTATTTGTTCATTTTACCTATGAAGTTGGAGAATCCTGGAAAAAGAAGGTCCAACTGTCCTTTCATCTCTTCGTAGATCTTCCCAGTATTGTGTCGAGAATTAAACTTTTTCTTAACCTACTGAAGGGACGGGAGGTAATGAAGGGAAGGAAGATACTGGTGGGTCTGACGGGACGGGTGGTACTGAAGGGTCTGAAGGGACGGGTGGTACTGAAGGGTCTGAAGGGACGGGAGGCACCGAAGGGACGGGAGGCACCGAAGGGACGGGAGGCACCGAAGGGACGGGAGGCACCGAAGGGACGGGAGGCACCGAAGGGACGGGAGGCACCGAAGGGACGGGAGGCACCGAAGGGACGGGAGGCACCGAAGGGACGGGAGGCACCGAAGGGACGGGAGGCACCGAAGGGACGGGAGGCACCGAAGGGACGGGAGGCACCGAAGGGACGGGAGGCACCGAAGGGACGGGAGGCACCGAAGGGACGGGAGGCACCGAAGGGACGGGAGGCACCGAAGGGACGGGAGGCACCGAAGGGACGGGAGGCACCGAAGGGACGGGAGGCACCGAAGGGACGGGAGGCACCGAAGGGACGGGAGGCACTGAAGGGACGAGAGGCACTGAAGGGACGGGAGGCACGGGAGGTACTGAAGGGTCTGAAGCGACGGGTGGTTTTGGACCATTTTTAATTATACAGGCAATACGAAGTTTGCCGGGGGTTCACTAGTAAGTAAATAAAATACTATTTTTGCGATCCTTTGCCAATACTTACATCTTGAAATATTTTTTTAAATACTATCGAGAAATCGCATGTATTTATGTATCATGGGGCATGTATTTATCAATTAAATATGGGGTGCCACAGGGGTCAGTTTTGGGGCCCATTCTTTTCATTTTGTATATTAAAAAGCTTGATGATATAATAGAAAATGAAGGTTTTGATTCGTATGCTTATGCTGACGACCGCCTCATTGTGAAATTCTGCACTGCCGAAAACAGGGATAGTCTTGTGAATGATACCGTTGGTTTCATTGGAAAAATTGCTGCCTGGATGTCGCTCTACAAGCTTAAATTAAACCCAACGAAAACCGAGTTTATGTGGGTAGTTTCACCGTGACGACAGCATCTCATTGAAAATACTCCGATTAACATCAATGGAGAAGAACTTACACCATCAAATACCTTCAAATTTCTAGGCGTCCTCCTGGACAACAAACTATCGCTGGACTTGCAAATCTCAAAAACTGTTAGCTCTTGTTTCTTTCATCTGAGGCAATTGAAAAGTATCCGCCGGAGCTTGCCCAAAAATGAGGCTAAAACGCTTATTAATGCATTTGTGGTGTCACGGCTGGATTATTGTAATACTATTTATGCGGGTTTGCCAAAGTATCAGCTTGATAGATTACAAATAGTTTTCAACGCAGCTGCGAGGTTGATAAATGGAGCCGACAAAATATGTCACATAACACCTCTTCTTAAGGAACTGCACTGGTTGAGATATCCAGAACGAGTGGACTATAAGGTATGCCTGATGGTGTTTAAAGCTCTAAACGACTTGGCTCCACACTAAATTCAGGAATTGTGCCAAAGGAATGTTCCATCGGGGAGGCAGCTTACGCTGAGATCGTCTGAATCACAGAGTACCAACTCTTTAAAATAATTGGAAAGAGTCAATAAGGCGGCTTACTATGATCGCGGTTTTATTGTGAACGGGCCTTTAAAATGGAATAAATTGCCTCTTGACATACGTGGAGCTCAGAGCATTGACACCTTCGGTAAACTTCTTAAGACTGCCTTGTTTCGTAGAGCCAACAAATAAGCTACAGCGCCCTTGGAGTGATCTTGTATCATTAAACGGCGCCTTATAAATTTTTATTATTATTATTATGCATGTATTGTCGGGAAGAATATTATACATTAGTGGACCATGATAAAAATAGTTTCGTTGAACAAAATAAGTTTTAATACAAACTGTAATAAGTACGTGCGAGAATATTCAGCAGTCATGCGAGTTTCTCTGCCGTGTCTTGCTATCTCAATAAACTTTAATTTACCTAATTTTGATAGTATTGAGGGTCATACTTTGTATTCGGTATTGTTGTTGACAAAGCTATGATTTTTGTGTCATTTATTTCTGAAATACATTTGTATTTAAGTTTGATAATTTAATATAGGAGGCTAGAAAAGGAGAAATTTGCCCAGTCAATAAATAATCTTTTTAAAGAATAGGGTATTTTGAAGTGTAGGTATAGAAACCGGAATTCATTAGTTTTCTATAGACGTCTGTTCATTGCTTCTGTATGACTTCTTCTGTCAAAAAATTCAAAAATTCTGTCAGGTTCTGGAAAGTTGAGTTTTTAAATTTCGTTCCTATAAGATAATATCATAGTAATAATTTTAAAAGAACTACCGATTTTTAAATTGAATTTATATTGTTTCTGTAAAAAACGCTCTCATTTCTTGTGTTAAGACTCATTTCATATAACAATTTATTATACAAATCAAAGTTTATATCGATGCTAATAAATACTTGATCGAAATATTTGAACCGCCAATGTATGTAGTGACAGTCTGCGTAAATTTTTTAACCATATTATTTTTTAAAAGGAAAAAAAATATTTATAAGGATTCTTTAATAGTTGAAATATTTGAAAAATTTTCATTAAGTGGTTGCGACTAACTTGAGTACGTAAGGATTTGATATTCTTCGAGTATTCTTTGAAAAGAACTTTTCTAATATTCTTCGGATTTTTCTTGGAAATACGCTTGTGCAATAAAAAAATATCGATACATAAGACTTATTACAAGATTGGAAGCCTGGCCTAGGAATATGTGAACTTTTTGAAGGGAGCGTCGATCGCGTAGTTTAATATACTTCTGATGTAAATACCACCCAATGGACCTCCACAGCTCTCCATCCTGGGCAGGCTGCATCCGATCGCCTCCTGCCACTTTTATATCGTCGGACCGGTTCGTTTGATTTCTTTCAACTCTTTTTCTGCCGGTTCGAGCACTTTTTTGGTTTATCTGAAGTCTGTGGTTCGGACGACATGCCCTGCCTTTGAACAACGTAGGTGACTTTGATTTTTTCTTTTGTCCACAAATTAATACCTACCTAGCAAACGAGTTGTAGACAAACATCAGGGGTACAAGTCTGGTTCAATCGACGAAATCAAAACCCTCACGATTACCTATATCATGGATACAATTATTATATGGAGTTCTATAATATCTTTAGATGGGTTTTGATTTCGCCGATCGAACCAGACTTGCCCCTAAGGTGATGGGTGTATAAGCTATTGGATATTAAAATGGACTGTATATAAATGATCTCATCGATGCTTCCTATTTTGACGGTACACAAAAATGTTTTTCATGTGCACTGGTCGAAACAATTAATAAATGTACCCATGATCTTTAAACCTGTACTGAACCTATACACTTGTCACTCCCGATTGGTATTATATCATAAAAATCTTACTACTTTGCATTGTACAATGTATCAATTTCCGAACACATCGATAAGGGAAAGACATGGAAATATGGTTTAGCACAAGTTGATAAAAATATGATAAAACAATAACTAATCGAACACACTTCGTTCCACACACTGTGGAACGATCTTCCGAATTCTGTGTTTCCATCTTCGTACAACCCGGGTCTTTTTAAAATCCGAATCAATAAACTCTTTTCTAGACTGCCAACCCCTCCCAACGCTACGTAGTGCGCTTCTTCGGAAGAGCAGAATGGACCCAAATCCTAATAGCTGGTGTCCCCTACGTAGACATATTAAAAAAAAAAAACTTATGAACACAACAGTAAATAACATCTCACATAGTTCAGTAAGGAGGTTCTTCAACAAGATTTTGTAGATACACGAATGTGTAGTACTTCCTTTAACGTGATTATGCAAAATGAAAAAAAAATTATATGGTTTTTGTTTACACTAAATAAAAGTTACTACAGAGGGTGGCCAATTTAATGTACTCACTCAAAAAGTACACAAATCGTTGCATATATCTTACTATAACTTTGGTAATTGGGGTAATATTGAAATACATTATAATACTTGCATAGTGATGTTGGTTACAGATCTTAGTTCAGTTCATGCTATTTTTGTATGAAAACGTGTTTTTCTAAATGTTTTGTTATATCAATTAATTTATTTAATTTCTTTCTTTTTGGATATATATTATTTGCAATTATAAAAATACATTATATTTGTGTATTGTTTGGTATTTTAAGTCACTTTTAATTCCTTGTTTAAGGACAGATAAAACTCATATTATATTATTTTTTACTTTTTTGTAGAATGGCAAGGGGATGTGATCTAACACCAAGAAAAAAAGCAAAAATATCAAAATTATTTTATTAAATCCTAATATGCCCGTTTGTGAATATTAAAAATATAATGGTACACTGAAATAATTGTAAAAATCTATGCCTTTAAAAAGATAGAATAGGATTAATTAGGTCTGAGTACATTAAATCGGCCACCCTCTGTATTATTATTATTATAAATGCACACCCTCATACGTGTTGATTGTTTTCTCATATTGTCGTATATGCCATGATAATTAAATGATATTTTACGAGATGATCCAACAGGGATTTATTATCTAATAATATGGGTACAATGTAATCATACCAGGAAGGGATTTGTCAAATTAAATAATATTCCTTCGTACAGAAATTGAATAATGGACGAAAGTTTAGCAATAAAACTGTCAAAAAGTGTATTATTCATTATAATTATTATTGTAAGTACAAAGGCTCGCGTGACATGGCAATGGTTTCCATGTCACATTCTTTGAATAAACCTAGAATTTTAATATAATGTCTGCGACTGGTTAGAAATCATGTAATTAAACAATATTACGTATAAAAAATCTTGTGACAACTGTAATTATCATAAGTTGACATGAATTGTTTCAATTAGGTAATTTAAAAGATTGACGGAAAACTTATTAAAAATTTCAACTATTGTGTTAAAGTTATCATTCCTGACCTCGTTCTTTCACTTCGTATTGCTCGCCAAGAATTTTAGTTATCATGATGTGATAATCACCATTTTTAACCACGGTTAGTTATTTATTTTTCACCAAGAATTTCAGTTACTACGTGACAATCAACATTCCTACCTCCGTTAATTATTTATTTCTCATCAAGGATTTCAGATATCATGTAATAATCACCATTCTTACCTCGGTTAGTTATTTATTTTTCACCAACAATTTCAGCTATCATATGTAAATCACCATTCGTAACTCAGTCAATTATTTATTACACATCATGCATATCAGGTATTATGTGGCGATTAATTCTCATTCCTACATTAATGTTCACCGTTGTTTATTCCTTATGTTGTTTCCATTTTTACAGAATTTTAATACATTCATTAAACTCAGTATATAGTTACTAGGAACAAACTAATAACAATTCGTATATACGTATCTTCATTGGTCTATTATTAGGTACTAATTATAGATCAGTGAAGAAATATAAAAATAAAATAAATAAATAGTAAATAAAAAATTATATTACTTTTGAAACGTGGTTATTCCACATTATAGTCTTCTTTATACATACAATTCTTCTGTACGTGTGTATGTCACTGAACTCCTCCTAAACGGCTGAAACGATTTGATGAAACTTTTTGTGTGTGTTTATGTGAGTCCCTGAATGGTTTAGATTCACAAAAAAAGAAATTTAAACATTTATATACTAAAAGAATAATCAATTATTTTAAATATTTTCGGTATATGCAATTTTGAATACTGGCAACATTGCTTACGAAATGTCAGAATTAATAATCATAAAACAATATTATGTCGGTAATGTGATTAAAAACTAATGTTTTTCACGGCGCTGTCTGCGGTATTTGTTTTCATATTTTTAATATTTTATGAAATTATTTAGTTTCTTTACAATATATTCTGTTCTTAACGGTATTTTGACGATATATATGTCAAAGTCATCTCAATGTTATATTTTCGTTGAAATATTTTTTTATTTTATAATATATGAATAGGTATTATGTTAAAGTAGTAATATTATAAAATTTATTGATGATACAATGAGAAAATACACCGCTTTAGGTAACGAGATTAAAAGAATTTCGAATTCTCTTAAAATTATAACATTACCGTTCATTATGTCAGCCACTGGCATTATTCTAAAATCGTTTAGCCGTAATTAAGGTTTGATAGGTAGTATAGCGAACACTTCAGAGCCTAATCTTTTGATAATGGTAAAGTATCTGAATGGGTAAATTATTAAAATAAAAATCTTGATCGGTACGTTTGTTGCATTTTATTTTAATGTATTAAATAATGATTCTTTGATTTTCGTTTGACCTCGGTACAGGCATTCTCTTCACCCACATGGGCAGCGTCCAAAATTCACAGCCTTGGTTCCAGCAAGTAATAAATAAAATAATAATAATTCATAATTTACGCATAGATCCGCTATTTCTTTGAGGAATTGTATAATAGTAAAAATAATAATTAAGTGTTATTATTTGTATTAATTAAAAATTATTATATAATCTAATGATATCCCACTCGGTATAAAAATCAAATGTCACATACTCACTGTCTGCTATTGGTAATGCATACAGATGAATCCAACGAACCATAAACACTTTTCCTAAATTGTCGTCTTTTATTCAAGAAAAACGTGTCCAGACAACGTTAAAACGAATCATAGTTATTTTAAATAAGTACCTACTTGCCGAAAAACTTTTTCAATCTATAGGGTTGATATGTAAGGACTTTTGGACGTTGATATTCATTTTATTTTGTTTTTAATCCAACTATCGATTTGTTCAAGAGAACTTTGTTCTCTTAACATATCGACAAAGTTTCAAACCAGGATACGCGAGATTTGTATGCACGGTCTAAATTTTTCAGGGCTTCTCCAACTTTGAGGTCAAAAAACACCAACTTAGAGGCTTCGCAGCATATATGTTCTATAAACGGATTTACTCAGAATTCGGAGTAGAACATTTAGACAGTTAGATTTCATGTGTTACATGCAACTGGTTATTAAATCAAAGAACCTTTTGTGAAGTTGTCGTTTAATTATCCGGTTAAATATATAATTGATTTATTTTTAAAATGAAACAATAACGTCAATAACACTATATTATTTACCTATCGCTGAATATATTTCATAAATTCTACAATATTTTTAGAAACACATTCAATAAAAATCTCGAACCATTCATACTTCAAACATTAATTTTAATGAGATTCCCATATCCTTATTTAGAATGAATAATAATAGTCTTTTACAATACGGGCATAATAATAAACTTAAAAAATATTTTTTCCGCTGTAATTTTTCTTTTTATTGTATAAAAAAAATATCTTTTTGAATTATAAAAGAATTGATTAGTTCCACACTTTTGTTATTGTATCTTTTTATTTATTTCCCTAAAAATAATTCCCCTAAAGGCTTTCTCTTTTGGAAACGACAATATCAAAGCCTTTTTAAAAAATACTGTTAATACCCAATAATTTATTATATGTATAAGCTTTTTTGCTTTAAGAAGAATGCGACATTAGGTTACCACATGAATACAATATTTATGCAATTTTAAAAATTAAATATCCGTATGTAGATTTCAAATCTGTATTTTGTTGATCGAAGATTATAAAAAAATATTACAGTAATTTTGTTTTTTAAATATTATACTTAGTCAGGTACATATATTCAAATTCAAAAAATGGTTTTATCAAAAATATCTATCTGATAATACCTGATTTATTTTTTCCTCTCTGCTTCTTCTACTTAATCTTTTGTTTTTCTAGCATTGCTACGAACTGCTAAAACAACAACCTTTATTCAACCTTTTTTTGTCTTTTTGTTTTTCTTTTCTTTATGCCTTCTTCTTCTACCTCTTTTGGAAGTCTATGATCTATTTCTATAGGTCGTTGGACGAGGACTCCTTCCATATCTTTGATGGTCTTCTCGGTGGTCGGCGTCCCTCTGAAATCTCGCGCATTGTAATCTTTTGCAGCCTTTCTGGATTCATCCTCTCTACACGATCTCACCAGTATCGTCTGTTTGTCTGCACTGAAAAAAAATAATTGTGACCACCGAACTGGCTACCTGCGTTTTAAGCCAAACCTTTGTTATTAGTAATAAAAGTTTATCTGTTTATGACTGTATTTTTTGGTTAAACACACAAAATATTTAGCAGCATTACACGAATTGTTTTGTAGTCACTATAGTTCGATTAATTTTAACATAACTTTTTTTAAGTGTGCTTCACCTTACTAATCTTATATATTTATTTTAATTATCTTTATTATTTATTTTCATTTTGTCATTTCATCAAAAACCTTTTTAAACTACGAATGAGCTTTTTAATACCATAAAGTTGGCATTCGATCTGGGGAAGAAGAAGTCGTGAAACTTTCAATTTGTGTACTTTAGACGTCAATGTAAGTAAACATATTTTAGTTCCAGTTCGATTCATATGATATTTTGACGAAATTGAATAATTTTGTATTTCTTAAACTTGATTTGTGACTGCTATACTTGTTGCATAATATCAGGCGTTATTTATATCTTTATTAGACAAATTTTTGTTTTCTTTAAATTCACTTGTTATTCATAAAAAAACATTTCGAAAAGGATGTCCTTAATTTATTTCGATCTTATTCTTCTTTTCCAATCCTCTTCCTTTCACTGATGGATGCTGGTCTCTTCCATATTATATTTCCAATAGTCTCTGTTCTGTCCCCTCCGCATCCAGGTTTTACCACATGGCCACTTAGACAATGTGGTCAAACCATCTTTTAGGGCGTCTTCCAACACTCCAATTATTTGTCCAAAGTAGTATTCTGGTTACCCACCTAGTTTCCCATTATCTGAATTTTTTAATCTATTTATTTGATCATGACTTAATTAAAATCTGAAAAATAAATTAAAGTCAAGTGGGTAAGTACTTATTCACTTGACTTGACGTAAGGGAATTAAATAAAATAAATAAATTATGAAGGATATCTTTTGCTGTTTTGGGAATATTTAAGAAAACCTACGTAGATTTTTTCCGATACTTACTTTTCCCTAAGTAGTTATAGAGCTAGGAGCGTACACCACAATCTTATCCCAAATAGATCCCAAAGGTGTCATTCAAGCTCTTTTAAGAAGGCAATATATCACGCAAGTGAAAAACAAAGACTGTTTTTGTAACAGTTTTGTAAAACTTAGAGATGGTAGATTTAAAATAACACAGTTTGCACGGAAATTGACCCTGACACCATTCCTGCTGATTCTTTTGTAAAATGACCTCTATAAACAGTATATAAATAATAAAAGAATCAGTTCAGGGGCGACATCTGTGCGCGACACCGCCACCTCATTTATAAGGACTTTTGCTTTCATTGTTTACAAATAAACTAATTTCTCGATAGATAGCGTTACAAAAAAAGGTTTCTTCGTTACCTCATAGATGGCAATAGTAAAATTTCGTATAATTCAGGTGAATTGTTCACACATTTTTCAATAATTCAACTTTCAATAATTACATTGATAAGGGAACTCAATAAAGGCATAATTGGTGAACGTTGCGCAAGCGCATAAAGTGATCGCGTAAACCAGCCGATGACAGGTCGTAAGCCCTGTAGGTGCCTGAGTTCCTGGTTCTTCTATAACATCCCAACTTCGTCTCTATTGAGATGTGTTATTGTCAATGAAAAGAATCACGTCCGGAGGGAAGCAGAGGTGTGGGAATGCTGAAACTACGATGGATGGACGGAGTTGAGAGAGACCTTCTGATAGCTGATATGCAGAATTGGAGAGAAAAGGCCATGGATCAGATGTAATTGAGACTATTCCTTGAGGAGGCCAAGGCCCATCCCAGGCTGCGGAGCCACTAATAATGATGATAATTGGATTATGACTTCCATTTCGGATCTCAACATCTTGAATTTGGACATCAGAACTGGAATGGGCGAACACGGGATTTATATTTGGGTTCATTTTTAAAAAGAATCAGCGGGGCTAGTGTCAGGGCACGATAAATATTTTTTTGTAAAATGAACTTATAAATCCGACCTCAGTTTTTATCCACTTAACCACCGATTTGGTGCCACAACTATTAGAATCTCAACTTCAGCAGCGGAATCACTCATAAGTTTTTGTAAAAACATCTTGGTTACAAGGTAACCCGGGTTTTTATCGGATTCTGTTAAAAACATCGGAAATTGTGTCAGAACTAGATTTATTTACAGACCAGTGAATCAGAGATTTTAAAGTTGAAGTAATATGTCTGACACATAAAGGGATTGCTGAATTCGCTACACGATTAATGTAGGTACGTACCTACATAATATGCTAGTCATTGACGTTACATAAAAACACGTTATTTTTTTAAAGCGAATGAAAAATTTCATCACCCACGCTGGCTTTTGAAACGCGAGGCTGAATGTTGTCAGAAAATGCTTTAATGTTTGATTTCAGATACAGAGTTAAACATTTTATATTAAAAATATTTTAAATAGTCGAATTG
Organism: Molanna angustata; assembly: GCA_963576475.1. NCBI lineage: Eukaryota > Metazoa > Arthropoda > Insecta > Trichoptera > Molannidae > Molanna > Molanna angustata. Next base: position 17,180,984 of record OY754985.1, read on the forward strand.
TCGTTTAGTTTGTAGGACTCTATACTTATTACCTACTTACTTGAAAAATGAACTCTATGAAACATTCTTGGAAAATACTAACAAGATTTAATATTTCGAAAATTATTTGTTTTTCTATCGTTTCTGCTTATACCTAACGACATTTTCAAATTTAAAAGTAAATGATAATATCATGTTGGTTTTATGCTGCACTTTCAGAGTTTAAAATTTTTACATACATATATAAAAACATAGACAAACTTGACTCTACGCAAACATCTAGAACAACTAGACAGACCGAACAGGCTAAACTCCTAATACCTAGACTCAAGACAACTTTTGGACAAAGAAATTTCCTGTATTTTGGAGTCAAATTATACAACGAACTACCTTTAACACTTAGACAAAACAGTAACTTGAAAATATTTAAGCGAGACATTAAAATTTGGATTAAAAAAAAAGGGCAGAGACTATATTAAAAATAAATTAATCACCTGAACTCATAAAATACTCCCATAGGTACTAACCAAAACTGAAAACTAATAAGACATCTATACACTGTCTCAGAACAGGTTTCACCTAGTGAGGCAGTTTATGACAATAGTAAAATATCTGGTAACTATTATGTAACCTAAGTTAAATATATTATATTGTATTAAAAAAAAATTCTTTGTTACTAGATTTAAGGAAAATTGTATTTTATATAATAAATAAATAAATAAATAAAATTATTATTATTATTATCTGCTGGTTTACGTGATCACTTGTTCACCCTATTTTCATGTGAATTGTTACAATGTGTAACAATTCACATGAAAATAAGGAATCTTGAATATTGCCAGTAAGGAATATTGCCATCTATAAAGTAACGAAGTAACCTTTTCATGCAACGCCGTCTATTGAGAAATTTGTTTATTTGTAAACAATGAAAGCAACGGTCCTTTTAAATGAGGCGACGGTGTCTCGCACATAATATTATGTCACCGTCTCTATTGAGATGTTAAAAAGTTTGTCAATAAAAAGAATAAACTCAATTCATGGTTAGATTCGTCTATTCCGACGGATATAAGCCAACTGTTGATTATTTTTTTTTTAAATACTATTTTTATCTTTTTCCAAGCGTATTACCATTGAACGCTGTTGTTTATCTAATTAAAATATTCTTTCATCGTATTGTGCAACTGGCGAATCATATTGGGAAATTCCATCAACTAACTAGTGTCTCTAATTCAGAGAAGGAAGATTTGTGTGAGAAATGGATTTAAATATCTCCCCTAGGGATCGTATATTGATCGTTTGATCCCGGCCTGGTTCTAGCGAACTCTATTCACCAGTCTTCAAAGCTTAAATTATTATTGTATTGATTTGTAGGTTGTAAGTTGTCTCCATTTTCAAACCATGACATTTAAATAGGTAATAACCAAAATGATGTCATTAGTATAGGGAGGTATTAGGGTTAAGTCATAATGTATTAGGTATAAATCAAAGTGGAACGGAAGCCTTCCATCACCAAGGAGTACAGCTAGTTTCATTACGTGTGTTAGATTAACAGGTTCATTGAAAGGAGGCATCCGTAGATTAGATTATACATGTCATAAATGTTTTGATCAAATTATTAACCGATATAGTGGTTGACAGTTTGTTGTTATACATATATAACACTTGTAAAATTTTATTTCAATTAGTTGCAAATTTTACTTTGTTTGGAAAAACATCTGATAATTTTATAAATATCAATAATTTGTTAACAGTTGAACGTGGAAAAAAAGCTTATTAGCTTATTTATTTACGTGTTAGGACATACCTTCATATTAGGCCTTTCCATTCCTATACGTTGCAGCAGCAATTACCACGTCATTTGCCACAACCAAGTATTCCTCATTACATCTCTGTACCGTGTTCCGGCAGACAAGAAGATGTTTATCGTCTTGGATCTCCCCGCGTTAGCAATATACATCTACTTCTCGTCCTATACCCCACCTGTACAAGTTATTTTTTACACCTTGTGATACCTACACGGAGTCTATTTAATTCTTCCATCTGTGGTAGGGTAGATGGTGTCCCGGTCCCAAAGTCTCCGCCAGCTTGGTTCGACCTCCACTGTACCTCTACTCTTTGAAATTACAGTTTAACCTCCATTTTTCAGTAGGAAATAATTATTTGAATTTTCCTGTACATATAATTAGTACACTGCCGGATTATTGCGGGCTTAATGGCGAATTCTTACAATCAGCTAGAGTTAACATTAAATATACAAAACAGTGTCTACTATGGCAATAAGTTAATAACAATACAAAATAAACAAAGGTAGCAGAAGAAAAATTAAAAAAAACAAAGAAGATAGCATATAAGAACAATTCATAGTGTGGGAGACCACATCTCGAAATTTCTTTCGAGCGCGCGCCTAGCGACGGCAAGTACATTTGTTTATTGCTAGGCCGAGTTCATCGCCCGCAACGTCAAACTAGTGACAATACTCCTCAACTGGGTATGACACTTCAAATAAATAAGTCTAGAATGTTCGAGGACATTGAACTTGCTACCCCCAGCGCAGCACTATTTAAGGGAGTCTACACCTCTACACGTCGTCACTTCATTTCCGTATTTCCGTCACTTCGATTCGTCACATCACGCCGCCTTTCTCGACCACGCCGTCTCGCAGACACTTCGTCTCTCGACCACCGGTCATCTCTCGACCTCGCGAGCACGATGGTACTTCACCATGCGAAGATTCGGACACTTCGAACACACCCGCTAACTCGCTCGTTATACCTACTCATCGTGAGAAAAGTTCCTTTGTAAGTTATTTCATCAATTGTAAATTTACCCTTATATTTAATAGTAACCCCTCTGGTTACTACCTACTTTTGATTGGTAACCCCTTTGGTTACCAATCAGCTTTAATAGCAATGATAGGAAAATCAAAGGATTAGGAAAGGAAATGAAGATGTTATCAGGTATTGTCAGATAAATATTTTTGCTTTAGCCCTTTCTTGAAGATGTTTAGTGAGGTAGACGACGTAATATCAGGATTTAGACTATTCCATAGTCTATCTGAATGTACTTCAAATGAAGAGCCAAAAATATGGAACTACGAATCAGAATATATAGTAAAGTACGTTCAGCAGATCGAAGTGAACGCCGGCTTGAAAGATATGTGAATTTATCTTTGAGATACTTGTAAAGTAATGACAAGATATGTATATTACGTCGCTGTCGTATCTTGGACCAATGAAGAAGATTACGGTATTGAGATATATGATCGATTTTTTTAGCCCAAAGATAAAACGGATGCAAACATTTTGAAGACGTTCAAGTTTGTTGAGATGTTCCTCGTTTGCATCCAAGTAGCTAGCATCAGCATATTCAAGCAACGGTAGGAAAAGTGATTGAGCTAACGTTATATTACAATGAAGTGGAAGGAAATTCTTGAGTTTATTAAGTGAGTGTATGGCAAAGTCAGTGGAATTGCTGATATGAAATAAGATATGGTAGGTATATAAAATGGAATGGGCTAGAAGGAAGAAATAACTGTTGAGACAGATTAAATAGACCGGATTGATCGAAGTTTATTGTAGTTATTACAGTAGAGATAATATTAGTTCTTGAACAAACAACCCAGTTCCCTAATTCCTTAAAACAAGCTCTATCCTTTACTCCATTTTATTTTCATTATATGCGGCGCTGGCCGATTTACTAATGATATTAATAAAAATTAAGCACTACAAATAATAACACTCAATTATTATTATTACCATTATACACTTCCTCAAAAGAATTAGCAGATCAATGCGTAAATTGTAATTTATTTAAAAGAGCAAAATAAAATGCAACAAACGCATCATCAAGCTTTCAATTGGGAATAGTTCACCCATCCAGATACTTAACATATCAAAGGATTAGGCTCTGAGGAGGTCTCTATACTACCTAACAACCCTACTGATTCCCGAATATTAACGTTTAAAAAATCTTTAACGATTCTACATGTATTCATAATTACCGTTTTTTGCATTTTTATTATTAAGTTTTTCGATAAATCTATAATTTCTAAATTACGGATTAACGATTTTGGAATAATGCCAGTGGCTGAAATAATGAACGGTAATATTATTATTTTACGAGAATGCCAAAGTCTTTTAATCTCGTCACCTAAAGCGGTGTATTTTCTAATTTTTTCATCAAAAGTTTTTATAATATTACTAGAATTTGGAATAGCCACGTCGCAAATATATGTTATTTTTTATAAATTGTTGTTTTCCTCTCTTATAATTATTATTCCTTTACCTACTGCTCAACATATTAGTTAAATATTTTTAATTCATCAATTTAAATTGACGAAAACAGTGTTGGCTTGAAATAATTTTTATAACACCAAATGTAACCAAACAAATTTACAAAGCTGTAGTTTTCTGAAATAAAATCGTGTTAAATAGATTGTTGTGATGAGATTACCTAGATGTTCTTCGTAGAGAGTTCACAGAGAGATTTTAATTGCTTTAATGATGTTATCTCTCCTAAAAAAACTCAAGCAACCGGAAACCTTTAGCTTTTTACTTAAAGACAGCGACATAAAAGAGAAAAAAAATAATATTCAGACTTATCACATCTATGAGGTAAGCAAGGATGGAATTTAAGGACGTAAAATAAATTCCGTTTAGAATTGTTTGAAAAATACGGTTTTAATTTTGATTATTTGTTATAGATTAAGATCTTATATGATTAGAAAACATAATATAACAAGAGGGTTGTGGCCACCGCTATACTTTTCGCTACCAAGTCACTCCACAAAATATTCAAATTTTGTATGGAAAACATTCAGCATTTTTATGTAATGAGTAATTATTTTTGATTTTAATAATTTACTTTTAAACTTGAAAATTCTTCAATACCATTTAATGAGCGTGATGTGTTTTTTAAATAATTGTAAAATATTTTTTTTAATTTTCCTGAGCTAGGAGTTACATTTGTCAGTATTTGTCATATGTGTCAGTTAAGAAAGTTGAGAAGCACTGAGATATACTTCAAAATCTAATGAGGTCTAAGCGAGTATTAGATATACAAATTTGCAAAATTTCAAAATAATCGAATGAGTTTTTTAGTCTATAATCGATAAAGTAGAATAAACACGTCGCACATAGTACACAGCACTCACATACACATACATTGTTATGAAACTTTCACGTACCTACCTACACATACATTGAAACTTACTGTTTAATTTGCTGAAGTAAACAGATGATAAAAGAATCGAACGAATCAGGTTTTGAGCTTGGGTTCATTGGATTGCAAGTCCAGCGAACCAAGCATTCAGCCATTGGACTTTTTAAATTAAAATCTAATTGTGCTCTAATTGGTTATTATGATCGAATAAGTGATGAAAACAATGTTGTATTTATTGTTTTTTTTTAAGTTATAACTTATCATATCCGTAATTAGAAAACTTAGATTTATTTATTATTTAGAAAACTTAGATTTAATTTTTTAACTTTTGACGGGCACTACAGTGCGACATATTGTTGTGATATACTAACTATCTGACCATAAGATAAATAAATAAATAAATATCCGTAATGTCACCACAAGATTGCATGTCAAAATTAAAAGATACAATACGTCCGATTCTATAACTTTTTAAGAACGTTCCGGCTAAAATTGGTACGTTCCTATTCCATTTTGTCCAAGTTGATTTTCTATAACGCTGAAATAGGAACGTTCCTATTTATGAACATTCTAACTCTAAGTTAGTCACGAATTACTCCAATTCCCTATTCTACAACCACATTTAAGGAGAATCAACTGTCAAAACGTTCTAATTTTAGTTCACACCTTATTGGGAAGCGTACTAGTTGTTTTCACAGCAGTCCGGGATATTTTAGTTAAATTGAAAACATCGGTTGTGTACGTAAAAAAATAAAAATGGTTTATTTACTCGTGTTGCTATTTGTTAACAATATTAGTGCAGATCACTTGAAATGTTAGGTTAGGAGACATCACGGCGACATGACATATGTAAATAAACATAGGCGAACAGTGCGCAGTACGCTTGCATAGTCTGCGCCATAGACAGTGTGAGTTCAAAGATTTCCATATAATATACTAGATGGAGTACTCCGTGCAATGAGTGAGTCATGGTATATCGCGCGTTTGTTTTCTTGGTTGGTAACATATTGCAGTTTTCCATACAACACTTCCTAAATAACTGTTCTCTATATCTTGATGAAAAAAGTTTTCTTTTTTTCGACAAATAAATTTGAAAACAATTCACATTTGTCGTTATTCTCTTAAAAAAACCTAGTTTTCTGCCCACCTTGTTGTCAAAAGTCCCGCGGAAAAAATCTTCACGTCGATTCATCTAGAATCATGAAAATCTATGAATTCAAATAACTATCTACGGTGCGTTAATTTTGTAGATGTAAGTAAGGCACCACATTCTGATGTACGAATTTCAGTTCAAATGAACTTTATTCTAAAATTTTAGCGTGTTCCTATTTAAGTTCGAAAAGTTACTGAATTGAACGTATTTCATAGATAGTGTCCATAATTTTTTTTTTTTTTTTAAATAAAAATGAATATGTCCTTGTTGAACAAGTACATATACATCTTCCTACGTTCCCTAAAATAAGCAAATAAATGCTTGTGCTATAGGCGAACGAAATCGGTCGAGGCAGGATTCGAACTCGCGACCACTGGATTACTAGCCCAGCGCGCTAACCGTTCTGCCATCGACCCATCTATTTATACAATAATATTATGAAATGGTTTGAAACGGAATACGAATGAGGATAATTAAAATCTCTCAGTGTTCGAGGTGAATAGAATTATTGACCTATTTCATTTTGAGATTTGGGGTTAGGAAGTTGCAATCAGAAATCCTCTAAAATTAAACGTCAAATTGCGAATGTGGGAAGCGGAGGTGGTCAAAGTTGCTAAGGGTGAGTTGTCACAGAGATGCGGAGAGGGAGACTGCAAATATTTTACATGTTCGGGGGATGAGATTGTATGGTTTCCCATAAAGAACTGAAGAAATAATCACCTTTTATATATTTGTTTTCGTTATTATTTTGTATGGGCAGGTGATGTTGATTATTTCGTATTGTTTCTATGAACATACACTATTGACAAAATGTTTATTCAATAAACACCAAATAACAAGTTGCTACATTACAGATCCTTACCATCTTAACCGTCTCATAGATCTAGAATGAAAATACTACCCTTTAATATGAAAATACTAGACTATGGAACACTTTAAGTGATGACATTACGTCGTCTTAATTCATTCAACTTTTTTAAAAAAGATTTAAGCCATTAAAAACCTGTCTCATTACTCTTAATTGACACTACAGCTCATCCCCTCTCACATCCCACAACTTCTATCTCCCTACTTTCTTTGTTACTGTGATTTTACATTCATTAACGTTATCTTTCTGTTTTTTAGTTTTTGTTATGAATTTAATGTACCTTCCACTATAATATTATTTCTGGCCTCACAATGCTTTGGTTGGTTGGAAGAAATAACCCTAGCCAATATAAACCCGCCATTCTACTCATTATTTTACATGGAGTAAAAAAATACATAAAATAAAATTAAAACTGTTTTTCCAACAGGAATCTGATCCGGGATCCTTGGATCTGGAGTCAGATAACTGAGCGACGAAAGGTGTACTATATTGATGTTACGCCTTACAACAGTCAATCAGTATAGCTCATAGGCATTATACGAGTAGGCACGAATTAGGAGTTCGGCATTCTTCGTGAGTTTTATTAGTTTTTGGAGATTTATTTAAACGAGTGTCTGGGGTAAGACCGGGCTGATTTGATCGTGGTTTGATCGATTATAGTGCTCTCACGTTTTGGTTCATTTGTATAACTATTATTGTGCTTATAAATATCAATTACAGTATTCTAATAATAAAAATGTAGGTAAATGGTCAAACGCGTATATATATTTATAAATAATATATGTTATTTAAAAGTACCATGTATTTAAAAAGGTAACAACAATTTTATTACTTGTTTGTTTCAATCACAATTGTAGACTCAGGGCCTCCTGACTAACGTGGAGCTCAGATTTTATGCTATTTTGTTTTGAAGGACAATCAATTAGCCTATTAGCCTATATACAATACCATCCCAGATTTCTATTAAAAATATCAATCACTACCTAAGGTTCAAAAGGGAAATAACCCTATGGATCATTGAATCAAATCCACCACAATAACATTTTTCTCATTTCTTATGACTTGCTTTTTGTTAACTGTATGTGTGTGTGTGTGTATGTGTGCTGTGTGTGTATGTTATATGGTTTAGTATATTACGTGAGTATGGAGAGTGCCTGTGCATGTAAGTATATGATCAATTGTGCAGAATCCACTTTAAAATAATATTGTTTAACTTAAAAAACCAAAGACTGCATCCAATATAACACAGGGATTATCCCTAGCATATTGGAGAGCAAAATCGCTAATTGACAGCAAAGCGCAAGAGAGTGTCAATGGTTTGGATGTCTATGTGTACCTTTCCATTGTCTCTGTCTGAAATATGTGTAGCATTTAATCTTTTTTTATATATGTACCTTTATTATTGTTGTCAAACCTCTGTATGTAAAATGCCATGTTTATTATAAATAAATAAAAAAATAAATATTGATTTCTTGCCGTGATCTCGTAACAAGACGCTATACAAACAGTTCTTATTATAGCAGCATTTTTAAAGAATTATTTTATAATTTTGAGTATGGCGTTGCTGGTACATCGAATAGACCCGCTGTAAGGGGGGAGGTCTGATGAGCCGGTATCCGCGGTGTGAGTTAGGGGAATATCCGCGGTATGGGCGAGGTGGGTTTATTGCCGGATAACGCTCAGCTAACTTCCTCCGACAATATTTACGACCCATTCTCATCCAGCTACCAGCTACTAGCTATGTAAACCCACCTTCCTTCAGTGTTGTCCCACCGCCAAGAAAGTCGCTCGCTATTTGAATGTTCATATCCCGACACGACGGACGGACGGTTTCGTCTAATATATTCTTCCAGCTCGTTCTTCCGGTAGGTACCAACTTACTTCCACCTTCTCTAGACGGCCAACCAACCAATTTAGGTTGATATTTTAAGTAGCTTTGAGGGTCGGATTTTAGGAAATCACGAATGAACGTTTTGAAGCAGATTTTTACTATGTTTTCCATACATACTGGATTAAGATATCAGGCAGGCACTATGCGGAGTTGGTTACCCGCCCGTGACTTTTTTCAATACTTTGTGCAATTGATTATTTTTGTGTAAGTATTTGAATAATTCATTTTACATTTTTTTCCTCTTGTTTACTCTTCTTTTATAACTGTGTAAAATAACAGTCCCAGAACAGGCTTTTGCCTAGTGGAGCGTTATTAGTCAATTTATATGTGTTATATTTGTTTTGTGTAATAATAATAAAATAATTATCGACGAAGTTTTTATTTGGTAGAATTTCATTATAAGTTATATCTTTAATTAAAAGTAAAGACTTTTTGATTCTACATTATTTTTTTATTCTGCGCGATAGGCCTATTTCTAGTTATTAGCTAGTTAATGCCCTAACAAGGCGAAATAGGCCTATCGCGCAGAATAAAAAATTAATGTAGAATCAAAAAGTCTTTACTTTTAATTATAGATATAACTAATAATAAAATAAATTAAATTAAAATACATGCATGTATTTTTTTAAACTTATGTTAAGACAGGCAAATTAATGCTATTTCAGTATTCACTGATATCTTAAGTGTCGCTTTTTAACGCGAAATACCAAGTTATTATTCCGTAAAAAATTGCTGCGACCTATACTTGTGTATGGTGCTGAATGCTGAGTGCTTAATAGGAAGGATGAAATGCGCTGTTGTTCTTTGAGCCTCTCAATTAGAATGGAATATATTGAGTGAGTTGGTGAAGCTTTACAGTAATCAAAACAGAGTCAAATGATATAAAATACATCGAATGAAATAGTCAGGGATCGTCCAGCGAATTGAGCAAGGCTGAATTCCACATGACTGGAAGAAAGACAAGGTGTGGGGAGACCTAAGCTGAGATGAATGGAAGACATACAGGAGGATTTAAAGGAAACGAAGTTGTAACCTGGAGAATGTAGGCCATGGACCAGTTTAAATGGCGAAAATTCTGAAGGAGGTCAAGTCTCACAATGGGCTGTAGCGTCAATGATAATGATGAATGATCACCCAGAAGACACAATTCAACAGTAATTCTTTGAATTTACATACAAGTTTGAAAAGTCATTGGACCTGATATATTATGATAAAGAAACATCAAAATAAGTCAGTTATAGGTATGATTGACAATTTATATTGTTTTGCAGTAACTTTACTTTGACATGTTCTGAAATTTGAATTTAAACAACTGCGTCGTAGGTAAAAATGACACACAATGATAGTTTAAACGTATACACCGATAATGAAAGAGAGGGAATACGTAGGTATGATTACTGGCTGTGTGAATGTATATCAGCAGCTTAACCACATTTATACCACAGTAACTTATGTATACTACGCGGGTGTCTTAAAGTTACGCTTCCTCTCTCTTTCACGTTCTAAGGAAATCAATCAATGGTTTGACGTGAAATTTTTTTTTATTTATTTAAATGAATTTACAATGCATTTTATTTATAAATATTGTCTTTCTGCTGTAGGTACTCCTCCATATAAACTTTAATTATGCAAAATCTAACACTCCTCCGTGCGCGCAGTTTGTCAAAAAAGAGGTCCGAAGTTTTCGCTTCGCGTAATAATACTATACATACATACCATCACGCCATGTCCCTCGCGGGGTAGGCAGAGAGAATCCCTCTATACTATACATAATATAGATAATATACATATTCGGTTTAACCATGAGCTAGAAATATTGTATGGCGAACCAAACGTTGTTCAGTACATGAAAATTTAACGTTTACGTTTGTAGAATGGAGGATAGCCGGGTCCCAAAGAAAGCATTGGACATCTGTCCTGAAGGAAGAAAAAGCAGAGGTCGACCTAGGATGAGATGGTTGGACGACATCGAGGGAGATATAAGAGCGATCGGACAGACAAATTGGAGGAGACTTGCTGCCGACAGGGAGGAATGGAGGCAGTTTATTGAGGAGGCCAAGGCCCACATCGGGCTGTAGCGCCATTGCTGATGATGATGATAACATAGATATTTTATTTATTTTATATTATATAACTTCTCGGGTAACTAACAGGTACTATGTCAAATATCTATTTAAAAATCACCCAATAACAAGTTACCACATTCTGCAAACTTACGATTTTAATCGTCTCACAGATCCAGAATGAAAACACAATTAAAAACTGTGTCTACACCGGGAATCGAACCCGGGACCTTTAGATCAGCAGTCAGACACCTAACCAACTAAGCCAAGAAGGCCGACAATATGTGGTTAGATTTGAAAACTATCGCTCACTCACTCTCACTCCGATGGCACTACAGCCCATATCGAGCCTTGGCCTCATATAACTTTTGCTTCCAACTCATTCTGTCCTCGGCTGCCGTCCTCCAGCCAGTCACCTAAAGGAGCTGCTCTGCATCCCTCCTGACCTCATCCTCCCACCTCAGCCTGGGTCTTCCCACTCGTCTTCTTACACCTAGGTGTCCGTTCAGTATTCTTTTGGGGACGCGTGATTCTGGCATTCTTTGTACGTGTCCAGCCCATCTCAACCTAAGCAGTTTTAAATGCGTTGAGATGCTTGGGGCCTGGTATATTTCGTACAGCTCGTCATTATTATACTTCTTGTGAATTTTAAGACATAAAAATTTAAGGAAAAATGGTTGAATTTCGGCTTCTGTGCGATCACATGTAAAAAATGATGTATATCTTGATTAATTCAAAAAATCTCTACGATAAATGTGCTAATTCGTCCGTGTGTCAACACTACTAGACATCCATTTAGAATAGTAAAAAGTTCATTGATATTGCCCGCGACAAGTTATCTGGATGCGTATTGGGTACTTTGTAGGAAGAACATTGGATTTATATTTCAAGATTATCAAATTTATTACATCTCCGTGACGTCTTTGACGGAAGCTGTGTGAGTACGACAGAGGAATGGATAATAAGGAGGACATTTGTTAGGAGCCAGGAGAATTGTCAATAGGAATTTTAAAATCCGTTTTCAATTTTATATGTGTATAAACGAATGGCTGGTACCTACGTGAGATGTATCGCAGAGTCGATCTGGGTATAGAAATGAAAAAAAAATATATGTAAAATTTTATAAGAAATCTGATTTTTTGCCGGTTAATAATTTGTCAATTATTAAAGGAATATAACAATCTCCCGAATCGTTCAAATTAATAAGTTTTCATTGCTATCTAAACTATACCTACTTATTTTCACTTTTTGCTTATGATAATATCAACCTATTACAACACCAATTGGATTAAATTTAATTGAGCCGTATTGTATTTTTGACTCATGAGCTTTAATAACACATGTTAAATTTCAATTTTCTCTCATTGTTGCGAATAAGAAATAAAGTGATTAAATCATTCTAAGATAATGTAATGTGAGGTTTCGGAATCAGGTCACTTGCTTAGGAGTTATTCTGGAAAGAGGGTGACATCTATGCGAAAGTATTTTCACATCAGATATAAGAACTGTTGCTTTCGTTGTTCACAAACCAATTTATCAATAGGTGGCAAAACAAAAAGGTTTCCTCGTTACTTCATAGATTGCGCTGGTGTTTTTTTAGCTTATTTTCAAACAAACAGATTTTAATTATTAAAATATGTAGAATTTTCAAAAATTCGATCGATAGGGAGCTTAATAGGTAGGCACAATTGATTAATGTTGCGCAAACGCATAAAGTAATCACGTAAACCAGCCGATGACAGGTCGTAAGCCCTGTAGGTGCATTGAGTTCTTGGTCCTCCTATAATATTCCATCTTCGTCTCGACTATAAATTTGTCATAAAATGTTATAATTATGAACCTATATTTTTTGAGATTTTTAAATGTTCATGTAGGTATATTAAAAAATTCAAAAAGTATTTGAATTAAGCGAAAGAATATCATATACATGCCATGTGTTTTGACTTGTGTTACAAGAAGCGATATAGCTTCCAGTTTCGTGAAATTTTATCTACGTTTGTGCCCCCACGAATTCATTTTAAAAAAGGTAAGCTGGACAGTTTTAAATAATAAAAAAAAGCTTTGTTTTGAAACTTTTTTTTTTAACATGTCTACGTAGGGGACACCAGCTATTAGGATTTGGGTCCATTTTGCTCTTCCGAAGAAGCGCACTACGTAGCGTTAGGAGGGGTTTGCAGTCTAGAAAAGAGTTTATTAATTCGGATTTTAAAAAGACCCGGGTTGTACGAAGGTGGAAACACAGAATTCGGAAGATCGTTCCACAGTCGGGCTGCTGTATTAATAAAGGAGTTCGAGAAGCGACTTGTTCGTATATGTTGAAGGTCCACTGTGAATGGGTGCTGCGATTGAGTAAAGCGAGTGACTCTGTTGCGAGTGGGTGGAGGAGGAACCAAAGATGCAAGTTCTTCTGAGCAATTCCCGTGGTAGTATCTATAAAATAAACTTAAAATACCGACTTTACGTCTGTGTTCTAGTGATTGCAATCCATCAGTCAGTGATGGATCATCAATCAGACGTATAGCACGCCTTTGGACAGCGTCGAGGGTATTCAGTAGGTATTGGGGGGCGCCACTCCAGAGGTGACCACCATATTCAATAATTGGACTATTTGCGCTTTGTAGAGTATACACATCTGGGACTTAGTAAAATATCTACGCGCTCTATATAGTACGCTCAATTTTTTGGAGGCGAGTTTCACCTTAGCTTCGATGGAACTCCTGTAGTGTAATTGGTTCGTTATAGATACTCCAAGCAGGTCGATAGAGCTGCTGTTAGGTAGGGTGCTTCCGTTGAAAGACACTTGCAATTCATTGGGGTTTCTCTTCGCAGAAATTAGACAGGCTTGGGTTTTTGAGACGTTAAATGAAACAAGATTACTTTCACCCCAGGTGTTGATTGAGTGGAGGTAGCTATTTATTTTTAGATGAAGATCTTTCCGATCATCTGATATTTCACTCTGTTTAGGAGGTTTGTCAAAAGAGAAATTGTCATGGACTGTGCTGTCATCAGCGTAACAGTGGATGGGGGCGCGTAAGAGCAAGTCATTAATATGTAGGAGGAATAGGGTTGGAGATAGAATGGACCCTTGAGGGACTCCCGCATTGATGGAATGGGGAGAAGAAGAGCAACCTTCCACTACAGTTATGACTTCACGATCTTTTAAAAAATTCGCAATCCAAGTACACAAACTTATCACAAAAACATTAATAAATTGCTTTTTAAATTCACAAACGGAACTGGACTAACGTTTTCGCGTAATTTTTTAATAAAATTTAAATTTTGAATTCATCTTGGGACAAAAAAAATCGTTTGTGACATGAATTACAAAACAAAACTTTCCTCATAACTGTGCAAAGTAATGTCTTTTTTATAATTTGAATGGTCAGGAGACGTTGATTGTACCTACCTAACTATGCACAATAGCCATGCGGGAGATACCTGTTATTGGAGCACTGGAGATTCTATTTTTTTGTTTCATTTTTTTTTTGTTTGTGTTGTTCAGTGTTCTGTTGGTGTCTCTGTATATTAAATAAATAAATAAATAAATAAATAGTACGGAGCAAGCTTAATTCTGACCCTAGACACCCCATGCATGGATCTCAGACGCGTCAGTGTAGACTGAAGTCAAGGAAGAGTTTCCTGGAGTCGACTTCTCCTGTGGTCGAACCACCCGGGGCCCGAAGGGTGTCATTGTGGCGTGCAGAGAGTTCCAGTCCCACACACTTACCTCCAGCCGAGGAGATGTCAGTGGGACACAACTTACCATATACAACATGGAGGGCACTCAACAGATTAAGAACAGGCGTCACCCGCTGCTACAGTAACCTCAAAAAATGGGGCTACAGAGAGGAAGATACCTGTGAGTGTGGCACAGTGCAGGACAACTCGCACCTTCTCTCATGCCCCTTGATTGGAGTTACATGTGCACATGAAGACACCGTGACAGCGAAGGAAATCGGCATACGGGTGGCCGAGCACTGGAGGTTTCTAATTTGATGGTGTTCCGGACACGGAAAGTTAGTAAGTAATAGTAAGTTACTAGAAATTGTATAAACAAAAACAAAAATACTTTAATATCTGACTCTAAATTATATAATATATACTTCATTACCACATAGAAGACCCAGATTTTATTCTTATAAACTTATTTTTAGTTTATTAAAGACATATTAATTGATAGTCACATATTTACAATTTAACTTACGAAAAATTGCATTATATAATTTAGAGTCAAATAATAAAGTATTTATATTTTATTTATATAACTTCTTGTTACTTACATACCATTGGTTGCCAATAACTGTACTTATTTATATAAATAGGTACTCCATATTATACAAAAAAAAATCACTACTCTGAAAATGCTCTTCTAGAGCGAAAATAGTAAGTTAAATTAAATCAAGTGGAAGAAAATTATAAATGTGTTTTATTTTAATATATTACAATGCATGTTATTTTTAGCTAGATTCATTTGATATTTTGATAAAATTGTTCAATTTTGTATTTCAAAGTAAGAAATATTGCATAAAACCAGGAGTATATTTATGAATTTAATTTGACAGTAACATGTTGACGTGAAGAAAACATCGAAGAAGCTGTCCTTATTTTTTATTTTTGTGTTAATGACAAAACATAAATAAAGCGTTTCGAAATATGTCACAAATTCAATTCCAAAAACATTTGTTTTGCTTATAAAATAATTTGTGTTTTCAGAAAATAATAGGAAACGTTGCATGATTTCAAAATGAGAGTGAGCTAAATATACGTTTTGTTGGGAATATGTAATTCCATATAATTACATAACTTCATAAACTTGTTCACGTAATGTCGCATGGTAAAAATATTAAATTTTACTTAAAAACATCACCGTGTTAACATGAATTAAGTTCTTTTCACTCAAGTTGAACAACAAATCAACAAAGTTTCAAAATATCTTTAAAAATACATACTATTATTATTTTAATTTTTTTTATATTTTTTTCAGAAAGCTACATAAAAGTTATAAAAACTATAAAAGTTGAGCCAAAAGTGCTTTCTTCAATTTAAATTATTGACTATACAGTAATTTATCACACAGTTGAAAAATTCATAAGAAAATAAAAGATAAAAGAAAATTTAAAGAGATAGATAAAAAAATAACAAAGATATGCACAAATACAGTAAACGAGTATGTTTCAGGATGAGGAGGTGAATGAGGAGGGGATTGTTGGATTTCTATCAGTGGAGACCTATAATTGGCTGTTCGGTTGTTATCCCAATTGAAAAACTATAATTGATAGCTGTTGGTCTCCCAAAGAATTGTAAAATAAAATAAAATAAAAAAAATGTGTATTAGAGTTTAAGAACATCTTTATCTGTTTTTGGTAATGTTGTAAAGGTCAAGAAAAATATCTGTACTTTTGAAATGTGTATTATAATCTCGCTGAATTCTAAACATGGGTGAAAAGTATCTGTAATTAGTGTGGCATACTGGTATGTGGAATAAATTTTGTGAGCGGGTATGTCTATTCGGTACATGGAGTGATACAGTTTTGAGTATATCAGGGGAATCGATCAAGTTATTGCAAATTTACATACATATTTATTTATTTATTTATTTATTTATTTATTTATTTAGGGACAAATACAGTCTTAAAATACTAAAATGGAATAATACACTATAAAATAAAAACAAACAGACCAATTACATATGTCCACAGATATTAAATATAAAACATTTCAAACATCATAAATTTAAATATAACTAAGATGTATGTTTGCCTGTGACGGGAAAGGAAAAGGATGGGAAAAGGATTATGTCAGTTAAATTGTTATATTTTTGTTACAAACAACAACTCAAAATGTAAATAAAAGTATACAAAAGATAATATTAGAAAAAACAAAAATAACTAACAAAAAAAAAAAATTCAACATACGAGTTCATGCTATGCACTTATAGAGAGAATTTTTGTATGCGTTATTACTAGCGGTGAATATATCAGAATGTGTGATACTGGCTGAGAGGTTGACATTATAGAAGTTACAAGCCCTTTTGATAAACTCATTTTGATTAGAATTAGTGTTACTTCGAGGAACATAAAACAAGTAGTTCAATCTGCCATTTCGCAACGGCGCATGGAAATTAATTTTATTTAATAAATCAGGACAGTCAACTTTTGAATTAATAATATTAAAAAGGATTCTTACCACGCATTTGACGAAAGTAGGTAAATATAAATATTTCGAACTATTTCGAAATATTTCGTCTACATAAGCGCACCGTACAGATCGGACGCATCACATCAGATGGATTTCAGTGTTCTACATACATACCTATGCACTTATAGGAATTCATACAAGTGCATCCACTGATCGCACGGAGCTAGCGCATCGGATAGACGGAAATGCCGACGCCGCCGTTGCTAGGAGACGAAAATCCAATCCGTACGCTGCGCTTATGTTTTATGAGTTTTCGGGATCAGTTATTCTGGAGAGAGGACCGAGTTTTAAAAATCATGCACGATTGTGTCGACAAAGCTAAGTCTGATTTTTTAAAGATCTCACACATCGCCAAAGCAAGGCGTTGCTAGGAGATGAAAACCTAATCCATACGCTGCGCTTAAATTTAAATCGAACCACAAACATTTCAAACATTCAAATTATATTCTGTTATAATCCAACTGTCGATTCGTTCATGAGAATTCAATTCTCTGAATGAATCGACATTATTAAGCCAAGATGCGTGTACGAAGGAACATTGTGTATGGCGTAGTGGAATTTTTTGCATGCTAATAACACCAACTAGAGGCCTCGCTGCATATATGTTCCCACACATAGATTTACTCAGAATTCGGAGTAGAACATTTTATGTGAGTTGTTTTGTGTGTCTGTTTGTGTGTGTCTGTCTGTCCCCCCCATATAACTTTTGATCCGCTCAATTTAAAGAGCCCAAAATTTCAAAATATATAAACACTTATAAGCCTACAAAACTTTTATACTCAGAATTGTGAATTTTTGTTTCAGTCAGGGGTTATCAAATTTTGAAATTTTGGTTTATTTTTCCATGTATCTCAAAAACCATAAAAGCTAGAACGCTGAAATTTGGTATAAGCATAGACAAATACAAAATCTCAAATCTGTTTTTTAAAAAAATACCAGGGTTTCTCAAACATTTTTTATTAAAAAAAATATTTTTTTTTATGATAAATTTATGAGTTTAACTGCCTATATTTCCAAATTTCTTAAAAATATCAAAAAAAGCCGAAACACCCCGCGAAGCGAGCCGCCCTAAAATATTTTGCTACGACATCTACAAGCGTAGTTGTCCGTTACAATCACTATAAATAATAATATCAATAATTAATGAAGTGACATAGGCAATATCATAATTGGAGGTAGATGTTTTAAATTGAATAAGATCCACATCTCAATAGAGACGAAGTTGGGATATTATAGAAGATCCAGGAACTCAGGTGCCTGAGTTCCTGGATCTTATATAATATCCCAACTTCGTCTCTATTGAGATGTGTTATTGTCAGTAAAAATATCATTTGACTCCCGACAGGGAAAATAATCCAATGTTTGCGTATGTATATGCAATTAAAAATATATTCGATTTGAATAAGATCCTTTTGAACACGCAAATTTGTAATATTATTATAATCCTTCTGATATAATTAATATATTAAACATGTACCCCTAAAATCTCTGAAAATCTTTTTGCTTCATTAATAATTTATTTTTTTAGCAGTGTATTTAATAAAAATGTGCCATAATTCCTACGTCTCATAAGTAACAAAATATTTAATATTTTTCACCCGCGATTTCTTTCCTTCACTAGACAGAATAAATATTTTCACAACAAAAATATATTTTTGTATGAAATACAAATGTGATAAGGGTAGATGCATACTTTATATAGGTACATATATTTATATCTAGAATGGTGCCTATACCTTTCCAGTGAAGATAGTTATTTATTATTGTTGGCCCTCTAGACTTTCTGGAAGTTAGGTTATGTACGTTCAATTGAATTCAATAAAATATAAAATTGTATTATTATATTTTCCATTTCATCGCCTGGGATTTTACATATATCGCCAAAGTGAGAAGTACATAACAAGATTTACAATATTCCTCGTTGGAAACTTTGATTCTGCCCGTGCTGGGCTGCTCTGGACCAATGTGAAACTAATATCGATCTGATACTGATATAAAAAAAACTGGTTGTATATAAAAAAATATATTCTTACAAAAAAATAGAACCAAGTTTGTAAAAAAAATGAGTAAACCCATGTCAACAGGATGGACGCATCTCAAATCCCATCCATAGCGGCAAACAAAATCCCAATCCCTCCCCGGAAGACCACCGAAGAGATGGAGGGATAGCTGGACCTCAGCTTCACAGGAATAGCTTTCTCAAAAAAACAGATCTACGATCTAAAATATGAAGAAGAAGAAGAAAAGTGCACCCTTTTAGAGGTTTTACAATTGATTTTTCACAAGCATACATTAAATTTATAAAAACCAAATCGCAGTAATCCCAAAAAAAATCGGTTTAGGTTGTGAGCTTTTGAAATGTTAGACCACGATCTCAAATGTCGTAATATGCCCATGTGTATCAAAAATTGAGTATTCGAAGCCTGCGTCCTCCCTGTAATTTGGTACGATACGGTTTGAAAACTATAACTCCGACTGTCTCCACCATAAATTGACTGAAATGCACATAAAGATCCATGAGGAATCGGTTAAGGTTGGGGAGCTTTTGGAAAGACCACGATCTCAAATGCCGTAATATACCTACCCATGGGTCTCAAAAAAAAGCTTGCGTCTATCCTGTAATTACATAATTTTTTTATTTAATATTATTTGGGACACTTACAGACATTGACAATCGCATTCAAGAAAGTATATCTTAATAATTTTATATAATGTCAATATCCAATTGGAAGTGAACACAACATGCGAAGTTCATAAATATTTCACACAAACATATTAAAGTATCCAAGATAAAAACAGTAATAAAAAAACTTTACAAATAAGACATAATTATACAAAACCTATAAAAACATAAAGAAGCATATATACAACAATAAAAAGTACATCAATAAAAGTAATAATGTTTTGGAAATCATGACTCTGACTGTTGCTACCATTTCTAATGAAATACACAAACAGATCTATGGAAAGACAGATGCTGGGAATATTCTTAGGGACAAAATAAGGAACAATGAAATTAGATGCCGTACCAAGCTTTTTGATATTAAAGACCATATTACCAGAGTCGCAGATCATGACGACTGATGATTAGGAGGCCCGACCCCGGATGAACTGGGATAGAGGGACAGGAAATGATGATGATGATTACCAGTCTGAAATGGCTGTAGGCAGGTCACGTGGGAAGACATGAAATTGACAGATGGGTACCACGAATTCTAAAACGGAGACCTAAGACAGAGTACAATAGGGCGTACAGTGCAACCAAAAATACCTTGTAGCCTATCCCGTTGCCTGTGTCTGTACTGATTCGTTTTCAATACAAAGCTTAATTTCTTCTTGATACTCAACAACATACATTCGCAGTATCGTAGGAGTATATAGGTAATGACGCAGTGATATGAGGCATATAATACCTTACTCATTTATTCCTTCCCACTCCCTCCCCCCGATTCCTACATATCCCATTATTATTTGTATTATATATTTTTTTGTATATTTTATTTCAATTTCTTATAGACATAGACTTATAGACATTTGTAAATAGTAGGCCTTTCCACTCCAATAAGTTGCAGCAGCAATTGCCACGTCATTTGCCACAGCCGAGTCTTCCTCGTTACATTCCTGTACCATTTTTTGGACAAGAAGATGCTTATCATCTTGGACCTCGCCGTGATCACAAGATACGTCTTCTTCTCGTCCTATCTCCTACATGTACAAGTTCTTTCTACACCGTGTGACACCTACACGTCCTACACGGAGTCTATTCAGTGTCTTCCATGTGCGGTAGAGTAAATGAGGTCCCGGTCCCATAGTCTCCGACAGCTAATTTCAACCTCCACTGTACTGTTCAATCCAGTGTTCTTGTCTTGCCCTTTCTAGCGGCACTTGAATGGTAGACGTCGTGTCTGGAAACTATTTCTCGATTTTAATCTCGCCATCAGAGGTATGTGAACAAACACAAAGGATGTCTTATAATCGGATATATTATTTCACTTTCTCTGGTAGGCAGATATTATACGACTTGTTTCATTCAGTGCTACATCTACGCATTGTGAATGTGGTAAAACTTATGCATATTTTGTAGTGTTTATAACAATCTTTGTTGTATCTAATAAAAAAACTACGATGCAAACACTCGAATGTCTTATTTTTCTTCGTTTCCTTACCATTTTTCCCAGATGATTGTAGGGTCTACTTTCTGCGTCTTACGCATCAAAAATAAAATATTTCATAGATTATAAAACAATTTCTTCACATAATTCTATATAAGTACAATAAAACGTGCTGAGTCTATATACTTTAAAAAAATTGGTTAAAAAGCTCCAGAATTCATATTCATCGTACGCTGTATATGGTGACAATACTTGTTCCATTAATATATTCGCGACTGCCTTGACATAAAGCATTGACAAGAGATTACTTACTGGTTCCAATTTTAGACATCTTCTGATTGGTTTTATCCTATTTTACTCCCAGAATCAGGCGTTGACAGGTCTAGCGAAATTGGTCTGATGGATTCGGTCTGATCCCTCTACGTGGAGAGGCTCATTGTGTCGACATCTGGAGTAATGAATTGCTCCCATCTTCTCGAGGGGATTCGACACAGTCGCGCGTGTTGCCAACTTGTACAAAATAAATTTAATTCAAAAAGGATTTAATTCGTTCAACGATCGGATAACTGTTAATATTTTTTTACTGAGTACAAGAATTTTTTAACATTTTCTTCGATAACAAATACAAACTTCTAGTATTGAATATTGTGAGAACCTGAAGCTCGACAAATGAAGTAATGCAGATGATTTTATGTATATTTTATTTAATTTACTTTACTTCATGTACGATATTGTGTACGATGGGTTTATATCCAAAAAGCAATTTCTTCCAACCAACCAAAATTACGTGAGGTCATAAAAAGTGTAGTGGTAGGTACCTACATTAAATTTGTAACAAAAAAACATTCAGAAAGATAAACACATAACATTTATAAATGTAAAATCGCAGCATCAAGGAAAGGAAGGAAGGTGTCATCGTAATAAAATCTTGTCACTTAAGGTGTTTTAATGCTCTTTCTGATTGTACAAAAGAGTAGATCGAAAAGGCAAAGACCATGAATTGCCAAGAAAAAATTGTTTCTTAAGATATTGCGGTGAATTAGTGTTATCCATTAGTGTTATATAATGCAGTAGCTGTGTTATTTTATTTGTTGAAAAACAATATATCGATTGACATTAATAGAACTGAGGGGTAACAATTCATCGAATTCTTAATCTCGTTTAATTTTATCTGTATAAATAAAATAAATTATTATATTTGTTACAAATAACTCAAAATACAATTAGAAATTAACTTATCAATATGACAAATATAATTAACAATAAAAGGTACCTATATGTTATTATTAAGAATATATAGGGGGAACTATAAAAAGGCATAATTGGTGAACGTTGCGCAAGCGCATAAAGTGATCACGTAAACCAGCCGATGACAGGTCGTAAGCCCTGTAGGTGCCTTGATTTCCCGGTTCTCCTACAGTAAATATTCCAACTTCGTCTCTATTGAGATAATTAAAAAAATCTGTTAAAAAATATCTTTGACTCCCGACAGGGAAAAAATCCAATGTTTGCGCATATGCAATAATAAAAAATATTCGGGGACTTAAGTGCTGATTGTTTTGAAAATAAATAAATGAAAATAAATAAATGTATAAATTAAAAAAAATATACATATTAGAAAAGTATAATAATAAATTAGAAAAGACATATATAATAAATAAATAAACAAATAAATGAATGAATGAAAGAATGAATGAATGAAAGAATGAATGAATGAATAATTAAAAAAGAAATTTATTAATAAATATTAAAATAAATAAATAAATAAATAAATAAAAATAATTAAATAAATAAATAAATATAAATGAATAAATGTATAAATAAATAAATATAAATAAATAAATAAATTAATTTATTAATTAAATTATTAATTTATAAATAAATAAATAAGTGAATTAATAAATACCTCATAAATACATAAATAAATAAATTAATAACTAGTTACATGTAACACATGAGATCCAACTGTCGATAGTGATAGTATGAATAGTTGAAGAATGGGTACCAAACTATAAACCCATAAATCCTAATTATTGAATATTTAAAGATATTTTGTTTTCTATACAACACATGAAGGTATGTATGTCAAGATAGAATAGTATGGAGGTCAGTCCTTTTTTCCTACCCGGAATATGAAAACAGCATGATGATATGTATGTATGTTTAGAGATTTAGTATCAAACTATTAAGTCTTCTTAGATATTGTGTATAGGCGACTGCCATACAAATTGTATGAAGCGATGTCGTCACTAAATTCAATTTTTATAAATAATGAGATGTATGTTCATATTTTTTATAGAAAATTAAATTATCTTGTTTGGGTGCTTCGGCTTGTTTCGATATTTTTAAAAACTTTTAAATATAGGCAGCTAAACACTTAAATTTGTCATAAAAAAAATATTTTTCTTAATAAAAAATGTTTGAGAAATCCTGGAATTTTTTTGAAAAAATAAATATTTTGAAATTTTGGGCTCTGTAAATTGAGCGGATCAAAAGTTCTAAGGGGTGGACGGACAGACACACACACACCCACAGACACACAGCTACACACACAGACACACAAAACTCACATTAAATGTTCTACTCCGAATTCCATGTACGGGAACATAATATATGCTGCGAAGCCTCTAAGTTGGTGTTATTAGCATGCAAAAAATCTTCTTTCATACACGCGTCTTGGATTTATACTGCCTCTTCCTTCAAAAGAATTCATTCTCTTGAACGAATCGACAGTAGGAATAAATACCTACATAAATAAATAAATTAATTAATTAATAAATAGATAATGAAATAAATAAATTAGTAAATTTTTTCAATATTGGACACTGTCACTTCGTGGTAGAACTCCATAATTAATTAAAACTATGAAAAAATTTTATATTTAATTTTACGTTCTACTTAAATAGAACATTTAAGTAGAACGTAAAATTAAATATAAAAATTTTTCATAGTTTTAATTAATTAGTAAATTAATTATTTATTCAACAAAATCCTCATTTGTGCATAAGAATGTTTTCGAAATTACATAGTATTGGCACAAAATGAATAAAGTTAGCCGAAAAATCTCATAGAGAATATAAGAAGTTTCCAAACATCACACAAGGGAAAGTAAATATTTTATGAGTAATAAGGCAAAAGGAAAGAATCAATCTTTAATACATATTTATGTGGGAAATATTTGTGAGAGCTTTCTTTCTAATAGCAATTCTCAGAAGACAAATTCAATACATCATTAAGTTTACTAAGGAAACATGAAAAAGTTCCGAATAGGTACACCTACATACTTAAATTATTTATTATACATCTTAAATCGGTAATAAATCAATTATTATCAATTATTAATCATTATTCATAATAAAATTGATCGCTTATTTATGCTGTGAGGCGAGGTTGTTGTTTTGGAATACACCCTCGTGTACTTTAATGAGGTAATGCACACCCGAACGCCTGTCTCTGGTTACTCCACATTGAGGGATATGCCGTGGTTGTATGGATAAACTTAATAAATTATGTTTGTAAAAACAATGTAATTTTTATTATAAGTAAATGTTTAAGAAGTAGAATACTCAGACTCAGAAGAATATTCAGTCAGATATCCAACAAACTATCCCACGAAAGCCGAGTATTTATTTAAATAAATAAATACTCGGCTTTCGTGGGATAGTTGGTTGGATATCTGACTTATGAGTCAATAATCCCGGGTTCGATTCCATGTGGCAGTTTACCACTTTGCATAAGTCTGCAGAATTTGGCAACTTGTTTTTGGGAATGTGTTGAATTCATGTTATTCGACATTTGACCCGCTAGTTGCCCGAGACAGTATGAAGTAGAAATAACAATTATTTCAAAGATAATTAGAGACTTAGGCGACAAGTGATAAGATTTACATTTAGTGCTAGGTTACCGGCTCGAACGGATGTGCTTGCACTACCACACGAGACGGAAATCTACCAACAAGGCCCCGAGAATGCCTGGTGAGATCTAAGCCAAACGTCGGATGATGAAAGATCCTTCCGAGGATCTGATCAATGAAAATAATACGAACATACACACACACACATAAGATGATATTAGTTTGTGTTCTGTTCGATAGATGGCTAGCTTAGCACAACTGTATGAACAGTTTCACCTTTATATAATAAATACGGTTCAAATTGACAGCTCTTAGAAGGAAAATTTACTATTATAAATTTGAATTGGTGAATTATGTATACAATTATGTAAAGTGATCACTAAAGACCGGGAGTCTTAACTGGAGTTTTAACTATTAACTCTTTTTTCGTTTAATAAATACGAAAATATCATGTCATACTCAACAATCTTCATACAAACCGCGTTTTTCTTGCCTATCAACTGTGCGAAAGAGACAACATTTTTTTGCCTCTCTTCACCGCTATGAATAGTTGACAAATACTCCATCTAGGTATATACATTAATATCTTTGATTTGTTCAGGAGAACTTTGTTCCACAGATAATATATGTAGAAGTAAACTTCTTTGTTCTACTTGTTCTCCAGTGTGACCGTTTTTAGTATTTTTAGTACTAAATTGGTATTTTTTCACCACTTTGGAACACGTTTGGTATTTTTTGAAATTTTTGGTATATTTTGTGATTTTTGGAAAATTAAATACTATTTTTTGGTATTTTTTAATATTCT
Organism: Molanna angustata; assembly: GCA_963576475.1. Lineage (NCBI taxonomy): Eukaryota > Metazoa > Arthropoda > Insecta > Trichoptera > Molannidae > Molanna > Molanna angustata. The sequence continues at coordinate 17,207,066 of OY754985.1, forward strand.
GCCTGCATTCACTTTTTTTGTCTATGATAATTTTATGGACATGGTGGTGGCGGGATCTTTTGAATTACATTTTTAAATTGGTGACTTTTTAATTAGCAAAATTTGATGAATTTCCTAAATCACAATATTTAATAAATCACATTATAAGATGGGCCGGGCATGTTCAGAGAATGCCATCATCACGGGTATCAAAAAGAGTCTTAGAGGGGCACCCAGGTGGTAAAAGAAAGGTCGGGAGACCGAGGCTGCGATGGGAAGATGATATTGAGAGGGACGCATCCCAGTTTCTGAATGTGCCAAACTGGAGGGACGCAGCAGGTGACAGGAGAGGTTGGAGGAGGAAGTTGCTGGAGGCCAAGGCTCGATATGGGCTGTAGAGCCATTGAAGAAGAAGAAGATCACTAAAGGCAGCCGATGACAGGTCAAAAGCCCTGTAAAATATTTTTGATTTTCCTTGGTTCCACCCACAATCTCTATAGAGATACTAAAATATTACCTATAGTATATACTTCTTTATGTATTATTGTTCCCATGTAGGTATACCTAGCATTGGTTTAATGTAGAAAAACAAATTCTATCATATATAGGTATACATACACAACGAAAAAATATATGTAGGTATATGACCGGAAAATTTATGTGTCTATCATATTCAATAGAAAAATATTGTTTTATATTCCATATTATTTATGTGTCTATCATATTCAATAGAAAAATATTGTTTTATATTCCATATTATTTATGTGTCTATCATATTCAATAGAAAAATATTGTTTTATATTCCATATTATTTATGTGTCTATCATATTCAATAGAAAATATTGTTTTATATTCCATATTATTTATGTGTCTATCATATTCAATAGAAAAATATTGTTTTATATTCCATATTATTTATGTGTCTATCATATTCAATAGAAAAATATTGTTTTATATTCCATATTATTTATGTGTCTATCATATTCAATAGAAAAATATTGTTTTATATTCCATATTATTTATGTGTCTATCATATTCAATAGAAAAATATTGTTTTATATTCCATATTATTTATGTGTCTATCATATTCAATAGAAAAATATTGTTTTATATTCCATATTATTTATGTGTCTATCATATTCAATAGAAAAATATTGTTTTATATTCCATATTATTTATGTGTCTATCATATTCAATAGAAAAATATTGTTTTATATTCCATATTATTTATGTGTCTATCATATTCAATAGAAAAATATTGTTTTATATTCCATATTATTTATGTGTCTATCATATTCAATAGAAAAATATTGTTTTATATTCCATATTATTTATGTGTCTATCATATTCAATAGAAAAATATTGTTTTATATTCCATATTATTTATGTGTCTATCATATTCAATAGAAAAATATTGTTTTATATTCCATATTATTTATGTGTCTATCATATTCAATAGAAAAATATTGTTTTATATTCCATATTATTTATGTGTCTATCATATTCAATAGAAAAATATTGTTTTATATTCCATATTATTTATGTGTCTATCATATTCAATAGAAAAATATTGTTTTATATTCCATATTATTTATGTGTCTATCATATTCAATAGAAAAATATTGTTTTATATTCCATATTATTTATGTGTCTATCATATTCAATAGAAAAATATTGTTTTATATTCCATATTATTTATGTGTCTATCATATTCAATAGAAAAATATTGTTTTATATTCCATATTATTTATGTGTCTATCATATTCAATAGAAAAATATTGTTTTATATTCCATATTATTTATGTGTCTATCATATTCAATAGAAAAATATTGTTTTATATTCCATATTATTTATGTGTCTATCATATTCAATAGAAAAATATTGTTTTATATTCCATATTATTTATGTGTCTATCATATTCAATAGAAAAATATTGTTTTATATTCCATATTATTTATGTGTCTATCATATTCAATAGAAAAATATTGTTTTATATTCCATATTATTTATGTGTCTATCATATTCAATAGAAAAATATTGTTTTATATTCCATATTATTTATGTGTCTATCATATTCAATAGAAAAATATTGTTTTATATTCCATATTATTTATGTGTCTATCATATTCAATAGAAAAATATTGTTTTATATTCCATATTATTTATGTGTCTATCATATTCAATAGAAAAATATTGTTTTATATTCCATATTATTTATGTGTCTATCATATTCAATAGAAAAATATTGTTTTATATTCCATATTATTTATGTGTCTATCATATTCAATAGAAAAATATTGTTTTATATTCCATATTATTTATGTGTCTATCATATTCAATAGAAAAATATTGTTTTATATTCCATATTATTTATGTGTCTATCATATTCAATAGAAAAATATTGTTTTATATTCCATATTATTTATGTGTCTATCATATTCAATAGAAAAATATTGTTTTATATTCCATATTATTTATGTGTCTATCATATTCAATAGAAAAATATTGTTTTATATTCCATATTATTTATGTGTCTATCATATTCAATAGAAAAATATTGTTTTATATTCCATATTATTTATGTGTCTATCATATTCAATAGAAAAATATTGTTTTATATTCCATATTATTTATGTGTCTATCATATTCAATAGAAAAATATTGTTTTATATTCCATATTATTTATGTGTCTATCATATTCAATAGAAAAATATTGTTTTATATTCCATATTATTTATGTGTCTATCATATTCAATAGAAAAATATTGTTTTATATTCCATATTATTTATGTGTCTATCATATTCAATAGAAAAATATTGTTTTATATTCCATATTATTTCGATCGAGAGTTCATGAAATCCTCATAATGGGAGGCGTAAATCATAACCTCTTAATAAAACAAATATTGTTTTTTTTTTCTAATTATGCGTATTTTTTTTTTGTATTGCGGTCATTCAATTTATAGTTTGACACATGGTTTTTTCATGAGGTACCGGATGGTTTTTTTTTTTTAAAAAAACTTAATATTATACTCGTTAATGCGCGCTAGTAGGCACTATTTGTCAAAATGAAGAAAAAGATTTTACGTCCAGAATTAAATTCATACTATTGTGGCGAATTCGCCAACATTGGTACTTGAAATTAAATCCGTCTGCAAGTAGTTGAAAACGCGCGAGGGGAGGTCATCGACCACTAATATTGCCTTTACAACAATATTAAATTTGTTCTTTGAATGCATGTATTTCATCCTCACCCTGAAGACGGCACTGACCATTATCTGTCAGTGTGAGCTTTTCCATTAGTGAGACCTAACCTCACATTATTTTAAGATCAGGTGCCAGGAAGTGTTTGTGAATCATTATATTAAATTTGGTTTTTTTTTTTGTTTTTTTTTTTATAAAAAATGAATATGTCCTTGTTAAACAAGTACATAATACATCTTCCTGCGTTCCCTAAAATAAGGAAATAAATGCTTGTGCTATAGGTGAACGAAATCGGTCGAGGCAGGATTCGAACTCGCGACCACTGGATTACTAACCCAGCGCACTAGCCGCTCTGCCATCGACCCATCCATCTTCTTCCGTCTTTTGTAATTTGTGAATGCGTATTGAATATACATATTATGTATATGTAAAAAACATTTTATGTACCTAGTGCTCTTTGTTAAATTTATATTTTATAATTTTTATGTAGGTATGTTATATTTGATACTTTTTTGCACATTCATTCTATCAATTAAATAAGTGCATATTATGTTTTTCTGATCGACTGTGATGACTTTTTTTATTTGTATTGTGAATAACTTGTAATAGTAAATGGCCTTCGGCCGTATATTTGTATTAAAATAAAATAATCTTTTTCATCATATGAAACTACCTACAGGGGTGCCTAGTGACAGGGTTTTCAATGACCCCGTGTTTGTTAATGGACTTCAAGGGTAGGGTATAATATAATAATACACATTATATGCTTGAATAACGGACAAATTAATGGAAACAAGGCTGAGTCGTTATGGACTTGACACGTTATGAGTCTTGATGAGGACTACATCGAAGAAAACAGCCTTAACATACCAGATATTCAGTGGAGAAAGGGTGATTCATCGGCGCAAATTGGAAGTCTAGCAGTCCGAAGGAGACTTTGAGTGACCGTATCGATTCTTTGATGACCCAGGACAGACATTTCTGGGAATTACGTCTGGGCCGGCCCAGAGTCAGTCGGGAATGGACATAGAAGAAGAAGACTAAATACTGAGTAGATCAGTGTATGATATAAAAAAAAAGATTCTGGTGTGGCGGGTGAGTAATGTGTAATTTAATATTTTTTGACTGTTGCTGAATTGATATTACTCTGTTCGTTTTGAAGTATTTAATGGGTATGTGGTTTAACCGATTTTGGGAAAAAAATATAACGGAATCCGCAAATGACTCAAACCAGATAAAGTGAAATAAATTTCCTCCCTGAAGGACTGTGGAAGGCTGAAGGACTCTGGAACATTCCTCTCAGCTCCTAGTGACAATGATGATGAAACACTTATAAATTGAGTAAAAACAAGCACAGATCTATTTTTAGAGGAATGAAAAATGTTTTATCAAGGCGGAATAAACGCGTAAATAAACGTTCGGTTTTATACTTAGACGAGCGATGTGGAACTTATATACATAGAAATCAGATTGATACTGAATTTTTTTATTAAGAATAACATTTTTTTGTAATAAATTTATGTGTTTAACTGCCTATATTTCCAAAGTTTTAAAAATATCGAAAAAAGCCGAAACATTCCAACTACATAATTAATATTCTATAAAAAATATGAACTTTTTTCAACAATTTTCATAAAAATTGGATTTAGTGACGACATCGTTTTATATAATTTGTATAAAACGATGTATGCCAGTGGCCTATACACAATCTTCTTCTTCTTCGTCAGCCATCTCTCCACTGCTGGATGTAGGCCTCCTCCAATGAACTCCATCTCTCTCGGTCCTGTGCTTTCCCCAGCCAACCTCTTCCCGCAACCGGAATGATATCGTCCACCCATCTTTTTTGTGGTCGCCCTACCGGTCTTTTATTTCCCCACGGTCTCCGTTTTAGTATACACAATATCTAAGGTGAACTAATATTTTTACACTTAATCTCCAAACATACATATGTCATGCTGTTTTCATATTTTGGGTAGGAAAAAAGACTGACCTCCATACTTTCCTATCCAGACATACATACCTACATGTTTTATATGGAAAACAAAATATCTTAAAATATTTATTAATTTGTATTAAATACAAAATATCTTAAAATATTTATTATTTATTAAGTGTTTAGTTTGGTACGTATTCTTCAACTTTACATACTATCGCTATCGACAGTTGAATCTCATGTGTAACATGCAACTACATAGTTGAATAGAACCTTACATTGAAAAATAACGTTGATTTTCATATAAAGAACATGCAACTAGTTGAATAGAACCTTACATAGAAAAATAACGTTGATTTTCATATAAAGAACATGCAACTAGTTGAATAGAACCTTACATAGAAAATAACGTTGATTTTCATATAAAGAACATACAACTAGTTGAATAGAACCTTACATAGAAAAATAACGTTGATTTTCATATGAAAAACATGCAACTAGTTGAATAGAACCTTACATAGAAAAATAACGTTGATTTTCATATAAAGAACATGCAACTAGTTGAATAGAACCTTACATAAAAAAATAACGTTGATTTTCATATAAAGAACACGAAATAAACTCGTATGTATGATAATATATACTGTATTTGAACGTATCATTGAACGATGTCTTTATGGAGAAGTATAGCGTTTTTCTGATGTCATGACATGTCATGTCATGTCATGGGTTATCGGCCCTCGTATCTCAGTTGGTTCGGTATCTGATTCCTCAGTGAAAGGTCCGGATTTGATTCCCACAATTCAACAGTTTTTAATTGTGATGTCAGTCTGGATATGTGACACGATAATTAAATCAAGCCTCTAGAATGTGGCAACTTGTTATTGGGTGCGCATTAAATAAACATTTGAAAAAATATCTGTTAGTTGCCCGAGAAGCAATTGAAAATAAAATAAAATAAAATTACGGTTTATTTTAAGCTTGGGTTTGCTTTTACGCAACCGGATGGCTGTTTGTGAATGTATCCGTAGGGCAAGTATAAAAGTAACTGGGGTAAAATACAGAGTGAATGTAATGAACTGTTTTGTGTGTCTACTACAACAGTGACAATGAGAGAGGATGGAAGAGGGTGAGAGAGAAAGAGTACGAGAGAGTGAGAGAGGAAGTCATATTTTATGTTTTAACAATGCTCAAACTTGGAAACATTCAAGTTTGAAATTCTCAGAGATTTTGAAATATTACTCCGGCGTCAGGGATCGCTTTGTGATTTTCAATTCAGTCCACGGCTATGTACGGATGGAATCGTCATTCATTATTGAATAAAAAATCACAACTTTAATACGAAAATATAACTCAGTTTCAATTCTCTTTTAAAAAACATAAATATTTAAAAATTGTAATCTGTCAATAAATGTAAGCCCTTCACCATTCATCACGAGAATTACTCTTTCAGTAATGTGTAATGCGTATAATAATGGCTTCAATTCTGAAGACGCACTAAAATTTTAATACTTACATACTTACTTTCCGTGTCCGGAACACCATCAAATTAGAAAACTCCAGTGCTCGGTCACCCGGATGCCGCTTTCCTTCGCTGTCACGGTGTCTTCATGCGAGTTGTCCTGCACAGTGCCTCACTCACAAGTGTCTTCCTCTCTGAAGCCCCATTTTTTGACATGCCTAAGTTAGACAAATAATTTTTTAACAGATTTTAATTATCTCAATAGAGACGAAGTTGGAATATTTATTGTAGGAGAACCGGGAAATCAAGGCACCTACAGGGCTTACGACCTGTCATCGGCTGGTTTACGTGATCACTTTATGCGCTTGCGCAACGTTCACCAATTATGCCTTTTAATGAGATCCCTATCAATTCAATTTTGAAAGTTCTATATATTGTAATACTGAAATTCTTTTCGCTTGAAAATAAGGAATTTTTACTACAGCCATCTATGGGTGAAATTATGAACAACAATATTTATTTTGTTGGACGCCATCTATTGCGAGAATTGGTTTTTTGTAAATAATGAAAGCTACAATTCTTATATCTGAGGTGACAATGCATTTTTCGCATAGAAGTCACCCCTGAATTGCGCCAGACTTATAAGGAAAAAATCCAATGTTTGCGCATATGCAATAATAAAAAATATTCGATTACTTACACATTGGTACAAGTAGGTAAATAAGACAAAAATGACCTTATATATATATATATATATATATATATATATATATATATATATATATATATATATATATATATATATATATATATATATATATATATATATATATATATATATATATATATATATATATATATATATATATATATATATATATATATATATATATATATATATATATATATATATATATATATATATATATATATATATATATATATATATATATATATATATATATATATATATATATATATATATATATATATATATATATATATATATATATATATATATATATATATATATATATATATATATATATATATATATATATATATATATATATATATATATATATATATATATATATATATATATATATATATATATATATATATATATATATATATATATATAGAAAGCCCACACACACCGATAGATACCTACACGCAACGTCCAATCATCACCCCGCACAAATATGCTCAGTCGCAAAAACACTAATAACAAGATCAAAAAGAATTGCAGACCACGAGCATAAAAAACAAGAATTAGAATACACGAAAAATGCTCTACGTTGTAATGGTTTCTCAGACTATATAATAAACAAAGCATTAAAGAGTCCAAAAACAGTGAAAGAAAAATCCAATGAAACACCATTATCAACAGCCCGACTACCCGACTGTCGTGTTCGTTGGTAATAATATTTTATCATTATTTTTGTGTTGTGATTTATTGTTAATTTTAGTTGTGACATTAATATTATTATTGTTGTGTTTTGGGGTTATTTTCGCTATGGTATTATTAATATTATTATTGTATTGTTTGTCATATAAAATGTTCTTCCAGGTACTAGGCAAACGAACTCCGTCGTCCCGATTGTTCATTATATCCCTTCTCTTATATATTTCTATAGCTTCCCTGTAAATTCTGAGAGGTTCACTGTTTAAACTTGCTATTATTTTTGAATGGTCAAAATCTATTGTATGTCCTTCTGTGAGCGAGTGTTGTACAAGTGAGGATGTAAGTTTTTTGTTTCTCATGTCGACTCTGTGCTCCGCTATTCGTGCTTCAACTTTTCGATTGGTTCTTCCTACATAAGTCTTATTGCACGATCCGCACGGTATTTCATATACTCCATGAGCTTCAAGTGGAATGATGTCTTTCGGGTTTCTTAGAAAGGTTGATATTTTATTTGTTGTGCTGAAAACGGTACGTATGTTATTTTTGTTTAATAGACGGCTGATTTTATCGGTGACGCCTTTGATATATGGTAGTCGGGCTGTTGATAATGGTGTTTCATTGGATTTTTCTTTCACTGTTTTTGGACTCTTTAATGCTTTGTTTATTATATAGTCTGAGAAACCATTACAACGTAGAGCATTTTTCGTGTATTCTAATTCTTGTTTTTTATGCTCGTGGTCTGCAATTCTTTTTGATCTTGTTATTAGTGTTTTTGCGACTGAGCATATTTGTGCGGGGTGATGATTGGACGTTGCGTGTAGGTATCTATCGGTGTGTGTGGGCTTTCTATATACTGTGTGCCCCAGTTTACCGTTTGCTTTTTTTAACACTAAAACGTCTAAGAAAGGTATTTGTCTGTTATTTTCCTTCTCCATTGTAAACTTTATATCTTTATGAATGCTGTTAATAGTGTTCAAAAAATTATTTAATTCTTCTTCTCCGTGAGACCATACTACGAATGTGTCATCCACATATCTTAGCCATTTCTTTGGTTTGAGTATTACTTTCTTTAAGACTTCTTCTTCAAACCTCGTCATAAATAAGTTGGCGACTGCTGGTGACAATGACAAACCCATAGGTGCTCCTTTTATTTGTTTGTATGTCTTATTGTTGTAATAAAAAAATGTGTTATTTAAACAGTGATAAAATAAATTTAAAATATCGTCTGTGGTATTGAGTGTTTCTTTGATTATGTCTAGTGTCTCGTTAATTGGAATATTTGTAAATAAAGAAACAACGTCAAAACTCACAAGAATATCTGTACTTTCCAGTTCTAAGTCAGTGATGAGTGATATGAAATGTTCTGAGTTTTTGACATAGGAGTCTGCGGATTCTACATAGGGCTGCAACATATTCGCGAGGAATTTAGAAAGCATTTGTAACGGCGAACCAATGGAACTAACAATTGGTCTGAGAGGAATATCTTTCTTATGAATTTTTGGAAGACCATATAATTTTGGAAAGCGTGACGACTTCTCTCGTGGAATAAGTGACTTCTTGATATCATCACTAAGTTGATATCATCACTAAGTCCAATGAAACACCATTATCAACAGCCCGACTACCATATATCAAAGGCGTCACCGATAAAATCAGCCGTCTATTAAACAAAAATAACATACGTACCGTTTTCAGCACAACAAATAAAATATCAACCTTTCTAAGAAACCCGAAAGACATCATTCCACTTGAAGCTCATGGAGTATATGAAATACCGTGCGGATCGTGCAATAAGACTTATGTAGGAAGAACCAATCGAAAAGTTGAAGCACGAATAGCGGAGCACAGAGTCGACATGAGAAACAAAAAACTTACATCCTCACTTGTACAACACTCGCTCACAGAAGGACATACAATAGATTTTGACCATTCAAAAATAATAGCAAGTTTAAACAGTGAACCTCTCAGAATTTACAGGGAAGCTATAGAAATATATAAGAGAAGGGATATAATGAACAATCGGGACGACGGAGTTCGTTTGCCTAGTACCTGGAAGAACATTTTATATGACAAACAATACAATAATAATATTAATAATACCATAGCGAAAATAACCCCAAAACACAACAATAATAATATTAATGTCACAACTAAAATTAACAATAAATCACAAAACAAAAATAATGATAAAATATTATTACCAACGAACACGACAGCAGGTGGGCGTGTCACAAGGAGCCAATCACGTCGCGCTAACAATATTTGACATAAGCGGCCATCTTGTACGCTACGAGTCACTTGACGGTGAGCTTTCAGTGTGAGTAGACGTGTGTCGCGCGCGTGCTTTTCGTTTAGTCCTTGAAAATGCCTGGTGATATTCAGGCGAAACGTCGGAAGACAAATGGTCTTAGTCAAGACCTACTGACACGGGAAAACCGAGATAAAAATATTATATATATATATATATATATATATATATATATATATATATATATATATATATATATATATATATATATATATATATATATATATATATATATATATATATATATATATATATATATATATATATATATATATATATATATATATATATATATATATATATATATATATATATATATATATATATATATATATATATATATATATATATATATATATATATATATATATATATATATATATATATATATATATATATATATATATATATATATATATATATATATATATATATATATATATATATATATATATATATATATATATATATATATATATATATATATATATATATATATATATATATATATATATATATATATATATATATATATATATATATATATATATATATATATATATATATATATATATATATATATATATATATAAATATGTCCGCTATAGACAGGCGCTTCTCACTTAGCGTAGAGCTCTCGTTGCGAGCGGTCGTGTTTCGCGCGCGTTCGTTCTTTTCGAGTAGGTAACGTTAAGGCGGCTTTCGAAAATGCCCGGTGTTATTCGGGCGAAACGTCAGGCGACAAACAGTCCTTCTCAGGACTATCCTACACGGGTTTACCCAAAAAGTTGTTTTGCATCTTATACCCGTGAAAACCTTAAAGTTAACATATATATATATATATATATATATATATATATATATATATATATATATATATATATATATATATATATATATATATATATATATATATATATATATATATATATATATATATATATATATATATATATATATATATATATATATATATATATATATATATATATATATATATATATATATATATATATATATATATATATATATATATATATATATATATATATATATATATATATATATATATATATATATATATATATATATATATATATATATATATATGTTATATTTGATGTTTTCACGGGTGAAATATGTTATAATATTTTTATCTCGGTTTTCCCGTGTCAGTAGGTCTTGACTAAGACCATTTGTCTTCCGACGTTTCGCCTGAATATCACCAGGCATTTTCAAGGACTTAACGAAAAGCACGCGCGCGACACACGTCTACTCACACTGAAAGCTCACCGTCAAGTGACTCGTAGCGTACAAGATGGCCGCTTATGTCAAATATTGTTAGCGCGACGTGATTGGCTCCTTGTGACACGCCCACCTGCTGTCGTGTTCGTTGGTAATAATATTTTATCATTATTTTTGTGTTGTGATTTATTGTTAATTTTAGTTGTGACATTAATATTATTATTGTCTATGGTTTCATTGTCTATGGTTTGATTTGCTAAGTACTACAATTTTTTCAGCTGATATTTGATATTTGATTTTTCCAAAATTTATGAAAAAGTCGCATTTGTTTCAAGTGAAGATTGATCCAGAGAGTTTAGTTCACAACCTAGAGCATTATCTTGTCAGCGCGCGAGTGACACATCAGATAAAAACATATATCTACAATATCACCTACCTACAGGCAAATCTGACAGCGGAAAAAAAGGTAGATACCTATTATAAATATTAATATACAATCAATTATATTTATTTATACCAAATATACTAATTTACCACCACACAACAATGGCTGAAGATAAGAATTGCAAAACTTGTGCTTATTTAATAAAACCCGGTGAAGACATAAAATGCTCCCGCTGTTTAAACTTGTACCACTACAACTGTGGCGGACTCAATTTATCCAGCTACAAAAAAATGTCAAATAAGGCGATTAATATTTACAAATGCCAGTCGTGTAAGGAACCTAGCAGCTGCAGGGGAAATGTTCTGAATATAGACGTTCAGTCTCCGTCGGTATCTGTCAAAAAAACCGACACATCTTCTGACAAAGACATTCACACCACCCTTATCGAACAAATTACTATTGTAATGGATAAAAAGTTTAACGATTTCCGGACCTCAATGCTCTCACACATAGATCACCAAATTACCACTTACACAAAAAATTTGGAACAGCAAATGTCTAAATTACTAGAAACAATATCCAATCTGTCAACTACCAACAGCGAAACCTTAGCAAGGCTACAAGAGGTCGAAAGGAAGAACGAAGAATTAACTAACAATCTGCTCTGCCTCAACAATAAATTCAACGAATCTAACACTGATGACTTGAAATCTCATGCTGCTCAATTAACCTTTCGGTTGGATAAGATGGAGCAGCAAGCCAGGCGCAACAATGTAGAAATACAAAATGTCCCTCAGAAGCGAGATGAAAATATTGTGTCCATCGTGTGCAAAATTGCCCAGACAATAGGCTGTTCGATTTCTGCAGAAGACATTGAAGAGGTTCATCGCGTGGCCCACGGAGACACGAAGGAAAACCGCCCTAAGAACATCATACTACGGCTCTACTCCAAATCGAAGCGTGATGAACTACTGACTGCAGCCAAGAAACGTCGAAACTTGACTACAGAAGACATTGGTTCCGCAGGGACACAACAAAGAATATACTTGTCAGAGCACTTGACGCTCAAAAACAAATTACTATACAAGAACGCCCGACAAACGGCTTACAATAAGCGGTACAAATTTGTATGGATCAAGAATTTTAATATATATGCTAGAAAAGACGAAACTTCTCATGTACTATGTCTAAAAAACGAATTAGATTTGACAAAAATGTAAATACTATGATATGTTATATCCTTTTTCTCGGTCCAGGCTATTTGTACTGCTTATACTTTATATTTATATATACTCTATATTTATATACATACGTAAATTTATACATCTCACACAATTCATTTAACTCTTATTTACATTTGCCATATACAATGATTTCATCCAACTGTGTATTCCATAGACATTCCTATCTACGGGAAAACATGTTTAAATTACATTATTGCACTTACCCATATAATTATGTATTATGTAATCACAATGAAACTCATTGTCAATCAAGAACACTGACAAAATATTCACTACTAATGCAATGCAATTTCACAATTTTCTCATATCAAATACTTATCACGACATTACACAAACTCAATTATAAACCTACTAACATTTACGCACCTGTATTGCGCGCACGTTCGATTTTTTCGTTGTTATTATACGCACTTTATTCGAATTTTTCGTTGTCATACTCGCACTATGACATAATATCAAAAAATATTACTTATCCTAATGGATATAATACATCTACACTAAACTATTTTTATCATGCTCTGATTAAACATAAATTTAATGTACTCCACCTGCACTACTATGTATTAATCGCTATTCCAAAAATATTTTTAAACAAACAGAATTACACTATGTATCGCTGTATTCAACCGCGTGCTTGCACAACAATACTAATTTCGTATCGAGGCATAGTATATGCACTAACTGTGTTACAAGTGCGAAAATTTAAATTTAAAGCAATATTATGTACTTACAAAATCGTCACACAGTTAAATACAATGTATCTTTTATCTTTTATCCAAGCAATACTACTGATATCTCTGTCATGGAACTATGGTATAAGATTACCTAATAATCTACCTATAATACTTGTAATTAAATGCAGTAAGATAATTCTAAGACTTAAGCCCACTAAATATTGTCATTGCGACAAGGTATATAACGCACTTACTATAAAAAAAAAAAAAACAATTGTTTTTCAATACATTCTCACTCGGTGTCACAAAACCACTTCAGAAATGGAGCGTTCAGTGCGGTATAGGTGCCTACACGTCAACCAACATAACTGAACATAAAAATGGATAAAACCCTAACAATATATTACCAAAATTGTAATGGTCTCAGAACCAAACTTCATGATACATACATGAACATATTGAATAATAACTACGATATTTTTGTTCTCACAGAAACAGGATTGTGTCCAAATATTTATAACTCGGAATTATTTGATAATAGGTATATTGTACACCGCAGAGACAGGGATAATCAGACAAGCAATAAAAAAGGATTTGGCGGCGTCCTCGTAGCAATACATAAAAATTGCACGGCAGTCCGTATGTACGGGTGGGAAAGCAAATCTATCGAAGACATATTTATAACACTGAATACCTCTCCAGACAAGAACATTGGCGACAAAAAACTTATTATTGCGGCAACTTACATTCCCCCAAATACTCCGTTATCCACTTACGAATTACAATTTAATACATTATGTAATCTATACACACAACACACTAACATGAATATGCTCATACTTGGAGACTACAATATTCCTAGCATAGATTGGACACATGACTCACCTACAAATAACATTATTAATATCAGAAATCCCGTCGCTGGAGCTCTAATTAATTTAATGTCTCTCATGAATCTTTCTCAACATAACAAAATACCTAACATAAATAATAAAACACTAGATCTAGTTATGTCTCATGACCGTTGCTCAGTTACTCAGTCCATCGATCCAATCACCCACGAAGATCGACATCACCCAGCACTGAACATAATCTTATCCACACAAGCTCTAACTACATTGCCTACTCAAGACCTGAAAAAATTCGACTACAGAAATGGTAATTACGAAGCGATCAACGAACACATACTTTATACAAACTGGGAAAACATTTTTAGAGACATAAATGCCTCTACTGCCGTTGATTACTTCTACGATATTATTTATACAATCATCAACGAATATGTACCGCTCAAGAAAACACGCAGCCTCAAATATCCCATTTGGTTCTCTCCTGCTCTAATCCATATCTCAAAAGAAAAATGTAAGTACTGGAAGAAATGGAAAATTTACGGAAACGAAGCAGACTTCAACTCTTATTCTTTACTTCGACGACGTTTCAAAAAATTACTAAAAGATCATCACCGAACATACATAGCTAACATTGAGAATAACTTGACTAGTAATCTTAAAAGTTTCTGGGCGTATACTAAATCCCTAAAAACTACATCAGGCTATCCTTCTACGATGACATACAAAGTAAAAACCTCCAGTCAGCCAAACGAAATAGCAAACATGTTCTCAGATTATTTTGAATCGGTATTTGAACCCGAATTACCATCTGACCAAAACAACATCATTCCAGATAGTAATAATTCTGTCAATCTGTCATCTATCAGGATAAATCTAGGTGAACTTAGGGAAATTCTTATTTCCTTAGATATCAGTAAAGGTCCAGGCCCGGACAAAATTCCCCCATTCTTTCTTCAAAAAACTGCATACTCAATAAGTCACCCTTTAGCGCTGATATTCAATCAGTGTTTATCAGAAGGGGTATTCCCCAATAAATGGAAAAAAGCTTTCATTACCCCTATTCACAAAGGCGGCAACACAAATGACATCGAAAATTATAGACCTATATCAATACTGTCAGCAATACCTAAGGTTCTTGAAAAAATCGTTCATGGACAAATATTAGCAACCGTGAAAAGAAATATAGTAGATGAGCAACATGGTTTCATGCCTAACAAATCAACGACAACTAACTTGCTAGTATACTCAGAATATCTCTTCCAATCACTCGACGACAAAATTCAAATTGACTCAATTTATACAGACTTCAAGAAGGCCTTCGACAAAGTGGACCATAGTATATTAATGGAAAAATTATCAGATAATGGAATTAAAGGCAGCCTACTCAGGTGGACAAAATCATACATTACAAATAGGCATCAGGTAGTTGTTCTCAACGGCCATTCCTCCAATAAAGTAAAAATAACATCTGGAGTACCTCAAGGTTCAATCCTTGGCCCACTACTCTTCACGATATTAATTAACGATATCAACTCATGTTTCATAAATAGTAATTTTTTAATATTTGCTGACGATTTAAAAATTTTCCTTAAAATTAAACATGTACACGATTGCACAGCTCTCCAGGACGACCTAAATAGATTAAACGATTACTGTCAGCGAAATAAACTATATCTTAATTTAGCTAAATGCAAGACTATCACATTTACAAAAAATAAAAATATTATCCAACATAATTACTACATCGACACTCATCCACTTGACAAAGTCAACAATATTCGGGATCTAGGAGTTGTGTTTGATAGCAAACTTCATTTTGACATCCATGTGGAAAACATAATCAACAAAGCATATAAAATGATGGGTTTTGTGATGAGATTGACTAAAGAATTCAAAAAAACCAGCTCATATTTAATATTATATAATACGTTAATCCGCTCACAACTCGAATACTGCTCTCAAATATGGAATCCACATTACAACATATACGCCGAAAAAATTGAAACAATTCAGAAAAAATACCTCAAGACTATGCAATACAGAACACAGAATCCCCGACTACCATACACTGACCTACTTAATAATTACAATCTATGCACACTAAAAGAGAGACGTACCCTATTTGACATGACAACACTACACAAAATAATCAATAGCACGTTTGACTGTCCAGCACTCGTTAGCTCAATTAACATACATGCACCACTCAGATGCCTAAGAAACAACTTGCTCTTCCTCCCGTCAACTTCAAACACAAATGCAGGATTTAGGAAACCAACCAACAGAATGTGCAATGAATACAACAAAACCTTTCCAGACACACACATCTTCTCCAAATCATACACAGCATTCAAACACGAAATAAAACACATTCAAAAATCATCACCACAACACGCGATGACATAATAATACACATACTCTATTGAGATATTAATCATCTGTCATAACATACTACACCATCTCTTTTATTGAATTATGGCTCCTTAATTTTAATTTTATTTTATGTATTTTTGTTTTTTTTTTTCTCTTTTTTATCATTATGTTAATGTATAACTCTTGTTTCTCTATTTCTCGCCTCAATATTTATTTCTCGCCTCAATACTTATTTCTGTATAATTATTTTCTTATCTATTTCATTTCGTTTATGTTAATTTAAATTGATTTTTTTTTCTTCTTTACTTGTTTTGTCTTTTATTATTATTGTATTACTTTGTAAATTTTCACTTTCATATGTTTATATTGTGAATACTGTAAGGTTGCAGATAAACTTTGAATTCTATGTTACCATTAGTTATATGCATATTTTCTGTAACTGTTTGTATTCCTAAATGAATAAATAAATAAATAAATTATTGTTGTGTTTTGGGGTTATTTTCGCTATGGTATTATTAATATTATTATTGTATTGTTTGTCATATAAAATGTTCTTCCAGGTACTAGGCAAACGAACTCCGTCGTCCCGATTGTTCATTATATCCCTTCTCTTATATATTTCTATAGCTTCCCTGTAAATTCTGAGAGGTTCACTGTTTAAACTTGCTATTATTTTTGAATGGTCAAAATCTATTGTATGTCCTTCTGTGAGCGAGTGTTGTACAAGTGAGGATGTAAGTTTTTTGTTTCTCATGTCGACTCTGTGCTCCGCTATTCGCTCTACGTTGTAATGGTTTCTCAGACTATATAATAAACAAAGCATTAAAGAGTCCAAAAACAGTGAAAGAAAAATCCAATGAAACACCATTATCAACGGCCCGACTACCATATATCAAAGGCGTCACCGATAAAATCAGCCGTCTATTAAACAAAAATAACATACGTACCGTTTTCAGCACAACAAATAAAATATCAACCTTTCTAAGAAACCCGAAAGACATCATTCCACTTGAAGCTCATGGAGTATATGAAATACCGTGCGGATCGTGCAATAAGACTTATGTAGGAAGAACCAATCGAAAAGTTGAAGCACGAATAGCGGAGCACAGAGTCGACATGAGAAACAAAAAACTTACATCCTCACTTGTACAACACTCGCTCACAGAAGGACATACAATAGATTTTGACCATTCAAAAATAATAGCAAGTTTAAACAGTGAACCTCTCAGAATTTACAGGGAAGCTATAGAAATATATAAGAGAAGGGATATAATGAACAATCGGGACGACGGAGTTCGTTTGCCTAGTACCTGGAAGAACATTTTATATGACAAACAATACAATAATAATATTAATAATACCATAGCGAAAATAACCCCAAAACACAACAATAATAATATTAATGTCACAACTAAAATTAACAATAAATCACAACACAAAAATAATGATAAAATATTATTACCAACGAACACGACAGCAGGTGGGCGTGTCACAAGGAGCCAATCACGTCGCGCTAACAATATTTGACATAAGCGGCCATCTTGTACGCTACGAGTCACTTGACGGTGAGCTTTCAGTGTGAGTAGACGTGTGTCGCGCGCGTGCTTTTCGTTAAGTCCTTGAAAATGCCTGGTGATATTCAGGCGAAACGTCGGAAGACAAATGGTCTTAGTCAAGACCTACTGACACGGGAAAACCGAGATAAAAATATTATAACATATTTCACCCGTGAAAACATCAAATATAACATATATATATATATATATATATATATATATATATATATATATATATATATATATATATATATATATATATATATATATATATATATATATATATATATATATATATATATATATATATATATATATATATATATATATATATATATATATATATATATATATATATATATATATATATATATATATATATATATATATATATATATATATATATATAGAGTATGATACCTTACACGAGTATGATACCTTAAAAGAAAAGGAAAATACAAAAACAATAAAACTGACTAATCGAAAGGTATGTAGGAGGGAATCAAAATCTATAAATAGTTGTATTATTTTCCTGTCAAAAACATGTTGTTACAAACCAAAATAAGGTTTAAAATTTCAGATTTGTTCCGGATTAACATTGCGATATCGCTCAGCGGTATTTTTAGACGCATTGTTCATTTATACACGTGTTCATTATACATTTGGAAACTACATACCTTCATATCGGTAAACCGACATTGTTGATTTCGCATTTACAAAAGCTTTTGTGGCTAGGCCGTTTTGCGTTAGTCGTCTCTCATCCAACGGTTATAATCCACAACGGCTTTGTGAAATTGTATGTATTGAAAACACGGTGAAAACGTACACTATTGAGTTCAGTTTCGCCGTGAATCGAATCAAATGCGAAATGATAAAATCCTGTTATGTAAATGACGCCGGATGTAAGACACATACTAAGATAAGTATTCTCGCAGTGCGGGACCTTACCTTTTTCTTACATTTTTCTGAGGTGACTCCCGTAATAATACATGTGACCTCTAACCAGGCGCATGTTATATGTATTTATATTCACATTTTTTTTTCTGTCAGTACTATGTGGATTTGCTTTTTTCAATATTTTGCATAATTTTTTTGTGTATTTGTATCATTCATTTTACATTTTTTTTACTCTTGTTTACCTACTCTTCTTTTATGACTTTATGAAAATAACAGCTGAATAAAGATACTCAACTGTGTAAAATAACAGTCCCAGAACAGGCTTTTGCCTAGTGGGACGTTATTAGTTAGTTTGTATATGTTGTATCTGTTTTGTGTAATAATAATAATTATAAATAAATAGTAAATAATAAAACCAAGCGAGATTTCTCGACGTCTAATTTTGATCAAATAAATGATGTATATTTTCTAATGAGTCAGTCAATATCTCTGCAAAAGTTGATGATCATAGGTCAAAAGGGAAAAAAAGTGAAAAAGTTCGTGTATATATGTTCCGCAAGTTTTTCGTAGGGACGTTATTTAAATATAGGTAAAATTTTCAGTACTTCAGTATTTTTGTATAGGAATTTTAGTATAGGTATTTGAGTACAGGTGAAAGGTAATAAGCGTGACTAAGCGTGACTATGTTTTATATCTTGTGTATCACTTGTATTTTGTCCAGTCATTGACTGTGTGCTTTAAATAAAGTGAAATTTTAGCTCTGATAAAAATTACAATTAATAATATCGGCGATTTGTGCGTTGGATTTCTGCATTTTTAACGAAATTATGAAACAAAAGATTGTTACATTTCGTTTCGAAACAAGGTAACACCATGTTATGTTAACAAAACCCACTCCATTAAAAGTGTACGAGTATAATAATGTGCAGAGTATTTGGTAACTCTGTGTAAAATTAATAATACAAAGGTAAAAATTTGCATATAATTTGCTGGTAAAATTGCGATATCACTGTGATTGTGTAAAACCAACTTTTCATCCACCTATATACCTTACTTTGGGGTAAAAGTTTCTGTTTGTCTGAAACGTAATATAATTCTGTGAATAACAAAAGTTGAGTCGTTCAAATGAACTGATAATGTATGAATAACGATCCTTTGATAAATAATATCCGATGAATAAGGGATTCAGTATTCAGAGAAGTGTGAATGGGGCAAATTAAGTATGAAACCTTATTCAAAGGATTGAACAAGTTATTTTTAAGCTGGATTAATACGTTGCACAAATAAATTTGATTTTTTCTCTCCATTAACTAGTAATTATGAAGGGTTATGATTTAACGTTTCTAAGGGGACACATAAAAAAAAATTAAATCTTATTTCTCAAATATGTTAAACGGTGATTTTGAAAGCAAATAATTACCATAAGTTTTTTCTTTAGTATATGTATGTCTTTACTGAAAAGGCGTTATAGCAATTTTAAAAATATCATCCGTTTTGTAGTAACCATCATTGAAACAGATATAATCCTAGTGAGGCAGATAATAAATATGATATTAATTGGTGTTATTGTCGGCCTCCGCGGCTCAGTTGGTTAGGTATCTGGCTGCTGATCCAAAGGTCTCGGGTTCGATTCCCTGCGGAGGCACAGTTTTTAATTGTTTTTTCAGTCTGGATCTGTGAGACGATTAATATCGTGAGTCTCCAGAATGTGGCAACTTGTTATTGGGTGCGTGTTAATATTTGACATAGTACCTGTTAGTTGCTCGTGAAGTAGTATAAAAACAATGTGATTTACATTCTTAATTAAATATTCTACGGAGAGAATTGATGTATACATTTCTCGCTCTGTCGCATTCTAAATTACTGTTCGTACTCTTCCTGTCAATATTTGTAGTTTTGACAACTAATTGTATGATAATATAGAGAAAAGGTTAACGCGTTGGGTTAGTAATCCAGTGATCGCGCGTTCGAATCCTGCCACGACCGATTTCGTTCACCTATAACCCAAGAATTTATGCTTAATTAAGGGAATGTATATGTACTTGTAACAAGAACATATTCATTATATAAATAAATAGACACGATTGAAAATTACTTCCTAAGTATCTACATGATTATAATTGCTCTTCAACTACTTCAACAAAAGATTTAACAATACTTATGGACCTTGACTGTTCACTGAGAACTTTCCGAAAACCCATAAATCATCTCCCAACTTTATAATGTTGATTTGAACAAAAATTATCTATAATAAACGTAGTTTTAGGTGTGTTTGATAAAAATATCGGTTTCGAATTCGGAATCCCTCAAAGTAACATCGGCCCGAGGGCTGTTACAAGTTTGTCCCTATCTTGTCCGCCACTGTCGAAATTTGTTGATAAGTAACGGGAGAATCTATGGAAAGTTGTGGGCGCCTCAATTATGGACAGGGTTGTCATTAATTTGTCGAAATATTAAAAAAAATATATATTCGATATATATTTTGGTGGATATGTATGAATAAAAAACACTACTATTTATTATGAATTAAAATAATCAATAAAAAAATTCAGTAACATTTTTTCTCCATTCATCACCTAAGTTTTTTTTTATATGAATGAATATGTCTTTGAAAAAATACATTTTTATTTATTTTTTTATACATACACTGATAGATAGACATTACAATAATTATTGAATCTGCAATGCCCCACTAGGCAAAAAACCTGTGCCGGGGCCAATGCATCTCGAGACAGTGACACTGTATTAGTTTATGCCAACATTAATCGTACACAAAAGGTGAAAATATTATAAACAACAATGAAAATAAAAAAAAACATATACAAAAAAAAACATAATATAAATAATGCACCAATATAGGTAATTAGGGCAAAATAAAGTATGGAGTCGAAAATTAAGGGTGAAAAATCTCCTCTGCATAGTATCTGCCTGATTCTAAGAGCCATTCCTTCTTTTTAGTTAAAAATTCATGACTATTTTCCGTTTGCTTAATTTTTTTGTCGAGCTTATTGAATGTTCTTGGAGCAATGAATCCAAAACGTCTCTGTCCAAACGTACATCCTCAAATTACCTAAACTAAGTAAAAATGCTTGTAGTATAGGAGAATGAAATCGGTCTTGGCATGATTCTAGATAATTTTTTTTTTTTTTTTCATGATTCTAGATACAATTTTTTTTTAAACAAAATTTGAGAAAATACTGAAAACCCTGTGTCCCTCCTTCAGTTTTTCCCTTCTACTTTTTGTTGCAACATGAATAAGATGATAAATATCATAATGGCATTCAAAGGTGAGTCGAGATAGGTATCAAATAGCTTTTGTCAAATGTCAAAATAAATAAATCGTTATTTTTTATTCGAAGTTCGTGTAGGTACTCGTATTTTCAAAAATAAATTCAAATGTAGGTATAATAATTTTTAAAGGAATAATAATATATGTTCCTTGTGTTTCATTTATTATGTTTATGTTATTTTTACTTCATTTCCTCTTACTTAGTCTCATTTTTGAGGATGGCGAATATATTAAATTTGAAAAATGAACAAAAACAAATATTTCTTCATGCCAGTGAGCCTGAATTTTTATTTTTTTTAAAGAAACATAAAAAAAGCATAAATGCTTGTGCTAAACATGAACGAAATCGGTTAAATCGGTTGTCGCAAGATTCGAACTCACGATCACTGGATTACTAATCCAGCGCGCTAACCGCTCTGCCATCACCTATCTAAGTAGGTATTGAATCTGAAAATACTTTTTTCCAAATGAGGAAGTAAATTCCATTGTGATATTTTAAATTATATAATTTTATGTTAATGAATTAAAAAAAATGTTTTAATTTAATATTTATTTTAAATGATCCTAAATATAGGTATGGTGCAAATATTAAAATATAATAGAATATTATTTTCTCTCATATTTATTAACTTATCTATCCATGTATTATGGTTCTTTTTAATTATAAAATAAACAACAAATTAAAAGAAGTTTCATTCTTGGATTTTTAAATCAACATTATTTTCTCTATTTTCTATGAGTTTCGCAACCATTATATAATAATTAAGGTGGATGTATACGAACCTATAAAATTTATGCGGATGTAGGTGTGTGTCTGATTGTACGTAATAAGTTGGCTATTGTCACAACGCCACGCCATTACAGTTTCTTTGGCAGCCAGTGAAGCTTCGGAGGGCATAGGGTGGAAAAGTTTCTAAATAAATTTTATCAATGGATTCCACTGACAGCCTGCGGTGAGGTGACCGGAGAATCTAATCAATAAATCAGTGGTAACACTTTGAAAACAACTGTACTTTATTTCAAATTTGTTGCATGTTACACATGAGATGCAACTGTCGATGACGATAGTATGTAAATTTGAAAAATACAACCGATGTCGTTATTACAATAAATTTTTTCAAAAAATAAGACGGAGTATGAGACGTAAAAGACTGGCTAAAAAATCAGTCATTGGTTCGAGATTCCGGATGTGGCGTCACTTATTAGGCCGCGTTGTGGCGTCAATAATGAATTTGGTGTGACGGTGACCAACCTCGCATGTAGAAGAAGATTTTATTCCATATATACTGTAGGCCTGTGTGGCTGGAAGAGTTTGTCTTAATGGCTTTAAACCAACATTTGTAATAGTTTTGTGCACTTTTGTTTCATAGGAAAAGGATTATTATTAAAAGTGCGAAAAATATACATGTATGTGTAATGGAGTATAATTCTTCTAACGTTTTTATTATTGCATATGCGCAAACATTGGATTTTTTTCCCTGTCGGGAGTCAAAGATATTTTTTAACAGATTTTTAATTATCTCAATAGAGACGAAGTTGGAATATTTACTGTAGGAGAACCGGGAAATCAAGGCACCTACAGAGCTTACGACCTGTCATCGGCGGGTTTACGTGATCACTTTATGCGCTTGCGCAACGTTCACCAATTATGCCTCTTTAATGAGATCCCTATCAATTCAATTTTTGAAAGTTCTTTATATTGCAATACTGAAATTCTTTTCGCTTGAGGAAATAAGGTTTTTTACTACAGCCATCTATGTGTGAAATTATGAACAACATTCTTATTATTTTTATTTATTTTTGTTATAACGCCATCTATTGAGAGAATTGTTTTTTTTGTAAATAATGAAGCAACAATTCTTATACCTCAGGTGACAATGCATTTTTCGCATAGAAGTCACCCCTGAATTGGTACAAGTAGGTAAATACGACAAAAATGACCTTATAAGTAGATGGCTGTAGTAAAAATCCTTATTTCCTCAAGCGAAAAGAATTTCAGTATTGCAATATATAGAACTTTCAAAAATTGAATTGATAGGGCATTAAAGAGGCATAATTGGTGAACGTTGCGCAAGCGCATAAAATGATCACGTAAACCAGCCGATGACAGGTCGTAAGCCCTGTAGGTGCCTTGATTTCCCGGTTCTCCTACAGTAAATATTCCAACTTCGCCTCTATTGAGATAATTGAAAATCTGTTAAAAAATATAATTCTTCTTTTTCCTCTCAGCCTAATCCTGTCCACTCCTGGACGAAGGCCTCTTCTCCATCTCCTTCCACGCCACTCTATCTTGTGTTCTGAGCAACCAATTGACACCAGCATGACGGCTGATGTCATCTCTTCCATCTCATTGGCGGTCTTCCAACACATAGCATACTTCTTCTTCTTCTTCTCAGCCAAATCTCTTCCACTCCTGGACGAAGGCCTCCTTCATCTCCTTCCACGCCACTCTATCTTGTGTTCTGAGCAACCAATTGACACCAGCATGACGGCTGATATCATCTCTCCATCTCATTGGCGGTCTTCCAACATCTCTGACTGTCATTCTCGGTCTCCAAGCCAACACTATCCTTGTCCATCTGTCTTCGGGGTATATAATTAAACATAAGAAAATATAAAATGAACGTCTTATGTGTATGAATAGAGAGAATGCCTTTTAAACTTATGGTATGATTCAATTTTTTTTTTTCTTATTCTTCGTTTAGTTGACCTAGTTGGTCTGTTCTTCGGAAACTATGTCTCCTGGGATGACGAAGTCCAACTATCCTTCCATCATTTAGGTGGTCTTCCGGGTAGGCGGCGGCCAGAGGGGATTTCATTCGTCCATATATACACAAGTCTATCACTGTCCATCCTGGCTTCGTGTTCCCTCCAATGTCTTCTTTTGGATCTACTCCACCGAAAGATGTCCTCTATTCAACATGTTTTTCTCACTCGAACATTGCGAACACGATCTCGGAGAGTTTTTCCAGTGATTGATCTTAGAACCTTCATTTCTATTGTCCTTAAGAGCCCCTTGGTTCATACAGTATCAGCTCGCATTTCCACAGCATTCGTCATGATCGGTCATACGCATGCCTTGTATATTCTGACATTACTGTCAAAACACATGTGTTTATTTTTCCTGATCATATTTTTTAGACATCAAGGTAGGACAGATGCTTCATTGACTTGTTCATTTTTTTAGACAGATGCTTCATTGACTTGTTCATTTTTTTAGACAGATGCTTCATTGACTTGTTCATTTTTTTAGACAGATGCTTCATTGACTTGTCAATTTTCTTAGAAAGATGCTTCATTGACTTGTTCATATTTTTAGACAGATGCTTCATTGACTTGTTCGCGGACTTCAGTGTATCGTTATGGCTGCTAATCTCTACTCCTTAATATTGGAAATACATTTTTTTAAATTTATTTTTATAATATAACACAATCAACAGTTTACATAGCCTCCATTAGGTAGCTGTTAACGAACCCATGTTGTCTGTATTATATTAAATTATACATAACACAGTGTATTTACATTTCGCCTTCATTATAATATATAAGCTTTATCATATTCTGATTTATCATATACTTTGTGTATATACATTTCGATTTCATTGAATTCCCACAAGTAGGATTACTAATATAGTACATGATAACACAAGAATAAAATTTAAGACAAATGATTTAAAAATGCAAAAGTATTCATTTACGTAACATCGATACAAATAAATCGATGTTATTGTGCATCCATTAAGATGTTTTTTTTATATTCCTATAAATGTTTTTTTTTTTTTTTTATATTCCTATTAATGTTTTATTTGCGTATATAAAATTTCATTTAAATAAACAAAGAATATAATTGCATATATTAAACAATTACGTATATACATGTATGTATTTATAATTAAGATTTTTTTTTTATAATTTTCTGTCTTTTTAAATAGGTTAACATACATATAATGTAGATTCAAAATCCAATTTGACCTTAATAACTCATATTATAATATATGTTACACCTTCAATAAAATTATGTGTTTTGAGAAAAAAAAAAAAGTAGAATTTTCCCTCGAATAACTTGATAAACCTACGCACGTCTATTAAGAATGGAATCTCATTAAGAGACATGGCGTGATATTTACTTCTGTATGCGTGATTTTGGGAACAAATACTATTTTTTGATATTAATGAGAAATTAGTCGACGTATGCTCGTAGTAAACAAACTGAAAAATATGCAATCAAAAGCCGAACATGACCGAATGGTTTGCCATAAATTTGTCGGTCGGCATATTCAATTACTAGGTATTGATATTTCTTTATCACGCAACCCACCAGTCAATTTTAAAATAAATAATGCATGGTCGGATATAAAAACAAACAGTTTCAAACGTTTGTAGGTTACCAATTAACTTGGGAATTTTCATGGATGAAGTACTTATAACGCTGAAATGAATGTGTTTGAATATTACTATCATAATATTGATTATTCTTAATTAATTTATTTAAGATTTGGTACACGGTTAACACACAACAAATAATGTCGAACATTACAAAGTAACCGTGCACACAAACATATCACAAAGCACAGCCTGTCTGTGGGCATACCAATTATAATATAGACGTGGTTAATACACAATACACATGAACATAACAAAGTAACCGTGCACTCGAAAATCCCACAAGGCACTGCCTGTTTGTGGGTCTACCTTATAAAATATAGACATGGTTAGTACACAATACACATGAACATAACAAAGCAACTGTGCACACAAAAATATCACAAGGCACAGCCTATTTGTGGGTATACCAATTATAATATAGACATGATTAATACACAATACACATGAACATAACAAAGTAACCGTGCACTCGAAAATCCCACAAGGCACTGCCTGTTTGTGGGTCTACCTTATAAAATATAGACATGGTTAGTACACAATACACATGAACATAACAAAGCAACTGTGCACACAAAAATATCACAAGGCACAGCCTATTTGTGGGTATACCAATTATAATATAGACATGATTAATACACAATACACATGAACATAACAAAGTAACCGTGCACTCGAAAATCCCACAAGGCACTGCCTGTTTGTGGGTCTACCTTATAAAATATAGACATGGTTAGTACACAATACACATGAACATAACAAAGCAACTGTGCACACAAAAATATCACAAGGCACAGCCTATTTGTGGGTATACCAATTATAATATAGACATGATTAATACACAATACACATGAACATAACAAAGTAACCGTGCACTCGAAAATCCCACAAGGCACTGCCTGTTTGTGGGTCTACCTTATAAAATATAGACATGGTTAGTACACAATACACATGAACATAACAAAGCAACTGTGCACACAAAAATATCACAAGGCACAGCCTATTTGTGGGTATACCAATTATAATATAGACATGATTAATACACAATACACATGAACATAACAAAGTAACCGTGCACTCGAAAATCCCACAAGGCACTGCCTGTTTGTGGGTCTACCTTATAAAATATAGACATGGTTAGTACACAATACACATGAACATAACAAAGCAACTGTGCACACAAAAATATCACAAGGCACAGCCTATTTGTGGGTATACCAATTATAATATAGACATGATTAATACACAATACACATGAACATAACAAAGTAACCGTGCACTCGAAAATCCCACAAGGCACTGCCTGTTTGTGGGTCTACCTTATAAAATATAGACATGGTTAGTACACAATACACATGAACATAACAAAGCAACTGTGCACACAAAAATATCACAAGGCACAGCCTATTTGTGGGTATACCAATTATAATATAGACATGATTAATACACAATACACATGAACATAACAAAGTAACCGTGCACTCGAAAATCCCACAAGGCACTGCCTGTTTGTGGGTCTACCTTATAAAATATAGACATGGTTAGTACACAATACACATGAACATAACAAAGCAACTGTGCACACAAAAATATCACAAGGCACAGCCTATTTGTGGGTATACCAATTATAATATAGACATGATTAATACACAATACACATGAACATAACAAAGTAACCGTGCACTCGAAAATCCCACAAGGCACTGCCTGTTTGTGGGTCTACCTTATAAAATATAGACATGGTTAGTACACAATACACATGAACATAACAAAGCAACTGTGCACACAAAAATATCACAAGGCACAGCCTATTTGTGGGTATACCAATTATAATATAGACATGATTAATACACAATACACATGAACATAACAAAGTAACCGTGCACTCGAAAATCCCACAAGGCACTGCCTGTTTGTGGGTCTACCTTATAAAATATAGACATGGTTAGTACACAATACACATGAACATAACAAAGCAACTGTGCACACAAAAATATCACAAGGCACAGCCTATTTGTGGGTATACCAATTATAATATAGACATGATTAATACACAATACACATGAACATAACAAAGTAACCGTGCACTCGAAAATCCCACAAGGCACTGCCTGTTTGTGGGTCTACCTTATAAAATATAGACATGGTTAGTACACAATACACATGAACATAACAAAGCAACTGTGCACACAAAAATATCACAAGGCACAGCCTATTTGTGGGTATACCAATTATAATATAGACATGATTAATACACAATACACATGAACATAACAAAGTAACCGTGCACTCGAAAATCCCACAAGGCACTGCCTGTTTGTGGGTCTACCTTATAAAATATAGACATGGTTAGTACACAATACACATGAACATAACAAAGCAACTGTGCACACAAAAATATCACAAGGCACAGCCTATTTGTGGGTATACCAATTATAATATAGACATGATTAATACACAATACACATGAACATAACAAAGTAACCGTGCACTCGAAAATCCCACAAGGCACTGCCTGTTTGTGGGTCTACCTTATAAAATATAGACATGGTTAGTACACAATACACATGAACATAACAAAGCAACTGTGCACACAAAAATATCACAAGGCACAGCCTATTTGTGGGTATACCAATTATAATATAGACATGATTAATACACAATACACATGAACATAACAAAGTAACCGTGCACTCGAAAATCCCACAAGGCACTGCCTGTTTGTGGGTCTACCTTATAAAATATAGACATGGTTAGTACACAATACACATGAACATAACAAAGCAACTGTGCACACAAAAATATCACAAGGCACAGCCTATTTGTGGGTATACCAATTATAATATAGACATGATTAATACACAATACACATGAACATAACAAAGTAACCGTGCACTCGAAAATCCCACAAGGCACTGCCTGTTTGTGGGTCTACCTTATAAAATATAGACATGGTTAGTACACAATACACATGAACATAACAAAGCAACTGTGCACACAAAAATATCACAAGGCACAGCCTATTTGTGGGTATACCAATTATAATATAGACATGATTAATACACAATACACATGAACATAACAAAGTAACCGTGCACTCGAAAATCCCACAAGGCACTGCCTGTTTGTGGGTCTACCTTATAAAATATAGACATGGTTAGTACACAATACACATGAACATAACAAAGCAACTGTGCACACAAAAATATCACAAGGCACAGCCTATTTGTGGGTATACCAATTATAATATAGACATGATTAATACACAATACACATGAACATAACAAAGTAACCGTGCACTCGAAAATCCCACAAGGCACTGCCTGTTTGTGGGTCTACCTTATAAAATATAGACATGGTTAGTACACAATACACATGAACATAACAAAGCAACTGTGCACACAAAAATATCACAAGGCACAGCCTATTTGTGGGTATACCAATTATAATATAGACATGATTAATACACAATACACATGAACATAACAAAGTAACCGTGCACTCGAAAATCCCACAAGGCACTGCCTGTTTGTGGGTCTACCTTATAAAATATAGACATGGTTAGTACACAATACACATGAACATAACAAAGCAACTGTGCACACAAAAATATCACAAGGCACAGCCTATTTGTGGGTATACCAATTATAATATAGACATGATTAATACACAATACACATGAACATAACAAAGTAACCGTGCACTCGAAAATCCCACAAGGCACTGCCTGTTTGTGGGTCTACCTTATAAAATATAGACATGGTTAGTACACAATACACATGAACATAACAAAGCAACTGTGCACACAAAAATATCACAAGGCACAGCCTATTTGTGGGTATACCAATTATAATATAGACATGATTAATACACAATACACATGAACATAACAAAGTAACCGTGCACTCGAAAATCCCACAAGGCACTGCCTGTTTGTGGGTCTACCTTATAAAATATAGACATGGTTAGTACACAATACACATGAACATAACAAAGCAACTGTGCACACAAAAATATCACAAGGCACAGCCTATTTGTGGGTATACCAATTATAATATAGACATGATTAATACACAATACACATGAACATAACAAAGTAACCGTGCACTCGAAAATCCCACAAGGCACTGCCTGTTTGTGGGTCTACCTTATAAAATATAGACATGGTTAGTACACAATACACATGAACATAACAAAGCAACTGTGCACACAAAAATATCACAAGGCACAGCCTATTTGTGGGTATACCAATTATAATATAGACATGATTAATACACAATACACATGAACATAACAAAGTAACCGTGCACTCGAAAATCCCACAAGGCACTGCCTGTTTGTGGGTCTACCTTATAAAATATAGACATGGTTAGTACACAATACACATGAACATAACAAAGCAACTGTGCACACAAAAATATCACAAGGCACAGCCTATTTGTGGGTATACCAATTATAATATAGACATGATTAATACACAATACACATGAACATAACAAAGTAACCGTGCACTCGAAAATCCCACAAGGCACTGCCTGTTTGTGGGTCTACCTTATAAAATATAGACATGGTTAGTACACAATACACATGAACATAACAAAGCAACTGTGCACACAAAAATATCACAAGGCACAGCCTATTTGTGGGTATACCAATTATAATATAGACATGATTAATACACAATACACATGAACATAACAAAGTAACCGTGCACTCGAAAATCCCACAAGGCACTGCCTGTTTGTGGGTCTACCTTATAAAATATAGACATGGTTAGTACACAATACACATGAACATAACAAAGCAACTGTGCACACAAAAATATCACAAGGCACAGCCTATTTGTGGGTATACCAATTATAATATAGACATGATTAATACACAATACACATGAACATAACAAAGTAACCGTGCACTCGAAAATCCCACAAGGCACTGCCTGTTTGTGGGTCTACCTTATAAAATATAGACATGGTTAGTACACAATACACATGAACATAACAAAGCAACTGTGCACACAAAAATATCACAAGGCACAGCCTATTTGTGGGTATACCAATTATAATATAGACATGATTAATACACAATACGCATGAACATAACAAAGTAACCGTGCACTCGAAAATCCCACAAGGCACTGCCTGTTTGTGGGTCTACCTTATAAAATATAGACATGGTTAGTACACAATACACATGAACATAACAAAGCAACTGTGCACACAAAAATATCACAAGGCACAGCCTATTTGTGGGTATACCAATTATAATATAGACATGATTAATACACAATACACATGAACATAACAAAGTAACCGTGCACTCGAAAATCCCACAAGGCACTGCCTGTTTGTGGGTCTACCTTATAAAATATAGACATGGTTAGTACACAATACACATGAACATAACAAAGCAACTGTGCACACAAAAATATCACAAGGCACAGCCTATTTGTGGGTATACCAATTATAATATAGACATGATTAATACACAATACACATGAACATAACAAAGTAACCGTGCACTCGAAAATCCCACAAGGCACTGCCTGTTTGTGGGTCTACCTTATAAAATATAGACATGGTTAGTACACAATACACATGAACATAACAAAGCAACTGTGCACACAAAAATATCACAAGGCACAGCCTATTTGTGGGTATACCAATTATAATATAGACATGATTAATACACAATACACATGAACATAACAAAGTAACCGTGCACTCGAAAATCCCACAAGGCACTGCCTGTTTGTGGGTCTACCTTATAAAATATAGACATGGTTAGTACACAATACACATGAACATAACAAAGCAACTGTGCACACAAAAATATCACAAGGCACAGCCTATTTGTGGGTATACCAATTATAATATAGACATGATTAATACACAATACAGATATATGAAGTGTTTTTATATGGTTTTGTTAATACTAGATGTACCTATTAATTTTTTTATACCTGGTTTTGTTAATACTAGATGTATTAATTTTTTATCTGAGTCCAGATTTTGTAGGCATATGACGACACTGGTCTGACAACTGAATATCATGTAATAATTATATAATAATAATGCCTTATGAATAGTTATCGTAAAACAACTTGAAACTGTCACATGGATGCGCAGATCAAAAATATGTGTCACAAATTTGTGTCACATTTGTTCACTGGTAAACGCAACCACTCTCAGGGGGCCTTATTCCCATTCACGTGTAATATGTTGGGATACGTTAATCTTTACGTATCACAGAATGTAAAGTAAAAGTTACGTATCAGCCCCCCTAGATAACGTGTCATTTAGCTCAATAAAAGAAACAATAAAAAAGATAACTCAATGTATGGAAGTGACAGTTGTCACGTGACTGGCAAAGACACGTTGTCATTGGGGGCAGGAGCTGTCATTCATAACGCATCGCTTTATGTCTTTACA
The DNA here is from genome assembly GCA_963576475.1 of Molanna angustata. Taxonomy (NCBI): domain Eukaryota; kingdom Metazoa; phylum Arthropoda; class Insecta; order Trichoptera; family Molannidae; genus Molanna; species Molanna angustata. Next base: position 17,240,689 of record OY754985.1, read on the forward strand.
CAAAACTTTGCACCACCTCGATATGCCGCATAAAACATTGCGAATAAATTCACCTGTCAAATGTCATACGTATGTATTTTGCTCCAATCAGAATACCGCGTTACGAACGGCGAACGGAGATTGCGCGGAAGTTTACGCGGGCTAGTGTCCGCGGAAAACAGAATAACGATCTTCTAATAAGAAACATATGTAGCGTAAAAACTTGTGTATATTGCCGCGATAAAAGAACCGGAATAGGCCCGCTGGTACCAGCACTTACCTTTTTCATACCAATATTCAATAAGAACTAAAATATCAAAAAACCAGCCATTAAAATGATTCATCGAAAACGTTGCTATCCTCAGACTATGAATTCTTACTTAACATATTACAGTCCATTCTGCTTCACCAACATTTGCAGGATCGCCACAAGTGAAGTATGATAAATAATTTAATATACGTTTCATTATAGAAATCTTCCAAAAAAATATATATCGTACAATAATAATAAATCTAATTTTCTTGTTCGTCTCTTGTTATTTAAGTGGATAACATTTTGCGTCTTTTGTGATTCTTGTAATAAGTAACAATGGGAAAAAAATAAAATAATAATAAAAAAGGCTCTTTGAATGTGAAAGTGCCCCCCCCCCCCTTTTCTTCCGTCCACCATTTCCTTTCCCTAATGAACATTCTCCAAACTTTATTCAATTTTCCCGCCGAGAAGGAACTTGAGGCGATCTCTCGAGGAAATAGATTTTTTTTGTACATTTTTTTGAATTTGCACAAGAAATAAGCCCGCCTCTGTTAATGATGTCGCATTTAATCGAATTATTTACGGAATTCTTTAACTTTTTTTATACCAGTTTATGAAAAAATGAAGTAGGTGAGTAGGTACTAAGTACCAACCTTCAGATTGCTACCAGTCAAAATGTATTTGTATCAAACAGGTATTTAAAAAAAATACCGCCTTTATACTTAAAAATATTTTTCCAATCAAACAAATCTTTGTAGATCTATCAACAAAGCAGAACATTTTCCCTCTATTATTTAAAAAAAATATTTAAGAAAATATTTTAAAGTTAACTGCTTCACTAGACAGTCTGTTCCGAAGCAACAGGCTGTAAAGTTTATATAATTATCACTTCTTCTTCGTTTTGTAGACCTAATTGGTCTGTTCTTGAGAAACTATGCCTCCTGGTTTAAAAAAATATTTTAAATTTAACTGCTTCACTAGATAGTCTGTTTTGAAGCAACAGGCTGTAAAGTTTATATAATTATCACTTATCACTTCTTCTTCTTCTTCGTTTAGTAGACCTTGTTGGTCTGTTCTTGAGAAACTATGACTCCTGAGATGACGAAGTCCAGCTATCCTTCCATCTCTTAGGTGGTCTTTCATTCGCCGCTATATATTATGCAATTCTATCACTGCCCATCATGGCTACGTTGTCCCTTCAATGCCTTCTTCTGGATCTACTCCACCGAACGATGTTTTTGAACATTGCGAACACGATCTACGAGAATTTTACCAGTGATTGACTTTAGAACCTTCATTTCCGTTGTCCTTAAGAGCCCCTTGGTTCATACAGTATCAGCTCGCGTTTCCATAGCATACGTCATGATCGGTCGCACGCATGTCTTATATACTCGTATTCTGACCTTACTGTCAATATGCATGTGTTTATTTTTCCAGATCATATTTTTCAAACATCCAAATACAACAGATGCTTTAGAGACTTACTTGTTCGCGGACTTCAGTGTATAGGTCGTTATGGCTGCAGATCTCTACTCCTAAATATTTGAAACTCATTACTTGTTCCACGGGCTTATAATCAACAGTTAGCTTAATCATATCACATTCTATAAAAGTAAAATACAACCTATTACACATACATATTAATCAAAAAAATATCAACCAAAAATATAATATGCAGTAGAAAGATATGAATTATTTTTTAATCGTTGAGACATTGATTTCATTTTGAAGAGTCTTCAAGCAGCGATATAAGCATCTCTATGGAGACGGAGGATTATAGGTGGGATAACCTCGTCTTCACACCATTTTTGTAAACCTAACCTACAAAATTTTGGTAAAAATAGGTTGGTTAGGTTTGTTTGTAGTCATAATTGCGACTGGCGTGAGCCAGTTGCATTATATCTTAAAAAAAAGTAACAACTAAATGATAAAATAAATGACTTAATTGGTATTTTTACCAAACTTTTGTAGGTTATGTTTAAAAAAATGGTGTGAAGACTAGGCTATCCTTATAGGTGAAACCAAGGAAAATCACAGACATCTTCACAGGGCTTATGGCTGGCTTTAGTGATCACCTTACACAATTGTAACATTCACCGATTCAAATGTCTTATAGTGAATTTTCCTAGTAAGATTTATCGATTTGAACCTTGTGTTTAATAAATCAAGGTGAAATTGTTCGTACGGTTGTGTTAAGCTGTCCATTTATCGAACAGAGCACAAACTAATAATATCTGTTATATTTTTTTATGAAACACAGTGAACTGTCATATCCCAGCGACCTATCGGAAGCTTTTGGGTTTTGGACAACAGGTGACACTGCAGATCTGACAAATTGTGACGTTTTTATGTTGAAAAATCGCCAAGATTTTTTTTTGTTGCAACACTATAAATCTATACATATTGTCAAAAACAAGGCGAATTTTAATTTTTCAATTTAGCTTTGTATCTTTTTAGGACATTGTACGCTGCCAAACGTTTTTAATGTGATGGAATATTTTTTACTGACAAACTTTTTTTAACATCTCAATAAAGACGAAGTTGGGATATTGTAGAAGAACCAGGAACTCGAGGCATCTGCAGGACTTGCGACCTGTCATCGGCTAGTTTACGTGATCAATTTATGCGCTTGCGAAACATTCACAAATTATGCCTTCTTATTGAGTTCCCTTATCCATAATTTTTGAAAGGTCTATATATTTGAATAGTATGTAACAATTCACCTGAAAATAAGGAACTTAACTATTGCCATCTATTAAGTAACGGAAAAGTCCTCTTTTGTAACGCCATCTATTGAGAAATTAGTTTATTTGTAAACAATGAAAGCAACAGCCTTTATAAATGAGATGACGGTGTCTCGCACAGATGTCACCCCTGAACTGCGCCAGAAATATTATTTCTATTTTGTCTTGTGTTCCTACTTGTACCAATATGTATGCAAATCGAATATTTTTTTAATTGCATATACGCAAACATTGGATATTTTTCCCTTTCGGGAGTCAAATGATATTTTTATTGACAAACTTTTTTTAACATCTCAATAGAGACGAAGTTGGGATATAATACAAGAACCAGGAACTCGAGGCACCTACAGGGCTTACGACCTGTCATCGACTGGTTTACGTGATCACTTTACTATTACCTGATGCCATTTGTTTTTCTACATTGAACCAATGCTGGAACAATGAAGCATATAGAAGTTTGTTCTATAGCTACTTTTTGAACCATCAAATAATAATAATAATAAGGACAATTTGTAAAGCGCCGTTTAGTGACAACCGTGGTCACCTCAAGGGCGCTTTCAGTTTGCAAAATATGAAACGTTTTCAGGCGCCTTTCTAAAAATAATAATATTATAAAAAATAATTTTGATTAATTTATTCTGTGCCATTTTCGTGAATACCTTACCTGAATGACGCAGACAATTTATTAAATTGTATCATTTAGACTCTGGAAAGATTTGCGAAAAACCTTTCTTTTCTGAAAGAAGATTATATATTCACAAATAAATAAATTAATCATACTTTGTAAATACCACTTATTTGAGTATTTGTAACGTCTAACGTTTTCGAAGCGGACCGCTTTTTCTTCCGGACGAATTTATACTAACTGGTGAATGTGTGTGGGGAATAACGGGTGTATGTATGAAGGGGGCGGGGGCAGGAGGAAGCGCGGGGTGACGTATGTTTCGATTTGCTGCGGTATTTTTAAGGGGGAACATATTAAAAAGTGGCGAATTATTTAAATTAATCTGATTATTTATTATATTTTCCTTTTTATTAATCGCCTTCTTTATTTCAAATGCTTCTAAATTATCTAGCTTAAGTCCTTGACCATTTATGTGTAAAATTTTTAATCCTTTTGCTTTATCAAAATTATGGTTGAAATTAATGAGATGGTTTGCGAATTCCGAAAAGCTATTGCTTTTGAGGCATCTTATATGTTCCTTAACCCTGATATCAAAATTTCTCTATATATATTCTCTGTTTGTCTGGGGGTGTGTGGAAGCCTGTTCCGTGCATTTGGTCTGTTATCACCAGCGTCGACATTTTCAGCGTCGAAAAGAAGAAAATAAATTAAAGAGTGATATTCATTTACAAAACAAAAAACCAAAATCGATCTGTCCTTGTGTTCATTGTAGCTCGGTCATAACCCCAGGTTATTGGGGGGGGGGGGGTAGGGGTGGGAGAAATTTAAATGAAAATTTACCGAAACATAATAGGTTGGTAACTTAATGAAAACCGTTAACGAGAAATTAGAAACCATTATTCAAACTATAAAAATTGACGTGGAATGGTGACGATTTTATCGCAAAGCAATAAATTAACATGAAATTTTACATCACTTTGTCAAAAGAATAATTAATGTGAATAACGCTATTTTAATAAACATATTCGTAACAAAAAAATAATACTTTAAAATATACTGAACACAGTTCATTATAAACTTACATAATTTTCATCTTTGCAACTTAAAATAATAAATAATGAGACAAGCATTCTATGCTTATCAGTCGATAAGTGCCTTGTGGGCCGAAACAATCGTTCTGTAAATAATAAATAGATACCTAAATGAAGAAAACACATTAAATTCATCCAATTTGACTGATTTGTAAATTATATTCACGCCATTTTGTATAGCAATAATTCTGCATATATAATATTTTTTTCGTATGTTTTTAAATGTCTCCATTATACACGAGTGCTTGCACTTTGGTGAAGGACAATATGTTTTTTTAGTGTGAATATTTTCTGTAGGTATATTTAATTGTTTCTTTTTTTTAATATAATATGTAAGTAGTAAAAATTATTCCGATCTGTCCGAGAGATTCCGATCTGTCTGAAAAGAAAAACATATGAATCATGTATACTGCCAGTGACTACATATGCATTGGAGACCATGGCCCTTACAAAAAGAAATGTAGAAAAGCTCAAATGCACACAGCGATCCATTGAAAGATCCATGCTTGGTATAAGCCTAAGAGACAGAATAAGAAATGAGGAAATTAGGAAAAGAACCAGAGTAGCGGACGTCATGGATCGCGTAGCTACATTGAAATGGCAATGGGCGGGACATATTGCTAGACAGGAACCCGCAAGATGGACCCCTAAAATATTGAGATGGAGACCTTGGGAAAGTAAGAGAGGCGTCGGAAGACCTCAAAAAAGATGGTCTGACGACATAGCCGCTGTGGGGGGTAGAAATTGGCTGCAAGCAGCAACCGATAGAAGGAAGTGGAAGAATATGGAAGAGGCCTATATCCAGCAGTGGAAGACAGAGGGCTGAAGAAGAAGAAGAAGAAGTAGTAAAAATTAAATTAATAAAAAATAAGATATATCAATGAAGTCGACACTGAAAATATAAAAACTATAAATTAATGTATAAATATATATTTTCGAAATAAAACTAAAAGCCATATTTTGAAAAAATCAAATACAAAAAATGGATTATTTGTCTATGGGACCATGGCACCATAGACAAATAATCAATAGACATGACATAAGCGAAATTCCTGGGTACACACCGTGTGACTTTATTTAAAAAATGATATTCCCGTTCCACCTGGATATGTGTGTGTACCATGGCCTCAAGTTGTAGCCTATTTTACTTCTGTATATTCCTTATTCTGTAAATGGCACTTATTCTCAAATTTTGCAATTGGTTCATGGAGCACAGACTTTATTATCCTCACCATAATATTTTAACCCGTAATTTGTTGATATGTATGTATGTATGTGGCTATTTTTTGGCTGAGCATCAATCAATAACGAGAATGTATTAAAAGATAAAATACGTTGCACATTGCTTTGATCACAACCAGTGCTTCATCTTGGTATACTAAAAATGGTCGGCATCCCTCTAGTATCTCGCTCATTGCAATCTTAATTTTCATTCCTTCGACAATTTTCATTTAATTTTTTTCAAGGAATGATAGGTCAAAAAAATATACCTTTTCCTGAGCAAATATTTGTTTACTTAAAAACTTGAAAAAAAATATTTTTTTTTGTCACAACTTTTTTTTTACGGCGCTGGCCGATTTACTAATGATATTAATAACAATTAAGCACTACAAATTTACACTCAATTATTATTATTACCATTATACACTTCCTCAAAAGAATTATCAGATCAATGCGTAAATTGTGAATTATTTAAAAGAGCAAAATAAAATGCAACAAACGCATCATCAAGCTTTCAATTGGGAATAGTTCACCCATCCAGATACTTAACATATCAAAGGATTAGGCTCTGAGGAGCTCTAACAACTAACAACCTAACAAGCCTACTGATTCCCGAATATTTACGTTTAAAAAACGATTCTACATGTATTCATTATTACCGTTTTTCGCATTTTTATTATTAAGTTTTTCGAGTTTGAGGGAAAAAATGCTGATTATTTCCATTAATTATTATGTTTTACGTGTTTAAAAAAATGTCGTTTTCCGTATGAAAAAATACATCTATTTGCGAAAAATTACAAAAATATTTTTCTTGATGGGTTAGCTAATTGTTTTACATTTACCTTAACGAGCAGCGCCGGGTATAAAATACTAGTTTTTAATATTTCCAGTTTATACAAAGGTATTAGAGCACTCTCCTAAAGACAACATTAAACAACATAAAATATGTAAAACATTAAGGTTATTCGTTGTTATGATAATATTATTAAAAACTACACAAAAACCCCGTTATAGCTAACCTTTGAGCAAAAACACAGTCTATTTCTGTCACATAAATACAAAACAAAATGGCGAACTTTACGAAACAGAATAATTATTATTTAAATTATTGAGTAATTTACTAAGTAACCGAGTGAAAATTTGTAGAGAGAGCTGACAGAAGGCAGACGACATATTTTTGTAAACGTTAATAATTTTTGAAACAAAATATAAATCCATACCTACATACATATGTAAGTATCTTCATTCAAATTGTATTAATTAAGTGGATACTTCTTAATCTATGAAAATATTTTTGTATGTATTGAGTATCTAATGAAGTCAGCTTAAAGGGCCTATAATGGGGAAGTGAAATTTGTTGGGATATTGCAGGATAAAAATTTATAGGTATAAGTTTTAAAAAGTCTTACTAATCAAAGTGTGGAATGCCATTAGTGATAGTAGGTAATAGTAATAGCAAACTTTAATTATACGTAAAAACATATATTACATCTAGTTTAAACAAAAAAAGAATAAAAATAATTATTTTTGGGAACAAATAAGAATAAGTAAGAGTAAGAGTAAGAGTAAGAGTAAGAGTAAGAGTAAGAGTAAGAGTAACACACACACACACACACACACACACACCCACACACACCCACACCCACACACACACACACCCACACACACACACCCACACCCACACCCACACACACCCACACACACACACCCACACACACCCACACACACCCACACACCCACACACACACACACACACACACACACACACACACACAGACACACACACACACCCTCACACACACATACATATATACACCCTCTCTCACATAAGCGGAATAATAATTAAATAAATAAATAATAAAAATACTTTACTACTTACACTACACACACAAACCAAAATGTATTTGACACATGTCATGTAACTGACATTAGATTTAGATAATTGATGTATCATATGTATTATTAATCCATGTAATCAAACTATCTAATGTTGTATGTGTTAATTAAAAAATAAAAAATAAAAAAAATAAAAAAAAATAAGACAAAATATTTCTAAGTTATATTATGGATCAATGTATAAAAGATTTAAGGAATATTATTTAATATAATATATGACCTAATTGCATCAACTTTACATTAATATTAAACCTTTACTCACCTTTGAATATCGTATTGTGTAAATTATCATATTATTTTATATCAATAGTAAGAGTAAGGCAATCGAAATGTAAGGAAAAAAAACAGAATAGAAACGAGGAGGATAGGGTTGGTTGGAACGAATTGCCGTAGAATGATTCAAGATGGCGATAAGTGTTATGCATAGAATATTAAAAACAAAATACATAATAACTGTTAACAACAAATTTGCTCAAATCGTTCTTTGCAGTGTGAATTGCCATATAAAAAAGTACCAACAGGTATAGGTATATACAATATTTTGTTCTGTTAACAATTCAACAAAAACACTTATCCATTACTCGTTGTACACTATATGCCAATCTATGTTCTATACGTAAACATTTCACTTTATAAATGTAACCAAATTGTATTCAAAACCCACCTTTTCTAAACAACATACGAATAAACTATATTTTTACAATTCTAAACATTATCCATGGTAATCCTTTTCAATTCCGTCCCGTCCTTTGTTAACATAAAATAACACTAGAAATTGGAAATATGTACATACTAAACTTATTTGAACACAACCGAAATATACCTCCAAAAGGTTACGTATTTAAACTTATTTGTACGCAATCAAAATATAGATGCCAAAAGTCTGTTTCTAGAAAGAATGACCAGATATATTATGTGCGCTTGTCTCGCCCATTAGACGGTCTTATCCCCACCTATTCGTCAAATCATCATCATTTCAAATAAGTGCAGAGGTCGAATTACCGACGCCTGTGATTAGTGAATCGTTTATTTAGGCAGTACCTGCCTAAAAAAGTCTCAGAAATGGTCATTCTCCCCATAACCAGACTATACAAAGATCACAGTATATTCGATGCATTTTAACTTATTTGTACGCAATCGAAATATACCTACAAATATCAACGTATATTTCACTTCATTTAAACTTTTTTGCATGGAATAAAAATATGCGAGCGGTGATAGCCCAGCGGTAAGTTCGTCGCCTCACATGCGTGAGGTCGACGGTTCGAATCCGGGCAGGGCATGCATCTCTGGATTTTCAAAAAAAAAATCTATGTACGGATTTATATCACTAGCTATGTGTAACCATGATCCAATTTGTCTGAATCCTCTTTCTAAGGGTTACGAAGGTCAGATTGTAAGTCGCTTCAATGTAATAACCAGACTCGCCAATTCCAGGATCATGGTCAAAGCGTACCCTGATAGAAATCGGACAAAAGAGATAAAGGGAAAGAAGAAATATTAATAAAATTAAGGAAATCCTCAGCTCTGGCCATGATATCACTTAAAACTAACTTTTTTGATCTTTTTGAATTGTGACTTTTTTCTCTGTGTGTGTATGCGAGCGTGTGTGTGTATTCTTGTGGCCGCGTGCAAATAAGTTCATCTAAATCCTCATATCCATTCCTTAATCCCAACTTTATGTAATGCTTAACTTTCGATGTAATACTTAATCTCGTTCATTTTGCTTTTCGTTTTTCTACTTTGATTTACTAATGTTTTTTTTTTCATTTCTTTCTTTTTATGCTTGTATTGTTTAATCAACGATTTTGTTGTTCTTCTTTTTCTTTTTTTAGTCATTATCTCATGTTATTTTTGTTTGTTATTTTGTACCCCCTTTTTGCTTTTTGCTTTGTTATGTTGCTCATATTTTTTTGTTGTTCTGACCAAGCTTGATATATTGTAATGTACCTATGTAATATTTCACGAACAAATTCTTAATTGGAATATATTTATATTTACATAATAATGTATACAATTGAAATTTATATTCTGTGAATTTGTCAACAAGAATAAAATAAATAAATAAATAAATAAAAAATACACCTACAAAAATCAACGTTTATTTTACTGCATTTAAAATTATGTACCTACGTAACAAAAATATAGCCACAAATATCAATGTATATTTTGCTGCTAGACGAAAAAACATATTCATCCCTCATTTTTACAGTTATAATAATAATTTAAAACATTTCTATAGCGCCGTTAAATGATTCGGGATCATTCAAAGAGCTCTTATATTTCAATCTTGTGCTGCTCTACGCAAAGTACGAAAAAAAAACAGTTACTACCACTTTAAACATCAAATTTATTTGCTTTTACAGTGGGCATATTATTAATTTTTAATTTAGGTGAGAGGTACCGGCTTAGAAAAGTGCTTCCACTCTTTTCCTATTATCGTCGTTGATGTGTGTCCCGTAAAAGCTGTGTACAACAGACAAAATAAAATCTCACATAGTTCAGCAATGAAGTTTAGTGAATGAATGAACTAATAATTTACTGAATGTTGTGCCTTTTCACGTGCGACTAAGATGGTGTGTGGGGATACACGCACGTATCATATTCCTATTATAAGGTTATGTATAACCACGCATCTGTCGCTGGTTACCACCTATTGGGATATGCCATGATGGTATGTATGAAGAATGTATTTATCATTTATTAGCGTATTATATATTTTCGGAGACAGCTTTATACTACATTTTAATCATTATAATTCAAAATTATTTATAAAATAAAAAAAAACACAGTTTTAATCCACAAATGAGAGTGAATTTAATGAACATAAGTGCTTTCGCTGAACACAGCGGGGATCTTCATTTGTGGATTATAACTATGTGTTTTTATTTATTTTAATACCCTCACATACACACACACACACACACACACACACACACACACACACATACACACACACACACACACACACATACACACACACACACACACACACACACACACACACACACACTGAACTGCCACTGGGTTAGCTAAAAAACTCTTGAATCATTATAATTCACTTTGTTTAAACCGCTTCTTCCTCAGGTTATCATCTGTCATCCATCCCGAGGAATAAGTGGTCGCTTTAAAACCTACACTACGTAAAAGCTCAATCGTGGTTAAAATAATGTGATTAAATATAAAAAAAACACTGATAATCATACATGGTTAAGGGATCTTTTTTACATAAAATAATTTTTGAAAATATAGTCAGTAAAATTTCTGTTAAAATAACGCTGGTCGGTTTATCAAACGAAATTGTTTTAAAGGCTAGAAATTTCAAAACCAATTTAAAAATTCTTTTGGGTAATAATTTTTAAAATTAAATGAGCTTCGGGATGTAAAATTTAAAAGTATAAGTTTGGAGACAGAAGCCTCATCATATCTGTTTAAACTTTTTTTTTTATTTTGACACTTGAGAATGGTTTTTGATTGAAATCATTATTTAAACGACGTTTGAGAAAAATTTCACTTTCGTCAAACTCACAAAGCGTCAGAATTCAAATTAATAAACTTTGAAAAACTTTTTTTAACTATAGTGGAGTGTAAAGTACGTCCTTATGTTGAAAAAGAAAAAAATAATTGTTTAAAATGTCTGAGAGGTATAATTTTAATATCTTTAATGCCTTTGTGTGGTTCAGTGAGTTGAACAAATCGCTTCATTATTCTTCTCCCTTGCTCTATCTCAACTCTTTGTTTGTGTCGAATGTTGGAGTCAGCTCTCCTCGTCCTAAAATATAGGTCCTACTGTCCTGTATTGTGTCACCTAAGTCATGTGCCTGTAATTGGTTTTGTCTTTGCACAATCTGCTCTGGATGGAAGTCGAGGATGATCCATGGAGATTGCTTGTTTCACCACGTGATCTGGCGGTCTGCGTTCAACGTGCCCGTACCATCTCAACTGTATTTCTTCTAACTTACTATGTATGCATATTAGTAACGCCTAGGTTTCCACGAATGCGTGAACTTTTTATTTTGTCCCGTATAAAGGACACTCTAACTGCCCATATTAGCATACGCGTTTCAGCAGTTTTCAGTTACTTATTTAGAGAAGGAATTTTACATTGTCCAGCATTTGGAGCTATAAAGTAGTGCCGGTGTGATGATTGCCTGGTACACTTTTCCTTTCAACTTTGCTGGCATTTTCGGATCGTATAGGACTCTCAACATTGATCTAAATCTCATCTATTCCACACTAATTCTGTGGTTTACATCTGTTGCATATCTTCCATTATGATGGATGTGTTTTATTCAATTTTCGGCAGTCATATGCCAATGCCGGTTGTAGATGCTTTATTCTGGAGTGGGATGGTCTATTGGGCGAAGTGCTTGGACCCGCAAAGTTAGTAAACTGTTACGCCAAACAGTGAGAAAAATCTAACCAGTATTCATGCGTTCGTCAAATAATAACTTACGGAATAGGATCCAGAGCAGACACTTTCTGTACCAAAAACCTCATTCGAACCAGCGAAATGACGGTACTTAGAAGCATCGTTGGCAAATCCCTTCTTGATAGAGAACGAAACACAGAGATCCGAAGCCAGTGCGATGTTGAACATATCGTAGGACGGAGCCGACAGAGAAGTAAGTTCCTTGAACGAACACCAGGCAGAGCGAACGAACAACGGCCAGGGACAATGTTCCTCAAGAAAGCAAACCTCCAGGACGTACTGCCTAGAGATGGAAGGACAGCTGACAGTCCACAGGAGGGAAGCTGACGCAGGATATAAACAGACCCAAAGTATTCCTAGATTTGATAAACCTACATATGTATTCGATTTTAATACAGTATGCTTGTTTTTGAACCTGACACACGTGCGTTGAAATGAAACCTCGATAAGTCTTATTTGAAAATTGTATAAGTACCATGTGAATAAAAGAGCATATGTATTTTTTTATTAAATAAGTTGCCAAAATATTTTGCGTAATGTTCTTACATTTCGCAAAATATTTTAGCTACTAATGCAAGAATGTTATAACAAGAGAAAACAAGATGGCGGGTAAATATTTTTGTGAATATCTCCCAGTTAATAAATAAATGTTGGCTATTGAATCGCGTTGGAAGTTTTCATAAGGTAAACCAACAATACCTTCAATTAGGCAACAGAGTCCGACCTTAGCAACTGCCAATACCATTATATATCGTATAATGAAAGGAAATGAAACGGATGTGGGTAGCGTTTAGGCAGTGGTCCAATTGACCCTCACGTTAATGACTCAATACAATCTGTCCGAAAGTCGCTGCGACATAGTAATCGTATATTCCTTAAGTATATTAAAAAAAAGTTAGCAGGCTAGGCCGTCAATGTTTTGAGAATTATATTTTTTAACAAATCTTAGTGAAAGCAGTCTCGAAAATTTCGCATTAAATTAAGATTTAACTGTATTATCGATTTTCAAATTCAACTGTTTATAGGAAGATGATTTTTAATTATAAGTTTTTTGTGATTAATGAATTTAAAGGCAATTTTATCAGAAGATTATTTACGTGTTCAAAAGTATTTTCAAAACTAATATCTCTATATTAGATATAGGTACTACAGACAATAAATATTGGGGAAACTGATAATTTATATAACGAAAGATAGTACTCACTCGGACAAGCATTATTTATTTTAATGAATGTTTTACATTGTAGTTGTTTCATAATAATAATATTTAATTAATACAGAATACGAATGTTAAGGAGAATTTGCGATACGTCAAGCCATGGCACTATAATCTGAATGGTTAAGACAGGTGGGGACAACTGTTAACTTCAACTTGCGTTGGTAGCAATGATAGTAGATATGTGAAATTTTCGATCGTTATGTTGGTATTCGTACTTATAAATCACAGAAAAAAACACCTTTACATATTTTTACATAATTTCAATCACATAAGCGCCAAAAATGTATAAAAACTATAAAAACATAGACGACGCCCAAAAGTTTTTCGTAAAATTAGACACCTTTTTGCGGAAAATTGCGTCTTCCGCCAATTCCGTTCATAGTAGCACCGTATTTTCTATCGCGCGACACAAAAATAAGACGACCACTAATTTTATAATGGGAGAGAAATACAACATAGAACACAGGCAAGGTTTTAATTTAGAACCTGGACTGGGTGCGTGTTCTCTGTGAGAGTTTGAACAGTGCTGATGTAGGGCGTTGGAATACCTTTCACCTTTTCCATAGAGAATTTCGTGATAAATACTATTCCCTTCGTTACTCCATAGTCCCGTCCGTCCCATGCAAATCACGACCGTTCATTGATAATTACAGCGAAGGATGGAGAAAATCTAAATAAACCTTAAAAGATATTCAAACAATCGTTAAATATAAAAGATTACGCATCTTTTGTTCCGAAAAATTCTCGTTTATATTGGCGGTTGGAATTTTGGGAAATTTCGAGATCAATTTGTAACAACATTGAATATTTTATCTTTATACTTAAGTATCTCCTTTGTGACTATCATATCATGCCCTTACGAAATAGAAAGAGAAAATTCCACATTTCATATTCATACAATTACCTATATCATTGTAATCTTGATATTATTTATTCATACGATTTTTCATGTACATAGGATATTCATTTGATTTTTTTTATTTGTTTAAGGCCTTGTAAAATTGCTTAATCTGATGCCGGCATATATTAAGAATTGAAAAAGCAAAAGTAGTGTAAAAGACTTGTTAAGGAATGGATTTTGAGATGTGGCTTTGTATTAATTTAACAGATCACTCATGATATTTTTTTATTTAATTTATTTTAATATACATATATGTATGTTTCATATACCTACCTACTACAGTCCCCATTACAGTCACCATATGCGGAGCGGGTGGTGGTGGGAGTACCGACTATACCTACTATTTTTTTTCACGAAAAATTTCATTTTTATTTTTTATATAGTACCTATAGTAATATGAGTGTCAAAAGATTTTCGTAAGTTATTTACTTGTGTTTTTCATTAAATACGAAATCCTTGGTAGTATTCCTTAGTTACGTTTGCAAATCGTTAAGAACTAACAAAACAAAGACACTTATTAAAATTTTCGCATAAAAAAGCTATTTGGTTTCTGTTTAGACCATAAATGAAATTGAATAAACAGTTGATATAATTAAAGTTGATGGTTTGAACGTAAAAGTGGATTAGTATGGTACAATTACCATTAGCAGTGTTGCCAGGAGTACAAGGGACTGAGATAAGGATTAGCGGCGTACCTATACATTTATGTTAAAATATAATTTTATTTATCTCTACAAATTGTCACAGCAGAGGGGCATTAAATGTGATTTGTGAGATTCGTCTCATTTTCTCGAGTATTTCCCTTGGCGCGTTTGTTTTACATCTCAGGCAGGGATGCGCCCTTATTTCAAGGATGACTGTATCACTTTATTGTCAGGTCTGTCACAAATTTTGTATTTTTAATCAATACTAATAAGGTGCTTTCTTTTATAAGGTGGTGCACACCCGTACACCAGTCGCTGATTCTCCCGCATTGTGGGATATGCCGTGATCCTATGGATGTCTGAATAAATGAATAATAACAGTTTTGATTATTATAAATAACTGCTTCAATCACCAATTGGGCCTAGGTTGCGGCTCTAAGGGCCTAGGCAGTAAAGGCGGGGGTGGGCGGCCGACGCTGTTGTGCCCTCGTCAATTACATATGTACTTAGAGAAGAGCAGGACGAACGCCTTTGTCTCGCTCGGCAGTGACTCGTCAACTGTGGCGAATGTTGTTTGGTTCGGGCACACCGCCGGCGCAGACATCCTGTGTTGACAATGTGACGTCAAATCTGACAGGTGATGATTGCGTCGGATGCCCCCGGTGTTAGCCCGCGGAACCTTCGGACGCCAACACGAGGACCGAGGGGTGCGGGGACAAGCCCTTCCGTTCGATCGGTTGTGCTAGGGGCTTGCCCCTGCTGCCGATCTTAAGCGGTTGCCCCGCCGTTTGAGGTTGGATTCTCGGGGGCAGTGGTTGAACCCGATAGATAGTGGATATTTGTGTTGTCCGACGTTGCGGCCGCGTCCGGGGGGTGAACAGGACCAATGGGTTCTATAGCGTCACCGGCGTGGAAGTGGTATCGCGATCTCCCTCATGCTTCAATCACCAGTCAGTTGATTGGCGAATGGTTTTGAAGCGACCGTTTCTTTGTCAGCATAGATGCTTACTAGTTTCGTTCGAAATTTCAAAAGTCGCGCTTTCACAATCCTATCGCTTGATTATGCTAACGTATGTTATCTGGATGCTGTCGAAGAACTCAAAACTTGAAAAATGTAAGTATTGATACGCTTTATTTACAATCTAAGAAAATATGTTCAGGTTTCCATTTACCGTAATCTTCTTTGCAAGCCTAAGATACGTCAACGTTGTAACATTCATTTACTTTCACTACACTATAAATAATTATTACTCTAACTCACCTCAATTTTTCCTCTTTTGAAGTACAATCTGCAAGACTATGACCCGCGAATGCCCAGTTCTAGGTAACTAAATATTTACTCCTAACCTCACTGGAGTATTTAGTATTATTCTAAGGTAGAGGCGTTTACATTGTGGAAATAGTGTTGGGTTGTGTCTGGTTGTAAATTATTTTCTTATGATTGTTTATGGCTTTGTGGATTTCTAATGTCTCTATTATTTCTAATTATTTATAGGATTTCTAATTATTTTGTTTCAGTCCGTATGTATGTTTATGTAATAATTGTGCGTTTGTATTGTCAAATGTATGATTTTCTTTTATTAGGTGGTTTTTAGTATTCTTAAGTAAGCAATTGTGCTGCCGAGACATCAATAACTAAATGTCACGATTCTTCTGAAATTTCAGCGAATTTTCGGCAACTCGTATAGATCGCTGAATAATCTGTGTGAGATTTGATTTGACAAAATTACCAGATACATATTCAACGTCGCTAAGATCATCACCCATCTAAAGCATCTCGTATTTTAATATTAAACCACTCATAAGGTTCCTCGCAATCAACCTTTCTAGTATTTTGATATGTCTCTGCAATGCCATTGTCATACAAAAACTTCATTATAGCATCCCTAATTTAGGAAGCCACGTGATCTCCTAACTTTAGTGAGCGACTGTGCAATAAAAACATGGTTAGAATTTAGAATTGAGTATTAAGGACGGACCTTGCATTCGGGACTATGTTACACCTCGAGTGATGATATTACGTCTCTATCGATTCAACTTAAAAAAAAAATAAAGCTATTATACCTGTCTACTCTTAATAGACACTCCTATTCCATCCTTCCACAACATGTGTGCTTTCCTTTCTTTGTTGTTATGATTTTAAATTTAATCTTTCTGTTTGTTTTTTGTTATAAATTTAATATACCTACTTACCACTACACCATTTGTGGCATCATGATGCTTTGGTTGATTGGAAGAAATTGTACACATGAATTTTTTATAGGATATCCCAAGATGGAAGATCGTTACTTACCTACATAAATTTTTCAGAGGAATAGAGCACAAGAATTTAAAGCAAGACAAGCAAGTTTTCGTGCAATTTATGAACAGAAAAATATTAACTTGGTATTATATATATTAAATAATATTTATTTAAAGAAACCAAATATATTATAAGTAAAAGAAGATGAATTCCTTTTCACATTTATAAGATTTTATCTCAATATGTCACACATTTGAGTTGAGGCCAACACTTAACATTTCATTATATACGAATTTTTTTTTTTATTATTTAAAGGTTGGAATTACCTTAATGCATTTCTAGAATCCTTTTTTTATTTTGAACTTTCTTTACATAAAATTAAACAAAAACAATTCATAACGAGAGATTTGACGAATAAAATCATTGATTAAAAAATTGAAGTATCTATACTTTAGAAAACTCCTTTACCAGACAAAACGATCGTGCAGTAAACATAAATGTTTGATTTCTGTCAAAATAAATATGAAGTTTTTCTATAGAGATACCGTTTCAATTGCTAAATTCATTTGTTCAAAATTCAGTTAATTCATTCACAATTTAAGAAAAAACGTGTTTATTTCATAACCATCCTGATTCATGGTGAGTTTTTCGTGAGGTCTCTTTACAAATTTGTTTGTATAATTATATTAAAAAAACACTTCCAGTTTGGTACTCAATTTGCGTTAGATGTACATTAGAGATATGTATAGTTTAATTGAAATTTAACTTGAAATAATACAAGCTCAAGTCATTAAGGGTACGTACAAAAGTTGTGCGATGTACGTATTAGAGGAAGAAAATACATTACGCACGCGATGTTCTTACTTCACTGTACTTTATAAGCTTTAAATTAGGTAGGTACTAGTAGTGATGACCATTCATCTGACCGAGACCGGTAGATTTACAGTCTAATGTAAATTTTTATAAATCGGGGACGCCGTAGGAAACAGCCTTGAAAACTTGATAGTTGTGAGAAAGGAGAGGGAGAGGAAGATTTCCCCATTAGATAGACTGGTCAAACCAAGGCTGTCACTGGAATATCGGTGATTGGAGCGATGCGGACGGTGAGTTGGGAGAGGTGGAGAACTACATACAATCCAAAATGTATTGAGGACAAGTAGGAAAAATGGTCAATGCTCTCAGCAATTAGGACAGTGATGCAGAGAGACAGAAAAAGAGAGTTATGTAAGTAATAGGACAGTGATGCAGAGAGAGAGAAAAAGAGAGTTAAGTAATAGGAACATACATAAGTAAAATAGAAAAAAAAAGTTGAATATTATCCTGTTTTCTGTTTAAAGTGGCAATATGGTGTAAAATGATAATTATTTAAAGAAAACAATATATGTTGGGTTATTATCGTTCGAATTAGGCTTCGGAGTGACTCGGTAACGTCCGAAATAACCCGAAGCTGAACGACCGTCGGTAGACTTCGTCACACACGAAGGCGGATTGTTTCGCGCGGGACTACCTAGAATAAAGGAAACCAAGTGATAGTATTGTACCGAAATTTATATTTATTTATTTTATTATGGTTCAAAGTCTTATTTATTTTTACAATTTATATTTCTACAATTTATATTTTTACAAGGTTTGTCTAGTTTTTCCAACTCACTACACTAATCTTTTGTTTTCATTTTTCTTGGGTTCTTATTTTCAAAATATTTCTATTTAAATTTTCAATTTAAATAGAAATAGTACTTAATTTCATAACACTGCCTCCCTCTTAGTTCAGTTCGTCCCGAACAGAATTCTCTAGATGAATAAATCGGCATTTTGAACCTTCTCTACAGTGAGATGCTTTGAAAAAGTAACATGGTACACTTTTTTTTATATTTTTACTGTATCTTGGATTATAGCAGCAAACTAGAACATTAATTCCAGTATTATGAAAAATCTCTTCTATCATATTCCGAACCACTTTCCAATCCATACCATCACTGATCTTTGGAATGCCGAGC
Source organism: Molanna angustata (assembly GCA_963576475.1). Taxonomy (NCBI): domain Eukaryota; kingdom Metazoa; phylum Arthropoda; class Insecta; order Trichoptera; family Molannidae; genus Molanna; species Molanna angustata. The sequence continues at coordinate 17,259,933 of OY754985.1, forward strand.
TTCATAAGATTCAACTGTAACATTTGATCCCGCATACTTCGTAGACAGTTCCACATCTGAGCATACTCTGCTCGTTCCTCAGACGTTTCCTTATTCGTCATGTAGAATAAATGCTGTTTTCCATACTGTGAATGGACCGCTTCTCCAATCTTCAGATTCTTGGCTTTTAGCTCATATAACATCCCATACTTTCTCATGATAACTTTGGCTATACCACTAGTCATCTTCATGTCTTGAGCCACACAGTAAGCTAAAACATTATCTTCTGGGATATCGAAGAGGTCTTGCTCAATTTCCACAGTCACACCATGGCGAGTGCGTCGATAAGGAGTCATCATGAATTCCTCGAAGGTCTTTTCTTCACTTTGGACATTGCAAACTTGAGCAACTGGATTTTTTTCCTCATCCTTGTTATCACCTAAAAAGGGAGCCAGGCGATTGAAATGAACCACTCTTGGCTTCCCATTTGGTTTTCTTCGTATAGGATAAACCACATCATTAATCCTTTTGATCACTTCATACGGTCCTTCCCAGGATTTCTGAAGCTTTGGTGAGTAGCCTCGTCGTCGTTGTGGATTAAATAACCAAACCAAGTCTCCAGCCTGATAACCACCTTCCACAGCTTTAATGTCGTATCGCTCCTTCATCTTGTCACTAGCTACTTGAATATTGGACCGTACACGGTCATGTATAGCATTCATTTTCCTCCGAAGATCTGACACATAATCTTCTCCAACTAGATCTTCTCCAGGCTTAGATCCATACTGCAGGTCGCAAGGTAACCGTAACTCACGGCCAAAAATCACACTTGCCGGTGTTTGCCCTGTTGTCTCATGAATTGCTGCTCGATAAGCTAATAAGAACAAGTGGATGTATTCGTCCCAATCCTTCTGGTGATCGGACACTGCTTTTGACAAAAATCTTCCAATTGTTCGATTCATTCGCTCCACCATTCCATCCGACTGTGGATGCAAAGCAGTTGTTCTCGTCTTTCGAATTCCTAATGCTTCACAAATTCCCTGGAATACGGCTGATTCAAAGTTTCTTCCCTGGTCCGAGTGTAACTCCAATGGTACTCCAAAACGACTTATCAGTTCCCTTACCAAGACTTCAGCAACAGTGGTAGCTTCTTGATTCGGTAGTGCATAGGCTTCTGTCCATTTACTAAAATAGTCCATTGCTACCAGAATATATTTATTCCCTCTTTCCGTTGTGGGAAACGGCCCCGCTATGTCAATGGCTATCCTTTCAAATGGGCTACCAACATTATACTGCCTCATTGGCGCACGCCTTCGTTTCTGAGGTCCGTTTGAAGTGGCACAAGTTACACATCTTCTACACCAATCTTTTACATCTCCATTGTAATTGACCCAATAAAAACGTTGACGAATTTTTTCTGTGGTTTTTTTAACTCCCAAGTGTCCCCCAGACACATCATTGTGAAGCAGTTTAAGAACTTCAGGAATTCTCTTCCTTGGAATCAATAGTTGTTGTCTCTGCTGTGTTCCATCTTCATTCTCCAATACACGCTTTAACAACCCATTTTCCACGACAATGGATTGCCACTGAGCCCAGTATGACTTAATATTTGGAGATAGTGAAGCTATTTCTTCCCATAAAGGTCTTTGATCATTTTCCTTCCACTGCATTACAAACTTGAGATCTGGGTCTTCCAATTGGTCTGCTCGTATTTCATCATCTTGCCAAAAATTGTCAACGACCGTGGTTCTACAAGCTATAAAAAACTTTTCCTCAGCCTTATTACAGTGCTGGCAATCCTCTGGACATGGTCGCCTTGACAGTGCATCGGCATTTCTATGATGAAGTCCGGCTCGATGTTCAGAATCATAGTCATATTCTTGCAATCTCTCTATCCATCTTGCCACTTGACCTTCAGGATTCTTGAATCGCAAAAGCCACACAAGTGCCGAGTGATCTGTCCTTAAAAGAAATTTCCGTCCATATAAATACTTGCGAAAGTGCTCAACTGACTTGATAACAGCAAGCAATTCTCTTCGTGTTACACAGTAATTGCGTTCTGGTTTCGACAATACTTTACTGAAGTAAGCAATCACGCGTTCTGCCCCATCTTGTACTTGGGAGAGCACACTTCCGATACCAACGTTACTTGCATCTGTATCCAGAATAAACATTCCTTCAGCTCGAGGATAACTCAAAACCGGAGAATTAATTAGAACCTGTTTTAATTCTTCAAATGCATGTTGGCACTTGAAATCCCATATGAATTCACTGCTTTCCTCCGTGAGTTTTGTCAGTGGCTTTGCGATGTCAGCAAAGCCTGGAACAAATCGTCGATAGTAGGTACTCAGACCCAAAAAGCTTCTTACTTCATGTTTGTCTTTAAGTACTGGCCAATCTCGAACAGCTTTAATCTTCTCAGGATCTACTGCTACTCCCTCCTCAGAGACAACATGACCTAGATAGTTGACTTGCTTTCGGAACAATATACATTTCTTGCAATTGAGTTTAAGGTTGGCCAACCTCAATCGTGAAAATACCTGTTCCAAATTTCCTAAATGTTCTTCAAAACGCTTCCCAAGTACGATGATGTCATCTAAGTATACCAAACAGGTCTCCCACGATAATCCTCTTAGCACACTTTCCATTAGTCGTTCAAACGTAGCCGGTGCATTGCAAAGTCCAAATGGCATCACTTTGAATTGCCACAATCCACTTCCAACAGAAAACGCCGTTTTTTCTCTATCCTTGGGTTCCAATCCAACCTGCCAATAACCACTCTTTAGATCCAAAGTTGAGAAGATCTTACAACCAGCCAATGTATCTAGGGTGTCATCGATTCGAGGCAGTGGATAACTATCCTTCTTAGTTACATTATTCAATAAGCGAAAGTCCACACAGAACCGAGTTGAGCCATCTTTTTTTTTAACTAACACTACTGGTGAACACCATGGGCTGCTTGATGGTTCAATAACGCTATCCCTTTCCATGTCTTGAATAATTTGATCTGCTTCCGCCCGCTTTGCTAATGGTAGCCTTCTAGGTAATTGGCGGATAGGCCTTGCGTCACCCGTATCTATTTGATGTTGAACAACATTGGTTCTTCCTTTAGAAAGACTCGCATTCTCAAAAACATCTTGATAATGAGCAATGAGGTATCTAATTTGTTTGCTTTGTTCTTTGGTAAGTTCCTTACAAGCATCTTTTACAAAGTCTTCAAGATGTTTTGGTACATCCTCTGAAGAAACTTGTGCGATGCAGGCATTTTGTGTTACTGATGAAACTGATGAACACATACTTAAATAAGCTCCTTTTTTGACAGTTACTGGATATTCATTTATGTTCATTAATCTGACTAAAATTTCCTTTTGGTTTTGAATCAGTGCTCTTGCAATTAATACTCCTTTTCCTGCTTCATTGTTGGCGTTGGACTCCACAACCAAAACATGTCCATTCGGGATAACACAGTCTAAATTGACTCGTACTAACATCTCACTTTGTTTTGGAATAGTTACAACATCCGCTGCAAGAACACGTGTAGAAAATTCCTCACGCTCTTGCACGAGAACATCTTCATCTCCAATTTTCAAAGATCGCCTCTTTAGATCCAACTGGAATCCATATTTCGCCATTATGTCCATTCCGAGAATAACTTCCTCCTCTATATTCGCCACTAGCACCTGATGATCGAAGATAGAACTACCAATTTGAAAGTTGGCATATGTCTCACCACATATAGATGCCGACTCCCCAGTAGCTGTTCGTAATGTCCATTTAGTTGGTGTAATACACTTTTTGTTATAAAGCAAATCTGGTCTCATGATTGTCATCGTTGCTCCAGTATCCAGCAAAAGTTTCAAATTCTTTCCATTTACTTTGCCATTTATAAACATACTGGTATCTCGACCACTGAATGATGCAACAACTGCAGATCTCTTTGAGGCATTGGTAATGTAGGTCAACAGTTGCCCCTTCCCATCAACCCTTTTTAGTTTTCCTGTGGCTGTTGCTGTTGCGTTGTTGCTTCATTTGGACACCGATTACGTAGATGTCCAGCTCGTCCACAACCCCACACCTGACACCAAATGTACCGAAATTTATATTTATTTATTTTATTATGGTTCAAAGTCTTATTTATTTTTACAATTTATATTTCTACAATTTATATTTTTACAAGGTTTGTCTAGTTTTTCCAACTCACTACACTAATCTTTTGTTTTCATTTTTCTTGGGTTCTTATTTTCAAAATATTTCTATTTAAATTTTCAATTTAAATAGAAATAGTACTTAATTTTATAACAGTATGTAGAGGTGCGTGTGTTCAGATATTTTGCATTATTTTTATTGAGTTAATCGTACGCTAAATTGGTGACTTTTTTATTTTTTTTTTGTTGTTTTGTTTTGTATTAGACACTTTCTTCACCATGTGGAAATGAAAAGTATATTGGCGTAGGGAATTTTTTTTCTTTCGATTTTTTCAACTAAGTTACCATCCATTCCATTTCACCTTGTACAAATGACAACTTTACTACCAAATGGAAATCTCTTCCAACTAAAGTAGATAAGCATAATTTACAAGACATGATTAATTAATTATTTTTTCTTTTGACAAAAATTTAATTCATGATACACGTACAGAAGACAAGCAACTTATCACATGCCACGGGCTTTCAAGAAAAGGAAATCAAACACTCAAATAATTTTAAAATACTTAAATCACCAAATTAAACAATTATTCCACTATGTCTTGACCATTGAGTTAAGTTTATTTTATTTACCTATATACTTGTTTTGAGTAGGTTCTCAATATTACCATGTGTAATGGAATCCCTGCAAGAATTTTTCACAGTATAAAAATTAGTATGTTGTAGAATTCCATTTTACAAGGTTTTCTAAATCAATGAAATTGATTGTTACTCTAAAGATATTTGTTGCTTTTGACAGCATGATTTTTTCGGCTGAGGATGGCAGACAGATTGAAAATAGTATAATATTATGTAATATAATAATCGATTTGTTTGATTCAAAAAATTTGTGCATTATTTTCTTTTAACAATGAGTGAATTATTTGATAAGACGGACTCAAAATGACGGCCCTTGTCACAATAATAAGTTATTGTAAATTGTCTTACGAAGAGGTAATGTTTTTTTGACCAAAATTATTGTTCTTTCCCATCACTACGCTACTCAAGTATTGAAATTATGTAACCACGAATGTTTCTTCGTGTGGAGTAAATTTATTTAAAGAATCTAATGACTAGGTGAATTTAATTTAATCGAACTAAAATAGGTACAAATGTGTTGCTACATTTACCGAATTAAATATTTATCCATGATAATTAGCATGTATAGTTAAATTATACTTAATTTTATTGTCCCATAAAAGTGTAGGTTCTCAGGAATTAGTGAAAGTATTTTTTGAAACCAATAATTACTTTCTCGTTTCCATTACAAAGAAGTTTTTTTACAATAAAAGTTAATGTTATGCGATTGCCTGATTGCTAATTTTTAACTCTGCAATATGGTAAGAGGTAACGAAATATGTATGGGATTGTGCTTAAGTTAGGTAAACTTTTTTATAATATTCTACGTAGTTATTTCAGATCGTAGCATGATGTGCCTTTTTGACAAAGATATGAGAATGTCGACTTACAATAAATACTTCCATAGAGTGGTCAAAATAACTATTGTATTCATATTCTATTCTTATCCATTGTCCTGTCCCAAACATCCTAGCTTGTATGCATATATTTATTTGCTTAATTAATATTGATTGTATTTTTTGGTTTTTATCCGTATTTGGTTTTTCTCTTTTGTCATTTTGTGCACATATACGGAAGTTTTCCTTGTTTTTGTATACAAATATATTTTTTTTTTGTAAGACCGTATCTTAGTAATTGGTGTTACAATATTGGTTTTGTAGTCGTTCATTCATTTTGAGATTTTATGTTTATTGAAAAAAAACTGTATGTAACCTTGAATAAATAAAATAAAATAAATCTACTCGTGGAAGTCATAAACTAAGAACCAGAGACAGCCAAATTTACATCATAGTATAAAGTCTGATTTTTTTTCTGCCAAAGAATACCACAGCAGAACACAACGATTGGATAGTGTGAATCCTGAGTAGTGGTGACTTTTCGAAATGAGTCAAAAATTTAAACAAAGCTTTTTTTATCTTTCTACATTTGAAACTGTCACTTCATGATATGACTCCATAGTCAGCACATAGAATTATAAGAACATTATATATAATTTACGTTCTATTTAATAAAGGTCGCAAAACAAATAAACAAAGGCATAGAATACACTAACTAGTGTCAGGTCGATGCGGATATTATGAATATTGTGTTTTAATGAATTATTGTGTTATTTTTCTTTTTTTAATTGTTGTTTCACACGAGTTTTATGTTTTATTTTTAACTTTTATTTTATAATGCCCCAGAGGCCGTATATGTACTTAAATAAATAAATAAATAAACAAATAAATAAATAAATAAATAAATAAATAAATAAATAAATAAATAAATAAATAAATAAATAAATAAATAAATAAATAAATAAATAAATAAATAAATAAATAAATAAATAAATAAATAAATAAATAAATAAATAAATAAATAAATAAATAAATAAATAAATAAATAAATAAATAAATAAATAAATAAATAAATAAATAAATAAATAAATAAATAAATAAATAAATAAATAAATAAATAAATAAATAAATAAATAAATAAATAAATTAATAGATAGATAGATAGATAGATAGATAGATAGATAGATAGATAGATAGATAGATAGATAGATAGATAGATAGATAGATAGATAGATAGATAGATAGATAGATAGATAGATAGATAGATAGATAGATAGATAGATAGATAGATAGATAGATAGATAGATAGATAGATAGATAGATAGATAGATAGATAGATAGATAGATAGATAGATAGATAGATAGATAGATAGATAGATAGATAGATAGATAGATAGATAGATAGATAGATAGATAGATAGATAGATAGATAAATAAATGAATGAATGAATGAATGAATGAATGAATGAATGAATGAATAAATGAATAAATAAATAAATAAATAAATAAATATATAAATAAATAAATAAATAAAACCTTCTCTATTATTCTTATCCTCGTTTTGTATACATATACATATTATGGTCTTCATCACTATTTTTTACCATTCTGAAGATGCTCGGCATTGAGAGATACCGGTGAATTGGAGGCGCGTTTGCAAACTAAATTAAAAATAACGTAAAATATATACAAACATATATACCCACATACATACAAACACATGACAATTCTACACTAACACCACACTTTTGACTAGTCACAAATATTTTTCTTATCTTTTTTCGCTTCAATTGTCTTTATTATATTAATCTGTGGAACAATGTAATTGGCTTTTTTTTATTACTTACTATTTTTTTATTTATTTAAAATATGTAACGGCTGTTTTTATCAAATAAAATAATAAAAAAATATATAGGTATATATTTTTCACAATTTTATGTTAAACAAAGCTAACAGATGATATGTAAGATTCTTGAAAATTTGAAAAAGTAGAGTTAGTATATAAAATATTACAGTAACTTATTTGTTTAGAGTACCTACAACCTGTAAAAATGGTTCTATTCATGGTCACATATGTTCTAATGGTGACCTCAAAATTAGATATTAATATCCGCAAGAAAGGTTGGTTGTAACTTAGATTGTGCTCAACTACATACATGTTGGTTTAATGATAACTTGTGTCTGCCCTCAAACACTGAATCTAAGTTATTTTTAATGAATAATAAATCATCCGAAGTTGGATTCCTAAATCACTGTAAAGTTTCCAATCCGAAACTATTCAGAGTGGTCTTGAGCCCTTGCAAAATTCAAATCGGGCCTTACATCCCGCTGAATATGTTAATCCCCTGATATCCGGTTTGGTGCCGGCTCACCGCTCCGACGGAAGTACCTCCGTTTCCGGTCCCTGGCGAAAATTAACGGAAATGCGAAACAATTAACGGAACGCGCGCAGCCATTAATCTTTCTCTTCACGCACGGAAGGATTCACACAATGGTCAGGTAGGAATCTCTATGAAATAGTCAGGTACACCTCTATGGTTTGCGCTACCCATTTTACATATATTACAGCTAAATTGTAAATTTGAGAGACGACTGTATTTCAAAGTGACATCTCGATGAAAAAGAATTGAAAAAATAGGATCAGTAAACTGCAAGAAAACTGAAACTATCTGGGACACATTTTTTCATTTGTTATAATCACACCATTTATATATGCATAGTTAAAAATAGATATTTGCTGCCCAACTGGGTATACATGTTATAGGACTAGCAGTGAATCTTAATATACAAAAATCTCCTGTCACGATGTTCGTACATGCTAATCTCCGAAACCGCCCGACCGATTTCAATTATATTTTCTAATTTGTATGGTTGGATCCTTATTAATAGATTTATATTTTGGATGCAATAGGTGACGTTCTTATCGAGATTTAAAAACATAATATTTTAATATTTTTATTGAATGTTTTTTTTCTTCATCTAAAAATATATATTTACATCCCTATACCCTTCCCCCCAAGGGTTTTTTTAGGAAAAAAAGGTTGTAATCAATTTTAGGTTAAGTTATCTTAAAAAAAATAGATGGCAGTATGAAAATCTATTGACATTTATCCGTATTATACATCAAGACAGTATACCACATATGTTCAGATGTATGAAAAAAATGTGAATTCTTTCGCTACTACCACTACCACCTGCTTTGTAATCCATTGCTTTACAGAACACGACAAAAATGCATAGCATGAAAAGTGGTTCATGGAGTAGCTCATAGTGCAAATAGAAAAATCGACGAATGTGATTAGAAACTCAACATTGGTTAAATACATAAAATGAGGTCTATATAAAATGCAGTCTACATATAAGGTGGTCTACATCCAAGGGGGACTGGAGTAGAACAACGTCTGCCCGGGCCCATTACTATATTATTATAATATAAGAGGAAGAGACATTTTTTATTTTATTTATTTTTATTTTATTTATTTAGGTAAAATATACAGGATTAAACCTACAATTATTTTACACGATTAATCATAAAAAATAATTACATCAAATTTGTATAACATTTCAAATTTCAAAGTATAAAAATTAAAACAATCCAAAAGCATACAAGGTAGTAGGTATAAAATCAAAATAAATTAAAGCATACAAGAGTCATTCGCTTTTTTACAAAAATATAATCGAAGTAGGTAGGAAAGAAACAACCAAAAAAAAATTCGCACACATTAACTATCCCGCATTGCATACTATGTGGGCACAGATTGCACAAGCTCCACAAATCAAGGCAAGAAAATACATTTTTTAAATTCATTTAACTCTGAGAAAATATCTACAAGAGGTCTGGACAACGATATAATATTAAAATCGCGAGTAATTCTAGGGAGGGGGGAGAAATATCCAATATTAGTTTTATATGAATTTAAAATAAAAAAGTCCCGAGATCTTGTATACACTTTTTTTACGTTAAAATTTAATAGACGCAGTATATTGGGGGCATCTAGTCTGCCATTGACGACATTATATAGGCAAATTAAACCAACCATTCTTCTTCTTTCCTTCAGGGAGTTTATTTTATAAAAGTTCATTTTTTTTTCGTATGTATCTAGATTTGATTTCTTTGAGCGATAAGCCAGAATCCTTAGGAACTTTTTTTGAATTCCCTCAATTCTCTACGTTGTATTTACATTTTAACAAGTTAATAAACGATATTAAAACGATTAGAAATGTGAATTAGAGTCATCATGATCTGCATTTATGTACATTTTTTTTAAATAAAAATGAATATGTCCTTGTTGAACAAGTACATATACATATTCCTACATTCCTTGAATAAAGTGTGGCAGACCACTTCGAGAAATTTCTGTCGCGCGCGCGCGCCTAGTGACAACAAGAATATTTTTTGTTTATCGCTAGGCCGAGTTCATCGCCCTCGGTGTCGAGCGTGCGACAATAAACGGCAACAGCGGTATGAATGTACGATAGAATATTCGAGAGAGTTTGCGGAGATTGGACTTGCTAAACCTCGACGCTAGCACTATAGTAATAAATCAAATATAAAGTCTATTAGCACGTCACGTCGAGAAGCTACTCTTAATACAGCTACATCCCTTCTGGAGTCAGATCAAATTAATGTAGGTATATTGGTCTAAACGGAGTCTAACTAACAGACCAGTATAACACCAAAGTAATTGGTAATCACTTGTTTATCAAATCGCTTTAAAAGCATAAATGCTTGTGCTATAGGTGAATGAAATCGGTCGAGGCAGGATTCAAATTCGCGACCACTGGATTACTAGCCCAGCGCGCTAAACACTCTGCCATCGACCCATCTGTAGTCTATTGGGAATAGACACCGACAGAGCATATATGTGACAATGTGTATAGTGCATATTCTTTTGGTGATTTAGCGGTGAAGTTAGGATGCGAATCTCAGATCAAATCAATACTGCACAAAATTAATAACAATCAATATCCTAATTGTTTTATCGGAATAATATTCCGCAACAAGGACAATACTTAGCTATTTATATATGAGAAACAATATGCGTCTCCATTTATGATCCTAAGTAAAATTAACCTTCAGTCACCTTTTAATTTGTTTCCTCTTAATTCTTCTACCAATTAAAGCCACTCTGCACAAGACCCGCCCCTAATTACCTTGCCGCAACCCCCAATCCAATAGTATTCTTTTGTAAAATTGTTTCTTTTTGTCAATTTTGTTTATCCACACACAGGCAATGCCTTTTTGGGAATTTAGGTGTTTATATAATTTTGCTTTGTACTTATATATCACATTCAGCGAGAGTCAAATATCTGTCTGAAGTGGAAACGGTTAGTTTGAAAACCGGTCAATATATTATGTGGTTTAAATCATGTTTAAAATATGCATAGTTAAAAACGATACTCCGGCTCCTTCGATATTTTGAGAAAAAAGTGATTATTATATTTTGTTCTCAAGTGCGGAAAAGTAGCACTCGCATAAAACTATTTCTACGCATTGTAAGTATGCATAAATACTAAGAAATTAAACTGTTTTTTTGATAAGTAAGAGTAAGTTTACTGTTGTATATTGTTAAAATTTCCGTCGCAAATAAAGACAAAAAAAAGTTGTTACTTTTATGTCAAAAATTTAATAATAAATGTATGGATCCATAGAAATGGTTGTTTCACAAGAACGAAATACAAAGTAACATTTTTAGTAATAAATCTTCTGTGCAAACTTTAATATAAGGAATGAGATTTATCAATAAGTTTTATACTGTGGCTCTCAAACCATATTCAATTTGACTTCGACAATAATAGATAATAACGATTCTTAACTATGTAAACAATAAGACATTAGCACTCCTTGACTTTGTCAATAATAGATTTTAACAATCCTTGAATATGACAACAATTAGACAGAAGCATTCCTTGACTTTGACAATAATTGATTTTAACAATTCTTGAATATGACAGCAATAAGACAGTAACTTGACTTGATTTTGACTATAATAGAATTAAACAATTGTTTTTATAAAAAAAACAATAGGAAAATAGCACTCATTGATTATCGACGAAGTTTTTATTTGGTAGAATTCCATTATAAGTTTTATCTATAATAAAAAGTAAAGACTTTTTGATTCTACATTAATTTTTTATTCTGCGCGAAAGGCCTATTTCGCCTTGTTAGGGCATTAACTAGCTTATTACTAAGCTAGTCAATGCCCTAACAAGGCGAAATAGGCCTATCGCGCAGAATAAAAAAATAATGTAGAATCAAAAGTCTTTACTTTTAATTATAGATAAAAAAGCACTCATTGACTTTAACAATAATAGATTATAACAATTCTTGACTACGACAATAATTAGGCAGAAGCACTCCTTGACTTTGACGATAATAGATTATAACAATCCTTGAATATGACTATAATTAGTCAGAAGCACTCCTTGTATTTGACAATAATAGATCTTAACAATCTTTGACTATGACATCAATAAGACAGTAGCACTCCTTGACTTTGACAATAATATCTACATAGATAAAAACACTCATTGACTATGACAACAATTAGATAATGACAATAGTTGTCTATGGAAATATTAAGAGAAAATAATCTTTGATTATTGAAATAAAAATGTTATAAAAACTCTTGATTATGAAAACAATAATCAAGTGATAATTTATAAAAATTATACGTTTTTTATACGTAAATCAATATTTTTTGATTAATGTATCAGGAAGATGTACGATTGCACTTGCATGTAATGTGATCACGAAAACTGATCGTAAGAATGTACATGATTGCTGAAGTTTTTTTTATAGTTCATACATGTTTTATAGTTCATACATGTTTGCTAAAAAAAAGATACATAATGGTTTTGCGCACCCGCACAACTGTCGCTGTAACCCTACATGATGGAGTATGCCATGATCAATGATTGATACAATCATGGCATATTGTTTATTACTTACTTGACTTTCCGTGTCCAAAATCATCAACAGTGAGGCTTTATATATAATTAAAAGGTCTCAAACGATTTAATTTTTTTTTCATTTCATTTATAGAATAATAAAAAGATAAGTTTTGTAACATAGGAAGGAATGTATGTTTGTTTGGGAGACTATCTTTGTTTGTGCGTTTTTTACTGTACCAATTGTTGTTTTTTATTATTATAATATACTTAGATATTGTCTTGAGAACACGCCGACAAGCCTAGAAATTAGACTTGGCGTGAATTTTTTTTTTTAAATATTTTAAGTTTATTATTTCAAAAAAAATAACTTTATATATTTTGTCCCTCAGTGATTTGCAGCCATCATAGCTTTAATGTAAAAAAAGGACATAAATAAACTAATTAATAAATCAACAAATAAATAGATTAATGTTTTTCTGCCTTGGGTTATCTTTATTGTATCCTGACCATTAATAAATCCGTTTGTTCATTCCGTTAGAACCTTAAAAACTTCAGACAGATTAAAGAGTGAAGGGGATAGAAATACTTAAATATTTAAAGGGATCCTTGAAACGCGAAGTATCGTGGTTTCGGAACCGCTGCACCACAGTGTGAACCGGGCTGTTGGAGGCGCTCCCGTGCCCAGGTTTCCTGAAATTTTGCGGAAATGAAAAGTTTCAACGCTACAAAGGGGGCATTCATTTTGAAATTAATTCTCAACATAGTGGAGGAGTTAGGCGGCGGCAACATTTCACACGGATTTTCTTCCAAGCGGTTACAACCAGTGCTCCCAGGAACTCCCAACTTGTAAACTGCGGTCCAGATACGGTATAACGTCTAACACCCAAAGATACGTAGGTATATCTGATAACATTCATACATAAAACTTATAAATTGCTGGTTTGTTATTAGAAACTTTATGAAAACCTCAAGAACTAAGTATTCATCGTATATTCATTTCTTTGGTTGATATTTCATCTAAAGCATAAGCGTTTGATTTGTTTTGAATAATTCCAGATCTATGTAAATACATCTACATAGTTCAACAACAAGGTTCACCATCCATTCTGAATGTAGTGCCTTTTTTAGGATATACGATACTGGTAGAGGGAATACACGCATGTGTCATGTTTTAAAATATATGCTAATGCAAACCCGCACACCAGTCGCTGGTTACTCTACATTAATGTATTAATGTAACACAACTGTACTCTAACTGTAACACAACTTTATGTAAAACAAATACTAATACACTTTCAAAACGATAAAGAAAACCATATCACTGCTCAACATTCTCACGATACAAGACACAGACTTCAACTAACCACTCCGAAGACGAACACTGCATACGGACATAGACATTATCAATACTTGGCTCCAAAAATACTAAATTTAGTTGCTAAAGACATAAAGGACGTACTGTTAATAAAAAAACAAGAATATAACTAACAATTCATACGTGGCTATATAATAAAGGGATTAACTATTGTCAACAAATTGTCAATCCTTAACAACATATACAACAAATCTCACATATGTAGTGAAACATAGACTGTACACTGCACAATATTACAGTTTATTTTGATTTAGTAATTAATATTATGTAACTAGTATACCACCTCGGAACAGGTCTGGCCTAGTGAGGTGGTACAAACCAACCCATATATTTGATCTGTAATAATTTTAATTTTTCTGATATATATTTTTTTGTACTTATATTGTAATTTTGTATTTTTGGTATAAATAATAAAAAAAATCATTAAGGATATACTTATTTCTTATAATTATATTATTTAAATATAATATAATATTGAATGTACATATATATTATAAAAACGAGTGGGTCGTGGTCAACACTAAACTATCCACTAAATCGTAGTGAACATTTTTTATTCTTCAAAAAAGGTTGAAAATCCCCAAATGAATATCAATGAAGTACATCCCATATAGCCAATTCCAGTCGCCGTGTCGACACGTGTCGACACAGTTTGTGTCGAAACATTGTATTCTAGTAACAGATTTCAGTCGCCGTGTGCACACTGTGTCGTAACGGCGACTAGAAATGGGGAGGAGTGGACACAGTAACATTCGGTCACAATGTTCCGACGCCGTGTGGTAACATTGTTACCAGTTTGCGACCGCATTTAGTTCATCATTCGCTCACTTGCTTTCAACTCGTTTGACATTTATGCGAGAATGATAGATAAAAAAAAACAATACAACACCGCCATTAATGTTTGTCAAGTGTTTATTTTGAATATTGCTAAATATGACTTTATAAGGCTACATTTTTAATGGGAAAAGAAATTCATTGTGTAATTTGTTAAAATAGGTTGAAATTGTCCAACGGGACACCATGTAATCGTAATTTAAACAATAATAGCGAAATATTTATTATATTTTCACTAAAAAAATCATGCATTTAGAAAGCTCTGAAGCTTTTGTTTCAATAAATAACAAATTATAATACTAAAAATTAGTTATATAATCAACAAAAAGCATAAAATTGTGGTGAATAATAAAACAAAATTATATTTGACATATAGTATAATGTGGTCGCAATCTAGTCACAAAGTTACCACACAAAGTCGACATGTGTCGACATGTTTCCAGAAGTAGTAACAAAGTTACCGAATTTACAAAATGGCTTCACGTCCTTTTTGCTACCAGTTATTCTCAAAGTTTTAGAAACTTCACAACATTATTTATTTATTTGCTTAATAATACGCTAACAAAAGCATTTACAAACAAAAATATAGCAAAAAATATTATGAACGATTTTTTTAGACGAAGAAAGACTTAAATACACAAGAATCATTCAAATAGGTTTATTTTGGATGCATGAACATAATATATGAAAAAAACGTAATAACCCAATCAAAAAATGCACACCTACCTAAAATGGAGTATTATTGATTTTTAGAAGGATGATTAGAGAACTATTATTGGGATTACAAATCCAGATTTGCAAATTTCAAAAATATGTGCAAATTGGCTGTCAAAAAACTGTTTTTTTTCGTTCTTTTTAAACAAAATCACTATAACTTTTTTTAATAAAAATTAAATTTACTAAGAATTGATTTTTTTATATAAATGAACCCTTTTTTATAAAATTTAAAATATTTAAGATTTCTTCAATCTTTCAAATTGGATTATGGCTAAATGACACGTCCTATAGAAAAATTAAAACTACTTTTCGTACAAAACGAGGACTAATATCAAACTTATTTCATACTAGGTAATAAGTTAGTAGCGAAATAAGTTAGTAGAAACATTTTTTTAAACTACTAACAAAATTTTATTACTAACTACATACAAAATTTATTTAAATTTTTCGCGAATAACGCGAATTTTGACGTTTTTGGAAAATATCACCGATTTTTTGTCATTTTTACCGTCATTTTCGCAAAAAAATAACAAATTGTTTTGATTATTTACAGTTGAGACATTTCTAGTAATTTTATTTGTTGTTTTACGTTGTGTTTGGAGTATTTTTAAATAAAATAATGTCGATTCAGAAAGATTTTTATCTTCATACAATACTGTTTTGTATGAAGTTTGACAGAATAACCAATCTTAAAGAAAACAATCTGGCTGCAATGTATATTTTCAATTTTGAAGCAATTTAAATTTGATGCAAAAAATTGTTATTTAGGGTGATAAAGTTCTATTTGTTTGTAATTTTTCAAACAATTTTAATTTTAATTATATAAATTATTTAAGCAAATAAAATTATAATTAAATTATATAAATTATCTTTTATAATGCAAACAGAACTTGCAATTCTAAATTTTAAACAATTCTAAACATCACTTTTCTTAAAAAATAACACCGCTTTCACAAAAAATAACACCGACTTCTTAAAAATATCACCCCTTTCTTAAAAAATAACACCGCTTTTCTATAAAAATAACACAGCTTTTCAAAAAAAAACCACCGATAAATTCAGGTCTCTAGTCATGACTCATGCTCATAGCACATCGACTAGTGTGCACGCTGCACGCTCCAGTGCTGTGTTGTTACGAATCAGAATCGCTAGTATTTTTTCTATCTATAATAATAATACGATACGTCATCTTTTTTGGTTTGTCCGAACAAACAATTAAAAGTAAAACAATTTTACCTCAAATAATGTTCGCGTTCAAAAATATTCATTATTAATTTAATAATGATACAGATATGGCTGACAATTTAGGCAGCGAGAACTAAACGCCACATTTTTCTATAACGATTGTCATTACAGTGATTTTAAAAATAGAGGAATTTGGGCAATTTTTTTTTAAATAGAGGCATTTGGGATTTTAAAAATAGAGGCGCGAAGCGGCCCAATTAAAAGCCGCGGAGCGGCAAAAAGGCCTGGGCCGCGGGAGCAAAAGGGGCGAAGCCCCTAGTATAATATACAATTCAGTTGTTTTTACATTGTGAACATATGAACACGAGAGCTACGACTAAATGATTAATAATAATATATTTATTTTCTTTACAAAAAGACCTAAAGGAAAACAAATAGGTATCTCTGATTATAAATAATTAAAAAAAAAAATACAGATGTAATAATAAAGTATGAAAATATAATGATGTAGGTATTCGAGGTATCATTTTAAGTGTTCAAAAAAAAGTCTATTTGTCAAACTAAGTAGGAAAAAATCCTGTTTAGGTAGACAATCAATACACATTATTATTTATTCACATCAGATAAATACGAATACGGCTTTAGATGAACTAATTAAACATAGTTAGAAAGGTATCATAAACTAAGAGCACATTTCGCTCATATATTTGGAAATGAAATATTTAAATAGGTAAATGAAATTATTAACTTGGAGTTAGGTTTTATAAATTAATTAACTTTTTCACTTTTCTGTAGAAAGTCGATGACTGACGGAATCGTTTTGGTTGTTTGCTCATAATGAATGCAATTTTGATGACAATACGTGGCACTCTATCGAAACAGTTTGAGAAGTTATGACATTTTCTTTACATTTAGCATTGTAATGATCGCGACTAGAAGTGTGGTAACAGTGTGGTAACGTTACTACACATTGTGTGTAGATTTAAATATTCTGGTAACAATGTTTCCACACTGTTACCACACGTTACTACACTTTTTCCCAAAGTGTACACTAGTCGCAAACTAGTCGCAAAGTGTATAGAATGAAAGTCTACACAATGTGTACACTTTGTGTCGACACGGTGTCGACACCAAGTTCACACTTTGTTACCGAATTTTTTCGGTCACAAAGTGTGGTAACTGTTACCACACTTTCAGACACTGCGACTACTTGTGACTACTTTGAAAATTTTGTGACCGAAAATGGCTACATGGGATCTTTTTAATGTTTCCTAAAAATATTAGTTTTCCAGAAGACAAAAGTTTTCATAACATACCATCTACAAAAAAAAATCATGAAAATCATATTATGCATTCTCTGCATGATACCTATTGAGAAATTGATGTATAAAATTAATTTTTAAGAATATACGAGCATATATGAGACGATGCATGAATGTTGATGAGGCGATGGAAATGTGTTGAGATAAAAGAATGTGGTGTATGGTTCTCTCTGTCTATCCCATTTTATTTTATTTTATTTCATCTCAACAGCTATCCCACGAGGAAGATGGAGTGATTCTAAGCAGATATAGATGAATTGTATAACATTCACAATAGTACCTAACATATTAAAAAATCTCGATTTTCCAGACCGTGAGAGCATTTTGCAAATGACATGATATTAACGGAAATCTATGGAAAACTGATCAAAAATGGCAGAATCAAAACCATCAATGTGTACCCATATCATGGATATAATTATCATATGGCGTTCTATAATATCTTAAGAAATGGTTTTGATTCCGCCGGCTGACCAGACTTGCCCCCCTGCTCTCATTTTTAAGATTTTACATAATTTCCAATAAAATCAATCGGACTTACAGCTTGGGCTGTTGAGAGGACGCAAAAAAAACATAAATGATGAAGTCATCGATACAATAATTACCGTTGACGATGGAAAACTAATCAGCTCTAGGTCTATGTACTTCACACATATGATATGCTTAAATATGAAGTCAATTGGACTTTTAGTATGGGCTGTAGAGAGGACACAAAAATATACGCCGCACGCCATACATACAAACACATCATGACGAAACTCATAGTGTGCACTCTCTACCTGATGCAATTTCTTCCTACTAACTAGTGTTTCCAGCCCAGAGATGCAATATTTGCGTGAGAAATGAATTTAAATAAATTTATCCTCTGCTGGGAATCGAACCCAGGACGCCCGCATAGAAACCGAACAGCTTACCAACTGTGCCATGGCGCTCGACACGGATTTCACGGATTATACGGATGTTTCGTGTAATTAAATCAATGGAACTAAAACAAAGAATGTCAATACGCGACATTATACCGCAATGTAGGATAGACAGCGACAGGGCTGCAGATGAGCATTAGATTATAAAGGAAACATGACACGCACCGGCATGGTAACACCTAAGAATGAATAAATATTCAGGATGTTCATATTCAGAACCTGCAAATCTTTCAAGAACATAAATACATTAAAATCTATATATTATACCATGGTTCGACCAATACTCGAATACGCATCCCCAATCTGGTCCCTAAGATACACAACATACAAACAACGCATTGAAAGAATACAAAGATTGTTCATTAAATACTTAAATCGTAAAGCATACCTCGAGTTCCCCAGCTACGACTGCGCGAGAATCCATTATAAAATCGACAGTCTCGAGAATAGACGCACAGTAAAAATGATATGATGCTTCTGTATAACGTTATAAATAATAATATCGACTGCCCCTCAATACTCAATACCATTTCATTTAATATTCCTACTCGCAGAACTAGACATACACATTTATTCCACCTTCCAATTCATCGCACCAATTACGCACAAAACATGACTATTCATAGAATGTGCGATACATACAATAACAGATTTCAAGAGTTTGACATCTTCCACCTCAGCTCCACAACATTCAAATACTCTATACAAAAGAAGATCAATAACCGCTTATTATAGGAAACCTTGACGGCATTAATACCTACTCTTTTTTCTTTTTTCCTTTTAGTTCAATATTATGTTTTAAATCATTGTTAACTTGAAATATTGCTCTTACCTACATACCAACCTATGATCATATTTATTTTTTTATTTTTTGCAAACTTGTATTATTTTATATTAATCATAACGACAAAATGTAATAGGCCTTAATACTTGATGTTACTATTGTATTGTACTATGTCTTAACGCTGTTTTTTGTCCAACTTTAACCTAAATAAATAAATAAATAATATAAAAGTTTATAGAACACCAAATAACAAAATAATTACGTGTGAGGATTTAAAAGAAGAGATAGAATAGGAAAAAGGCGAAATGGAATAGTAGATCAATAATGACTGACTCGATTATGTCCTAGTAAGGGATGTCTGTGCTGTGGTCCTAGTCAACAATATATATCAAACAGTAGTTGTCCCGATCTCAACGAATTGCATTAAGACGTGGTTTTGGTAGAAGATGGATGAAAGTGCAACAAAAGGAGCGAAAATACGGTCACTTGAACGTATCCCTGGTCAAAAGAAACGAAAACTTAACGAGAATCTTTGACATGACTGTAGGATGTAGATATATTATAAATTATACCTACAATAAAGAGATTACATGAAAATTCTTCGAAACACAATTGTTCGAATGCGCAATTGTACGAATAACAATTTTTCGAAAATCAGTTATCAGAATGACAATTGTCCGAAAGCAAATTATTCGAACTAACATTTGTTGGAAAACCAATTAACCGAATTTAATATAGTTTTGTGTCATTATGTTGCCTCCTTTGACATATTTGTTGCCAGTAAAATATATTCGATGAAGACTATTATTACTTGTATTATTGTTGGGTACGTATGCTTGCACATTTTTAATAACTGATGTTTGACAGCGCGGGATAGCCTAGTTTGTACACCAGTTTATGTTTATTTAGTATTCACACCAAATTAGTTATATTATTTTAATATTATAGTTACTTTTTTAAATATATAATGCAACTGGCTCACGCCAGTCGCAATTATAACTACAAACCAACCTAACCAACCTATTTTTACCAATTTTTTGTAGTTTTAGGTTTAAAAAATAGGTGTACATCCTAGGATATCTGACAGCGCGGTGCGTCGCCATGTTGTTTATTCCATAGATTTTTATTATACATAATATAATATGTAGATGTAGTACTCCGTGCAAAAAGTGAGTCATTTGTTTTGGATTCATACAAAATTTGCTAACTACGACATCTAGTATATTATAATAAAAATCTATGGTTTATTCCTCTCACAATACTACCAACATGACGTCATAAAAATTCGATCAATTGTAAATTCTGATAATTGTGTGTTCGGAAAATTGTTTTTCGAAAAAATGTGATTCGAATAATTGCCATTCGTAAAATTGATTTTCGTAAAATTGAGCATTCGAATAATTGTTTTTCGAATAATTTTCCTGTCACCCAATAAAGAATACTTGGTTTCGTTTTATTAAATTTAATTGATTACCGACGCATTTCGTGCAAGGCACATCGTTTAAGCTATCTCGTTTTGTTTGAAACTTTTGTTGCTAGACCCCTCACTAGGCACAGCCTGTGCTATGGTGAGCTAGTTTAATGTTATTGTCTATTATTTATTCATACATTTCCATATAATCTTTTTGCTGTCTTGATTTGATCTGAGACTCGACTGAATAAAGATATAACTGACGGATCATATCTATGCTCTGTCAGTTCAGTATTCCCAAGAGATACTACCTATTTCAGATTATTTGTGTAAATAATAAATTGAAATTATAAGATACCTACAAACACAATATGTATATGCATATCATGATGACTTCAATTCCATTTTTTAATCTGTGTGTATTAGTTAAGTTTATATTGTTTAGATAATTAAAAAAAAATGCAAATAGGTACAACCTATATGTCTCCTGTGAAATATAATGATATGTACACTGCTAGCCCTAGAACAGGTATACCTAGTTGGGCAGCAGTTATCTATTTTAATGACGATTATTTAAATGGTGTGATAAATAAATAAATAAAAAAAATATATACACTGTAACGAACACTATACGCGGCACACTCTTTAGTGTGCCTTTGTTGCGAATAGGAGACTTCCTAAGCGAGTCTGGGTTGGTGGTGGGTCCAGTCTCATATGAATGTATACGAATTCATACATAATGCGTCTTCTTCATTAACCGTTATTAGTAATTTTTAAAAATCTTGTTGCAAATCTGTGTTTTCCAACTGTCAATTCGTTCAAGAATTTATTTTTTTGATCCAACTGTCGATTTGTTGAAGAGTATTTATTTCTATCGACAATGAATCAAGCCAAGATACGCGAGATTTGTATGTCAGGTCTATATTTTTCATTTTTTTTACTGTGGTGAAGTCAAAAAACACCAACTTAGACTGGGTCGTTTCAACAAAAGAGTAATAGTGTCGTTCGACGGCATTAGATTTCATGAAACAAACAAAAGCATTACATAATTTTATGAAATCAAAGTATTGAACTATATGTACTTGTTCTTGTTTGAGATCCAAATGGATCGGTCATAACGTAAGGAATCCGAGTCTGCTTGTTAATCTCGCCGAAGGAATAATTACGGAAGGCAAAAAAACTATAGAGATCGTCCTAGAGACAGTTGTATGGACTAATTGATCAGTCATTTCATTGTTAGCAGCTACCAAGAGATGAAGAGGCTGGCGGATAACAGAGATAGGTATGTGGAGAGATGGAGTGCTTGGTGAGAAGTAATCTTACGATTGTGACCCAGAAGAAGAATAAAGTGGAACACGTTTAAAACCCCTAACCAGTAAAATGAATCAGCGGTTTTGTAACCAGGAACATATCGTACTTCTTATCATTTTATATTATACACTTTACTCTCTTGTTACGTATGTAATAATTGTTATTTGTCATATAATAATACGTAATATTTATTATAGCTGATGTTCATACATAAAGCTAATGTGAAGGCACTTTACCGTAAAATATACAATTCATGCACACACAATACAATGAAACATACAACTTATATGGTTTTACATTGGACTGAATTTCGCATCAATTAAATAATATAACTACGTATGTAAAATAGCTTTTCTCAAAACAGGGTAAAAAAAATAAACAAACTGGTTTAGGCTTTCGAAATTAAGAATTTTCCATGATTTTATTCTCTTACTTAACCAATCCCTAATAATTATTTTTCTCATACTAAGTCAGTCAAGAAGAATTTGTAATAAGGATACGAGGAAAAATATAACATGAAAAATATATAATATGGTTTGGCAACATGGCGAGAATGCTTGTTCAAACGAGAGGTAGGTTCTCTACATTGTACTGGCATTAGACAGGGGTGCGTGCTGTTTCCATGGCTCTTCAATCTGTAGGTACATTGATTTCCGCATAAGAGCCCTTAAGGATGAAAGCAAGGGTCTGAAATTGAGTACTGTTATAGTGCGTGATTTGATAGATGCAGATGATGCACTTCAGTTAGCAGTCATTATGTAAGAGTTACAGTATCTTGTAAGCATGGCATATGAAGGATCCATAGATAACGGACTGAGGATGAATGCCAGCAACTCAAAGGCAATGGTTCTTGAAAAGAGTTTATGCCATGAAAACAGCGTGTTATATAAGTAGAAAACGAATGGTTCAAGCAAATCGATGAATATGTCTATCTGGGAAGCATGTCTCAACAAAGAGGACGGCCTGATAAGGATATCGAAAGAAGAGTAATGTCATGAAACAGAGTGATTGGAACACACATATCAGTTATGAATGATCGTAACATATCAAAAGAAACCAAAGTTGATATAAATAATGCTATGTTAGTGCCAACCTTGAAATATGCAAGTGAAACCTGGGTATGGCAGGAGTCCAACGTAAGCTGAATAAATCCGAAATGAGATCGCTAAGAGGAATCTGTACTAGAACGACTATGACAGGGTAAAAAATGAGGACATAAGGAAAGAATGTGTGATGAAAAAATATGTCATACGAGTACTTAAATATAATAAAAATGAACACATTGAGATGGTTAGGCAACATGGACGGAATGAATTACGAAAGTCTGACGAAGAAAACATGCAATGCTTACAAGAATGGAAAAAAAATTAATAAAACCATACATTATATACAGCGCTGTTTATTGAATGAAATTCTCAAGATAGTTAAGAAATTTATTATTTAAATATAAAAATAATCTATTTAATTTAAAAGACCCATTTACGCTTATAAGCGACGGTCATAATATGGCGTTGAATTGGTTCTATCCAATCCAAATAGCTTGACTTCAATGTCATACGTCTTTCATATGGCACATTATTTTGAGTAAGTTCTTGAATGTAGTGTGGAGCCAAGTCATGCAGAGCCTTACACTTATACTTTACTCGTTCTGGATGCCTTACCTAGTGCTGCTCGTTATGTAGAGCATGTGGCATCACAGAAAAAATAAGCCTGGTTCGTGCAAGAAATTGGCATGACCATATGAAATATAAATGTCGATTCATAATAATAAAATTAATTCAGGAGGTATTTTTTAGAATTGTAAAGATCTTAAAATAAAAGCAAAAATCCTTTATTTTTCTACATTTTCTTCCGAATAAAGTTTTGTCTATTGTGTATCATTTTGCCCGTATCCAAAGAGGAAACTTTCTCTTGTCTGATATTTAATCTCATGAATCTTTTGCTTGTTGAAACTTTCCTGTTTCGTAATACGTCAATAGTGTCATATTGCTTTCATTGATGTTGGAGAAATTCTTTTGTAATATGACACTTGTTTTCTTTATGTGAAATGTGATATTACATTTATGTAATATACTTTTAAGGTGGATAATTTATTTAAATAAATAGAACGATGTATAACAGGGTAAGAAATGTAGTGAGTAGGGTAGAATGTACGATAGGAATAATTTAATTTTTTGAAAGCAATTTAAATAACATAGATATTTAGATCAAATATGTTTTTTTTTTAAGTTGCTATGTTCACATTCTAATATTATGATATTTCACAACCGTGTGGACTCACCTTACTTTCTAATTATTTTTTTCTGACCTTCACGTATTTTCAGATCTTACTTTTTGTTCTATATCGACTGATGTTACAAAAACTACTCACAAAATATTTACATTAGACGGAGTTGTTTCAACTACAATATGAACTTTAAACATCTTTATATATATAATTATTCTGTACGTGTGTATGTCACTATACTCCTCCTAAACGGCTAAACCGATTTGGATGAAACTTTTTGAGTCCCTTAATGGTTTAGATTCACAAAAAGGAATTTTATACATTAATATAATAGAAGAATAATAAAAATATCAATCGTCATAAATATTTTCGGTATATGCATTTTGAATACTGGCAACATTGCTTTCGATATGCCATAATATTATGAAATTTTGGTTATGTCATTAAAACCTGATATTTTTCTCAACGCTCGCGTTTTCTAAATGTTGCCCTTTTAGGTGAGTCAAGACTGATATGTGGGTATACACGCATGTGTCGTGCTTCCTTTTATAAGGTAATCCAAACCCACACAGTTGTCGCTGTGAAAAGCGTGTGCTATTTTTATGATTGTTAAACCAGCTAACAACAGGCATGCCAACGTTCGTGCAGGACAACGTTTATCGGGTTCGCTAGTTTCTATAATATAATACTTAAATCACAAGCAGATTTCCAAACTTACATAGTATAACAATTTTATAAATAGTACAATCACTTTCATCCATAATTTATATCCCCTTGGGGTAGTGAGGAGTAAAAGAGAAAATAAGTTCCAAAGATATGCACCTTTTTATGTATTGTATTAATTTAAAATTAAAGACGTTTAAATTTATTGCTATTAGAAAATACATTTTACTTGAGCCAACTTTTGTTTTACTAACTTTGAGCCTTCACAAAGTAAATGAAAGTTTTTCCATTACTTTCCTAATAACATCGTCTTCTTATCATCACTATCATTCACGCAGTACGTAAGTATGCTTCAACTCATTTTTAAGTTTGAAATTAACTTCATTACAAAACATATAATATTAGTTTAAAGGAATCTGCTATGGAAATAAGGAAAGCTATATTTATTTATTTATTTGATTTAAAGGGAAACATACAGCAATTTATAATCGATAAATAAAAACAAAAACAAATATCAGTAATTTGCCAAAATAAATCCCACAACATGCGTAATATAAAAAAAAACAAGTTAGCTAAAAAAAGCATATACAATGGACTGAGTTAAAAACTAAATTAAAATTATAGTATACAGCTTAAAAAAAATAACAAAAAATATAAAAAAGATAAGTTATTCAAAAAAAAGGATATAGATAATGGGGGTATGTAGGAATTGCGGGGAATGGGGAGGGAAAAAAGAGGATTGGTATTCCATGTCTCGTATCACTGCGTTTTTTCTGATGTACTCCTGCGATATTGCGGATATGTGCTGTTGAGTACATCAATGTCGTAAAACCTTATGTTAAACTTCTTACAAATGTGTGGAAAGCATGAATTCATTCTCTGATTAGTGCTACAGTGTGAAATATGAAATAGATTTGAGTGTCTGCTTGTTCTGCCTGGCACATGAAATAGTATATTACTTATTATTTGGGAAGCATCAAAACAATTATTAACTGTTTTTTTGTAGAAGTGTTAGGTCGTTATGAGTTATTTAGTCGAAAGGAGAACATACCGTCCTGAGCAAAGGCAGGCCGATGATATTGTCCTGGTCGCTGGAAGGAGATTGGTCCAAAAAGACCAACAAAAAAAACGAATGGAAGTATTTAGAAGAGGCCTACATCCAGAAGTGGAGAGACCATTGATAATTTTGGTAATTTCTAAGGCATCATTGCATTTTTACTCCCCACTAACCCAAGGGGATATAGTGGGGAGTTATGATTTCGCAATTTTAAAGGCTATTTTTTTATTGCAGATTATCAACTAGTATCGCGCCTGGCCATCAATCTGATTGTATTCTGAAAGTTTCATCACAATGTATCTGTGTGCTATGTACTGTTACTATGTATGTGTTATGTGCTGTGTGCCATGTACGGCGTGTTTATTTTACTTTATCAATTATAGACTAAAGTGCTCATTCGATTATTTTCAAATTTTGCAAATATGTACAACTTATAATCACATAGACCCCATTAGATTTTGAAGGATACCTGAATAGAGATTCTCAATTTTTTTAAACGTCAAATATTTCAAAGTGCGCCCAAGCTCAGAAACTTAAAATTTAAATTTTTTATTTTTAAATTGGTAAAAAGACATATCACTTTCATAAAATGGCATTGAAGAATGATCAAGTTTTCATAATAAAATATTTAAATAAAAAAAATTGAACAAACTTATTTCATGAAATAAAGAAAATTTTCCATACAAAATTAGAATCCTTTATGGAGTGACTTGTTTGTGAAGAGTTTAGCGTTGGCCACAACCGGATGAATATGATCATGTTTGCAACAAGTACATTGACATCCTCATACGTTCCTCATAAAGGAAAAGCTTGGGCTATAGGCAAATGAAATCGGTCGTGGCAGGATTCGAACTTGCGACCACTGGATTAATAACCCAGCGCGTTAACCTCTCTGCCACCACCCGAACAATTATTTTGTATACATTTTTGAATTCATACTACTTGTTTATTTTTCATAATCACCTTCGTTTTTATTTTGTTCAAATAATAATAAACAGTTTTTACTGTTTATTAATTTAATAATTTTCGGTACAATTACCATTCGAGTTGTTTTTCAATTTAACATTATATTTACAGAAAGTTATCAAATATTTATTTCATTTTCATACACGGAAAATGAAAACGACTTTCATTTAAAATATGTAGGTATTGCTTTGTTTATATTTGCTCAGAAGAATCATTTTAATTGTATTAATATAAATATTTTTCTTAAGGGGGCGACTGCTACCAACGTTCTATTTGATAAACCATCATTATTTATAATCAAAACGTTTTGAAAAAAATAATTTAGATAGTTTGGTTATTAATAAAGAAAAATATACCTTCACTTTTTAATAATGTTCTGTATAAATTCTTGTAGAAAAATAATGGCATGCCCCGATTTTCAACGTTTATCTTTGTGTGTGCCACTGGTTTTACCCAGTGACAGGAGGAAGGAAAAGAGGGAATATTTGCCTACCTTTCCTGGCGGTTCAGAAATTCCCAGCAATGTCTCCTGATGCGCACTTCACACAATATTAAAACACAATACTAAGATACAATTGGATGGCGATGTTTTGATTGAATGAATTTGATTTGATGATTTTACTGGGTTTGATGCGAGTCCAAAACATAAAGGTCACACGGTGTGGTCTTGATGATGACTGAATTTTGTTGGCAAATATGTGGATATGAAAGGAAGTAGGTAGGATAAAATGCAACAATATTAAATCTCAAAATATTGAAATGTCACTACAAATACCTACCTATCCATGTGCATATATGTTTGTATGATCATATCGTTCACTATAACATAATTATAGCGAACAATCTTATATTTTTAATAAACTATAAGGCGAAGACCAATATATTTTTTTTAATTAAAGAAGACAAAAATATCTGGAAAAAATATGTAGTGACGTTGCATCAACGCTTCAGGTTTAGTAAAAAAAAATATTTTCGATTTAGCGCCATTGCGAAATAAAAGTTTTTTTTTTTATTTACTTAACCTGATGCATTAATGAAACGTCACAACATATTTTTCCAGATATATTTTTCTTCTTTAATTCATAAAATAAATATTGCTCTTTACCTTATAGTTTATTTTATAAATATAAGATAAATGTCAAAAATTGGGGTACGCTTTTTATTTTTTTAATATAATTAAAAAATAAAGGTATATTCTTCTTTATTATTATCCAAAATAACTAAGATATTTTTTTTCATACTGATTCGTATTGTAGTAATAAAGAAATACCAAATTGAAATAAAAGGTAAGTTGGCAGCAGTCGCCCCCCTTAAATGAAACGAACTTGAATGGTATGAGTTGCGGGTAACTCAGTTATATTTAAAAAAAAAAAAAGATGAAAACTATTTCGTGATAAAAATGTGTTTTCATTCATTTATACCCACTATAAACAGAATACGTAGCATAGAGTATGTAATGGTTTTGAATCATATTTTTGTTTCAAGTAATAAAATTCTCTTACAAAAAAACAATTCTCAATGTTGATCGTTTGCTCATATAAATAAGAATGTCCAAGATAAATTAATTACGTTTATTCTCCTCACTAACCCCAAGGAATATAGTGATTTATAAGGCTTTTTTTATTGCAGTATATCAACTGGTATCATGCTGAGATTGTATTCTGAAAGATTCATCACAATATATATATAAAATGCTAAATACTTTGTACTATGCACGGCGTGTTCGTTCTATTTTATCGATTATTGACTTAAGTACTTACATATTTGATTCTTATCAAATTTTGCAAATCTAACACTCGTTTAGTCCACATTTGATTTTTAAGTATAGTTGATCTGTACTTCTTGATTTTTTTAACTGTCAAATATTTCAAAGTGACCCCAAGCTCAGGACACTTTAAATATGATAGTTTATTTTCAAATTGACACATATAAAGGTTCATCACTTTCAATAAATGGCAATGAAGAATTATTAAGTTTTTATAGTAAAATATTTGAATCTAAAATAATTTAACGAAATTCATTTCATGAAAAAGCTGAAAATTGGCCCTACAAAATTTGAATACTTTGTGCAGTGACTTGGTAGTGAGGAGTTAAGCGTTGGCCATAACTCATCGTTTTTTAGTTTTTATACCACAATTAAATATTTATTTGACTTAGTTTTAATTGAAACATTTCATTTTTGTTTCAGGACTTGTACAACACATCTGGAAAATTTGCAGACACTCAACATATAACTAAATATTCAAAATTAAATAAATGTTGGTTATAAATGTGATCTTCGGTCAAAAATATTCCTTAAATAAATTTTCAATTACAGAATCATAAGTTGATAAAATTTACGTTAATAAGTTAATAATTACAGAAGTTTTATCATAAGTTGATAAAATTTACAGTTTTAACACCATGGCTATATACATTTTGTTATAAATAAAATCGTTTAGAGGGAAAAAATAATTTTGTAATATATAAGTAACCATAAAAACAATATGCTTAAATACAACGTTAAATTAAAACTTAGTGCTAAGGTTCAATGTTTTTAATCAAAATATCGTGGTCATATTTTTAATAAACTAATGACATAAAAATAATAAGTTATTTTAATGTTCCTTTTTATTATGCCTTTTCATAATTTTATCTTGTGCAAAAGTGGTTCGGTATAAACATTCTCCTTAAATAAAATGTTCTGAGTGCTCAAATAAATTGTTCGTCACTAAAATTTTCAATAATTAAAATGTTCATCTATGAATAGAATAAGTGGTTAGTGAAATTATTTGTTATAAAAATATACCTTTAATACAATGTTCACTTAAGACTCAGTGCTTAAATAATTGTACAAAAAACATGGTGCGATGTTCTTTGGATAGAATTCATTATAAAAATTTCCCTTAAAAACACAATGTTCAGTTAAGACTCAGTGCTTAAATAATTGTACAAAAAACATGGTGCGATGTTCTTTGGATAGTATTCATTATAGAAATTTCCCTTAAATACAATGTTCAGTTAAGACTCAGTGCTTAAATAATTGTACAAAAAACATGGTGCGATGTTCTTTGGATAGAATTCTACCAGTTTTGGTCCTGGTTCTACTTTCCTATATGGTTGTGGTCACTTCGCATCCAGACAACAGTGAGTAACATTTTTACTAATTTTCGTTATATATAATTTATTTTCGTTAATCCAACTGTCGATTTGTTCAGGAGAACTTTGTTCTCTTAACTTATCGACAATGTATCAAGCCAGAATACGCGAGAATTGTATGGAGAGGTCTACTTTTTTCACGGCTTTTCCAACTTTGAAGTCAAAAAACACCAACTTAGAGGCTTCGCAGCATATATGTTCCATACACGGATTTACTCAGAATTCGGAGTAGAACATTTCGTGTGTCTGTGTCTGTGTGTGTGTCTGTGTGTGTGTCTGTGTGTCTGTGTGTGTGTGTGTCTGTGTGTCCGTCCCCCCCTTATAACTTTTGATCCGCTCAATTTACAGAGCCTAAAATTTCAGAATATATAAACAGTTACAGGCCTACAAAACTTTTATACTCGGAATTTTGAATTTTTGTTTCAGTCAGGGGTTATCAACTTTTGAATTTTTATTTTATTTTTCCATATATCTCAGAAACCATAAACGGTAGAACGCTGAAAATTGGTACAAACATAGACAAACACAAAATCTCAAATTAGTTTTTTCAAAAAAATTCCAGGGTTTCTCAAACATTTTTTATTAAGAAAAATATTTTTTTTATGATAAATTTATGAGTTTAACTGCCTATATTTCCAAAACTTTTACAATTATCGAAAAAAGCCGAAACACCCCAACTAGATAATTTAATTTTCTATAAAAAATATTAACATTGTAGTAGCAGATCTCAATTTTTTTTTAACAATTTTTTTAAAAATTGAATTTAGTGACGACATCGCTTCATACATTTTGTATGGCAGTCGCCTATACACAATATGTAAGAAGACTTAATAGTTTGTTACTTCATCTCCAAACATACATACATACCATCATGCAATTTGCATATTCTGGGTAGGAAAAAGGATCTTCTTCCATACTATCCTATCTTGACATACATACCTACATATGTTGTATAGAAAACAAAATATCTGAAAATATTCAATAATTTGTATCTATGGGTTTATAGTTTGGTACATATTCTTCAACTATACATACTATCGCTATCGACAGTTGGATCTCATGTGTTACATGCAACTAGTGTAGTGTAATTAATTCAATCACTTTAGCAAAAATGTTTAAAACATCTCAGTTTTAATCCACAAGGACGAGAATAAATAATGAAACAAGCCTTAATTCTTTCGCTGATCCCGGGATCGATTTCCGGAGGAAGACCACATTTTTTTAATTGTGTTTTCAGTCTGGATCTGTGAGACGATTAATATCGTCAGTCTCCAGAATGTGGTAACTTGTTATTGGGTGTGTTAAATTAACATTTGACATAGTACCAACTAGTTGGCCGAGAATTAATGTAAAATAAAAATAAACACGTGAACATTTCATGTAAAAAAACCTCTCCACTTCATCCTTTCCTCAAACACCTAGTCACTCTCCCTTCCACCTTTCTTTCTAAACTTTTTTTCTTTTAAATAATTTGTGTTAGTATGCTTATAATTTATATACTTCTTTAGTAAAAAGCTGTTTTTAGTTTTAAATTTAATATAACTATATAAGTTATGTCTATTTTTCGTAGAATTAAAAAACAGTGGATTTTCTAATCAATAGACAAATAAATGAATACCATATAATTGCGTTTAGTACAAAGACACGAGAAATTATTTGCATATGAAAAAGAAGAAAAATGTTCAAATATTATTATGTATGTTCCAACTGTCGATTCGTTCATGAGAATTCAATTCTCTGAATGAATCGACATTATTAAGCCAAGATGCGTGTACGAAGGAAAATTTTGTATGGCGTAGTGGACTTTTTGCATGCTAATAACACCAACTAGAGGCCTCGCAGCATATATGTTCCGATACATGGATTTACTCAGAATTCGGAGTAGAACATTTTATGTGAGTTTTGTGTGTGTGTGTCTGTGTGTGTGTGTGTGTGTGTGTGTGTGTGTGTGTGTGTGTGTGTGTGTGTGTGTGTGTGTGTGTGTATGTGTGTGTGTGTGTGTGTGTGTGTGTGTGTGTGTGTGTGTGTGTCCCTTATAACTTTTGATCCGCTCAATTCACATAGCCCAAATTTTCAGAATATATAAAAAGGTATAGGC
Organism: Molanna angustata; assembly: GCA_963576475.1. Taxonomy (NCBI): domain Eukaryota; kingdom Metazoa; phylum Arthropoda; class Insecta; order Trichoptera; family Molannidae; genus Molanna; species Molanna angustata. The sequence continues at coordinate 17,292,416 of OY754985.1, forward strand.
CTACAAAACTTTTATACTCAGAATTGTAAATTTTTGTTTCAGTCAGGGGTTACCAACTTTTGAAATTTTGGTTTATTTTTCCATATATCTCAGAAACCATAAAAGCTAGAACGCTGAAAATTGGTATAAACATAGACAAATACAAAATCGAAAATTATTTTTTTCAAAAAAATTCTAGGGTTTCACAAACATTTTTAATTAAGAAAAGTATTTTTTTATGATAAATTTATGAGTTTAACTGCCTATATTTCCATTTTTTTTTTAAATATCGAAAAAAGCCGAAACACCCCAACTAGATAATTTAATTTTATATAAAAAATATTAGCATTGTAGCAGTACATCTCAAATTTTTTTTAACAATTTTTATAAAAATTGAATTTAGTGACGACATCGCTTCATACAATTTGTATGGTAGTCACCTATACACAATATCAAAGAAGACTTAATAGTTTGATACTTCATCTCTAAACATACAATATACATATACCATCATGCTGTTTACATATTCCGTGTAGGAAAAAAAGACTGACCTCCATACTATCCTATCTTGACTACCTAGGTACATGTGTTGTATAGAAAACTAAATATCATAAAATAATAAATAATTGTATTTATGGGTTTGGTACTTATTCGTCAACTATACATACTATCGCTGTCGACAGTTGGATCTCATGTGTTACATGCAACTAGTTTAATCCAACTGTCGATTTGTTCAGGAGAACTTTGTTCTCTTAACATATCGACAATGTTTCAAGCCAGAATACGCGAGAATTGTATGGAGAGGTCTACTTTTTTCACGGCTTTTCCAACTTTGAAGTCAAAAAACACCAACTTAGAGGCTTCGCAGCATATATGTTCCATAGACGGATTTACTCAGAATTCGGAGTAGAACATTTCGTGTGTCTGTGTGTGTGTGTGTGTGTCCGTCCCCCCTTATAACTTTTGATCCGCTCAATTAACAGAGCCCAAAATTTCAGAATATATACACAGTTATAAGCCTACAAAAATTTTTTACTCAAAATTTTGAATTTTTGTTTCAGTCAGGGGTTATCAACTTTTGAATTTTTATTTTATTTTTCCATATATCTCAGAAACCATAAAAGTTAGAACGCTGAAAATTGGTTCAAACATAGACAAATACAAAATCTCAAATTAATTTTTTCAAAAAAATTCCAGGGTTTCTCAAACATTTTTTATTAAGAAAAGTATTTTTTTTTATCATAAATTTATGAGTTTAACTGCCTATTTTTCCAAAACTTTTACAATTATCGAAAAAAGCCGAAACACCCCAACTAGATAATTTAATTTTCTATAAAAAAACATTAGCATTGTAGTAGAAGATCTCAATTTTTTTTAACAATTTTTTTAATAATTGAATTAAGTGACGACATTGCTTCTTACATTTTGTATGGCAGTCGCCTATACACAATATGTAAGAAGACTTAATAGTTTGATACTTCATCTTCAAACATACATACAAACCATCATGCTATTTTCATATTCTGGGTAGGAAAAAAGGACCTTCCTCCATACTATCCTATCTTGCCATACATATCTACATATGTTGTATAGAAAACAAAATATCTGACAATATTCAATAATTTGTATTTATGGGTTTATAGTTTGGTACATATTCTTCAACTATACATACTATCACTATCGACAGTTGGATCTCATGTGTTACATGCAACTAGTTTATTAAAAATATAAGATAAACGTTGAAAATCGGGGTATGCCAATATTTTTCTACAAGAATTTATACAGAACATTATCAAAAAGTAAAGATACATTTTTCTTTATGAATACCCAAACTATCTAAATTATTTTTTTCAAAATGATTTGATAAGAAATAATGATGGTATATCAAATTGAAAAATAGGTACGTTGGCAGCAGTCCCCCCCTTAAGCTTAGTCCTACTGTCGATTTGTTCAGGAGAACTTTGTTCTCTTAACATATCGACAATGTATCAAGCCAGAATACGCGAGAATTGTATGGAGAGGTCTACTTTTTTCACGGCTTTTCCAACTTTGAAGTCAAAAAACACCAACTTAGAGGCTCGCAGCATATATGTTCCATACACGGATTTACTCAGAATTCGGAGTAGAACATTTCGTGTGTCTGTGTGTGTGTCTGTGTGTGTGTCCGTCCCCCCCTTATAACTTTTGATCCGCTCAATTTACAGAGCCCAAAATTTCAGAATATATAAACAGTTATAGGCCTACAAAACTTTTATACTCAGAATTTTGAATTTTTGTTTCAGTCAGGGGTTATCAACTTTTAGAGCATCACTAAGTGCACTCGGCGTTCATTGTGAACGCAGTCCAGATGATGGAACTCACGAGAAAAAATATCAAACTCTTCAATTTGCAAAGTCGTTTGGAACCAATAATAATACTCTACCACGTCGACCGAATTCGGTGATTCCGTTATCATTAGAAAGGTATTACTTTTGGGGTAGTTTATTTAAACTAAGCCAAGAGGTTTGATGATGGGAATAATGAGAAATCTTGAAACTCAATAATTAGCTTCATTAATTTGCGTATTATTGCATGAACAAATTGTATGAAATCTAATATAACTACACACATACACCTTGTCCTTCATGGGACAGGCATATAGAAACGAACACCAAATTGTTCTATCTCAACATACATTAATTTTTGAAGTCGATTTTTATCCAACTGTCGATTTGTTCAGGAGAACTTTGTTCTCTTAACATATCGACAATGTATCAAGCCAGAATACGCGAGAATTGTATGGAGAGGTCTACTTTTTTCACGGCTTTTCCAAGTTTGAAGTCAAAAAACACCAACTTAGAGGCTTCGCAGCATATATGTTCCATACACGGATTTACTCAGAATTTGGAGTAGAACATTTCGTGTGTCTGTGTGTCTGTGTGTGTGTGTGTGTCTGTGTGTCTGTGTGTCTGTGTGTGTCCGTCCCCCCCTTATAACTTTTGATCCGCTCAATTTACAGAGCCCAAAATTTCAGAATATATAAAAAGTTACAGGCCTACAAAACTTTTATACTCAGAATTTTGAATTTTTGTTTTAGTCAGGGGTTATCAACTTTTTAATTTTTATTTTATTTTTCCATATATCTCAGAAACCATAAAAGCTAGAACGCTGAAAATTGGTACAAACATAGAAAAATAAAAAATCTCAAATTGATTTTTTCAAAAAAATTCCAGGGTTTCTCAAACATTTTTTATTTAGAAAAATATTTTTTTTATGATAAATTTATGAGTTTAACTGCCTATATTTCCAAAACTTATACAATTATCGCAAAAAGCTGAAACACCCCAACTGGATAATTTAATTTTCTATAAAAAAATATTAACATTGTAGTAGAAGATCTCAATTTTTTTTTAACAATTTTTTTAAAAATTGAATTTAGTGACGACATCGCTTCATACATTTTGTATGGCAGTCGCCTATACACAATATGTTAGAAGACTTATGTAATAGTTTGATACTTCATCTCCAAACATACATACCATCATGATATTTTCATATTCTGGGTAGGAAAAAAGGAACTTCCTCCATACTATCCTATCTTGACATACATACCTACATATGTTGTATAGAAAACAAAATATCTGAAAATATTCAATAATTTGTATTTATGGGTTTATAGTTTGGTACATATTCTTCAACTATACATACTATCGCTATCGACAGTTGGATCTCATGTGTTACATGCAACTAGTTATTTAGACATGTATTTAGATGTTGTTTAAGGTAGGTACATTACGCTGTTTCATGTATAATGTCACTATGTATCGTCACTAAATAAATATCATTTTTTCCAACTGTCGATTTGTTCAGGAGAACTTTGTTCTCTTAACATATCGACAATGTGTCAAGCCAGAATACGCGAGAATTGTATGGAGAGGTCTACTTTTTTCACGGCTTTTCCAACTTTGAAGTCAAAAAACACCAACTTAGAGGCTTCGCAGCATATATGTTCCATACACGGATTTACTCAGAATTCGGAGTAAAACATTTCGTGTGTCTGTGTGTGTGTGTGTCTGTGTGTGTGTCCGTCCCCCCTTATAACTTTTGATCCGCTCAATTTACAGAGCCCAAAATTTCAGAATATATAAACAGTTATATGCCTACAAAACTTTTATACTCAGAATTTTGAATTTTTGTTTCAGTCAGGGGTTATCAACTTTTGAATTTTTACTTTATTTTTCCATATATCTCAAAAACCATAAAAGCTAGAACGCTGAGAATTTGTACAAATATAGACAAATACAAAATCTCAAATTAATTTTTTTCAAAAAAATTCCAGGGTTTCTCAAACATTTTTTATTAAGAAAAATATTTTTTTTATGATAAATTGATGATTTTAATTGCCTATATTTCCGAATTTTTCAAAAATATCGAAAAAAGCCGAAACACCCCAACTAGATAATTTAATTTTCTATGAAAAATATAAATATTGTATTAGCACATCTCAAACTTTTTTTAATAATTTTTATAAAAATTGAATTTAGTGACGACATTGCTTCATACAATTTGTATGTCAGTCGCCTATACACAATATGTAAGAAGTTTTAATAGTTTGATAGGTACTTAATCTCCAAACATACGTACAGAACCATCATGCTGTTTTCATATTTCGGATAGGAAAACAGGACTGACCTCCATACTGTCCTATCTTGACATACATACTAACATGTGTTAAAATTTTCAATAATTTGGATTTATGGGTTAATAGTTTGATTCTTATTCTTCAACTATACATACTATCGCTATCGACAGTTGGATCTCATGTGTTACATGCAACTAGTTAATAAATTGTATTTTGTTATAACTTTGTACAAACCACGTTATTGAAAATGCGAACGGTTTCAGAACTAACGTTCCCTTATCAGGCAGATTTTCAACTAACAGAATGTGATGATGTGCTTAAAATATATTTATCCAACTTATGATTTAGGTTTACGCTTGGATAATTAACGGTCACTCGAAATTAAAAATAATCCATATATAAATATTTTAATATATAACCAAGTAGATTTAACTAACAGGTCGCTTTTGATATGTTCTTTCTCTCTTTTAAAAGCCACTCCGCAATTTTGATTTCAATAACGTGGTATAATATATGTAAAAAGTAATTAAATTTAGTATATATAGGTATTGTTTTTGTTATTATGTGCTTCAATGTTAATAATCCGATATTCAAAAATAATTAATTTCAATTTAATACTCAGGAAAAATGTGTAAATTGAATTAAATTTAAGCGAATTTCATCTTTCAAAACCATTGACTTTGTTACGCGTTTTGGCAAATTCTGCAAATTCTACGTGAATTTTTGTCCAATCAAATTTTTCAATAGAAATCGGTTCATTGTCATCTTTCTAATCGTTGAAAATAATGTATAGTTGTCGCCAAATAACTTGAACTTTTATCCGAGAAGGGTCGATTTGCACGTAAACCAACGAAGCAAAAAGACACGAATTTGCGCTCTGCGCAACCGGAAGCTCGTTCAAGATGTTTGGCGAATATTATACACGAGACATTTGGGTTGACAACAACCCTCCCGTCCTGTTTCCGTAATTGAATCGTGATTGCAAATTCAGTGCATCAATACATTAAAAACTCTTCGCTCATACACATTAACTACTTCAAACAATTTATTTTATTTTTAAAGATTTATTTTTCTTGTATATTCGTATAATATACCTATTCATTATTTTGTTTTTAACTTTCCAACGGTAGTTTGCATACACAGATTTGTTCATTATTTGTTGTTTTATCTTCTTCTTTGTAATTACATTAACATTTGAATTTTGATTTTATAACGATTTGTTGTTTACGGAGTGCCTTTTTCATTATCTTAAATTGATCATCTAGGGTAACAGTTCTGTTGAGATCTAAAATGGTCAAAACGAAACGTACCCGGAAGAGAATTCGCAAGACACTGGAATCTCTGTCACCAGTAACCCCGTCACCGCCTATTAATAGAATCAGAATGTCCAGCCCTGAAGCTTCGTCTGTCTCCGCTGAGAACCACATTGTGGTGACTCGCGTTGAGACCTCGAAGCAGTGCAGCAGTCCTCCGACACGGTCCGAGCCAGTATCGAATCCAGCAACACCATCTTCTCGCGATGAAGTACTGTCAGTACCAGGTTTCGAGCCAATCATTTATACTGCCTATGAAGCTATGTCTGCCCTACAAGACTCTTTAGCCACCTCAGATATGCCTAAAGATCAACAATTGGAGGTAAGTCGTAAAATAAATATTCTTCTTGCTATCATTGGACGAAATGACAGTCGCATGGCGGAATCATTGGGACGAGAAGCAGTTCTCAACGAACGCATCAGTGCTCTGATCAGAGAGAAACAGGGATTGCAATCTCACATCGAGACGCTCGAACTCGAGATGCGCCCTGTGATGCAAACTATTGCTGACAACGTTGTCACAAAACAATGTGATAGCTTTGCTTCGCGTTCGGCCGTAAGTGGCCCTCCGCCGATTACCAGAATCGGCTTCCCAGCGTTACCAGCCAAGCCCGCCGTTTGCATTTTCCCGACTAGAGATGATATAAGTTCCTCGGTAGAAACAAGGCGAGTGCTCAAAACAACGTTAAAGCCCAGTGAAATCGGTGCGCAAGTTACGAGCGTACGAAATATAAGAGGAAAAGGCATTGTTGTCAACACTGCCACTACCGCTGACTCCTTGAAACTCCTCAATGCACCGGCTTTAAAATCTTCCAAAGACCTCAGCGTCCGACTTGCTTCGAAACGAAACCCCAGATTACGCTTCAGTTTTGTTCCGCGTGACATGTCTCACGAGGAGTTCTTGGGTCTGGCGTTTTTGTCCGTCCCGGATATGGGCATAAACCAGGATGAATTTGTTAAGAGTGCTAGTTTCAGCCACTTTATGGGACCTCGCACTGGGCCTACCTGTGACAGAGTGTTTGAAGTACCGCCGACAATAAGACACAAACTCATTGAGTGCGGAAGAGTCTTTGTTGAATGGAGCGTGTGTAAGGTCAGAGACTTCATACCAATAAGTGTGTGCTCGAGATGCCGGATGTATGGCCATACAAGTAAGTTCTGCAAAGATCCCCCTCGCTGCGGCCATTGTGCTTCTGGTGAGCACGATTTTTCAGTATGTCCTGCTAAAGACAGTCCACCAATTTGTGCGGTCTGTTCATTTTTCAAAAAACCAGCCTCTCACAAATCTGGTTCTGATGAATGTCCAGCATTCCAGGCATCGTTGAGCCGCGCCCTATTGACAGTTGATTATGGCCAGTAGCATATCCGTATCAACAGGTCTCAGAATTGGACAGCTCAATCTGGGCCGACGTCGTGCTGCCACCTTGGAGCTTAAACAACTCGCCCACCAACTGAATATCGATATCTGTCTGGTTCAGGAACCATACACTGGCGACGGCTCTATGTGTGTGACGGATTCAGACTTCCGTATAATTTCTGCCACTTGCTGTTCCATGGATTTACCCCCTCTAGCTTCAATAATTATTTTTAATTCTTCATTATCTTATATTTTATTAGATCATCTTTCCTCGAGCACTACAGTCGTGCTTGAAATTTCTCTGTCAGGTAAATCCATGTACCTAGTTTCAACCTACTTCAAATTTGGCGACCCGATAGAGCCATATGTGTGCTTTCTAGATAATGTAATGAGTCATCTAGGCGGAGATTCCATCTTGATTGGCGGTGACTTCAATGCTGAGTCCCCTCTATGGTGTCATTCTACCACTGCAGGGTCTAGGAAAGCAAAAAGAGGTGAACTCTGTGAGGACTTCATAGCTCGGCACGAGCTTTCCGTTATCAATGATCCCTTTAGTCCTCCCACTTTTTCTGGTGCGGTTGGGTTTGGCCACATCGATGTCACTTTGGCTTCGGCTCAAATAGCTCAAAACACTTCCTCCTGGCGTGTTTATACAGATTATTCGGGTAGCGATCACGAACTTATTGTCTTTACAATTTCTACTTCACCTACTGACTCGGTTCAAAAGTCTCATATTCCAAGGCGTTTTCGCACGAGGTGTGAGCGCATTGTCGAATTTGATGCTGAATTTATTCGATTTCTGAATCGCTTTAACCCAAATGCTATGTCTATATCTGATACTGCTTCTGATTTCACTAACAATATCATTATATGTGCAGAAAAGTCAATTGGCAGATCTACTCCAGAAAAATTAAAACCAAACGCTTGGTGGCACTCAGGACTCGATTCTTTGAAACGCAGCGTTACACGTGCACGTCGAACTCTTAAATTGGGACGCAATAGGAACTTTGCTGAGTTTATTATTCTCGACTTGTACTCTGCTTATAGACGTGCACACAATCTATATAAAAATGAAATTATTCGTGCGAAGAAGGTAAGTTGGCGACGTTTGGTTTCCGAGGTTTCGACTTCAGATCCATGGGGTGCGGTATATCGCGCCGTTTCTTCTAAGAGAGGAAATGGCGCAACAATATCTTGCATCCGCGATGCAACTACTGGTGAGTTCACAACGTCTCTCGATTCAACTGCTTCCGTTTTTCTGGACGCGTTGATTCCATCGGATGATCCGTCTACCGACAATGTTTTTCATAAATGGGTACGTGCTCTTCAACACAACATTCCTCAGACACCCGCTTCGCCACCAGTTTCTGTTGAGGAACTCGATTTAATTATTGGGAACCTTAAACTAAATAAATCCCCAGGCCTCGACCGTATCGACTCTATTTTAATACAAAGATGTTGGCGTTTGGCTCAATTTGAAATGGTTTCCCTCTTAAAAAGATGTTTAGACGAAGGCTGTTTTCCAGACTGTTGGAAAACGGGCCTCATGACTATAATTCCCAAACGATGCGATCGTCCTAGCACGGACCCAAAAGCATATAGACCTGTTACTCTCCTGCCTATTCTGGGCAAGATTCTGGAAAGACTTATATGCAGTAGAATTGAATCCCATCTTTCTAACTCATGTCCACTTTCTTCTCGCCAATTTGGCTTCCGACCTGGAATTTCAACAGTCGATGCTATAAATTATATGTCAGAATTTGTAAGACATTCTGACGAAAAATATGTTATTGCTATTTCCCTTGACATTAGTGGTGCATTTGACAATGCTTGGTGGCCGCTCATTTTGCATAAACTGAAGTCAAGGAATATACCCCGCAATATATATCTGATAGTTAAGAGTTACTTTGAAAATCGCCGCATAGTCCTGCCTGGGGGACAATTTCTACATACGCGACAGGTAAGCATTGGATGTCCTCAGGGTTCTGTTCTCGGTCCACTTCTCTGGAACATTCTTTTTGATGACTTGCTGGATCTTCCTCTCTCCAGTAATTGTACGATTCAAGCGTATGCCGATGATGCATACATCCTCGTCCGTGGTAATTCCCGTAGATTTATTGAGAACTCAGCTACTCAAGCTCTTTCCTTAGTTTCCGACTGGGGTGTAAAAAATAAACTTTGCTTCGCTCCTAATAAGACATATGGCTTGGTTTTCAAAGGCTTACTACGTAGACAGCCGTCTATTAAGTTCTCTGGAACAAATGTAAGTTTTCGGGACCAAATCACTTGCCTAGGAGTTGTTCTGGAAAGAGGACCAAATTTTAAAAACCATGCTCGATTGTGTGTCGACAAAGCTAAGTCAGCTTTTTTAAAGATCTCACACATCGCCAAGGCACACTGGGGTTTACAGTTTCAAGTATCCTGTCTTTTCTATAAGGCAGTTTACCTCGGCATTGCTTGCTATGCAGCAGGATGTTGGTCTCACGCCTGTGAGCTTCAACATATACGTAGAATTTTGCTCTCAGGCCAACGATTCGCTCTCATCGCTTTATCCAAAGCATATGGAACGAGTCCCACTGAAGCACTGCCAATTTTGACAGGCATGACTCCCCTTGATCTGGAACTTCAGCGTAGAGGGGCTGTTTTCAACCTTACGCGAGGCTGTTCTTATATGATCGGAAATATTCCTCTCTTCCCTCCAGAGGGTCGAGTGTCACGCGGCTTTGTTGAAAGGACTGTAAATGAAAATTTGCAGAACATCTGGCAGACTCGCTGGACGGCCTGCTCAGTGGGAAGAATTACCTACTTATTTTTTCCCGACGTGAGGTATCGTCTTAAATCTCCCTGGGTTGTTCCAGACTTTTGGACTTCCCAATTTTTCACAGGACACGGAAACTTTAAAAGTTATCTTCACCGATTTAACATTGCCTCATCTGCTTCATGTCATTTCTGTCAATACCCGGACCAAACTTCGGAACATATCCTTTGGGAATGTTGCCACCCAATGGTGTCCTCATATAGATCGGAGCTCCTCGTTGCTGTCCGTGGGCCTCTTCAAGGTCCCATTGGTCATGCGGATTTTGTGATCTCGAAGAAAAATTATAAAGCTTTTAAGGTTTTCTGTCATAGATATGGTGCCTTACTTTTAGAAGATTCCCGTTAAATTAATTATTTCCAGAGATTTTGGTCACTTCTCTGATGGTCTGCATGTAGGGGGATCTGAGGTCATAGACAGTCCACGGGTGTGAATTTTCTGTTCGCACTCGTTGATTGTTTCTTTTTGCACTATGGTGCCGAGATTGCTAATCTAGAGGGCTCCATGAGCTACTTTTCGTGCTATGCATTTTTTTTTTTGTCGTTCACTTAGCGTTCTGTGAAGGGGCCGATTACAGTCCCCATAGGCAGAGCGGGTGGTGGTGGGAGTAGCGAACAATACATTAAAATTCTCCGTTTTAAAATAGAATGTAATTTCTGTGAAACTTGAATGTAAAATTTTATTTACGATCTGTTTAAAAATCCAGTAGGAACTCATATTTTATATAATAATTTAGACATACAAAGAGCTACTTTTGAAATTGCAAAACGTGCTCTTATTTTGCTCAGACAAAATTATCTCAACGAGTGAATCTACATTTTTTAAAAAATGTTTCCATTTTTCTTTACATTTATTATTCGAAAAGTGTATCGCGTCTTTGCCTCAATTTTCCTTTAAAAAATGTGTCTCCTTTCATCATAATGTCTTCATTATTCAAGAAGGATATTATCATTTTACCCAATCTTCAAATCTTCATCTTCACAGATTTCAGACATTTGCAGCCATCTGAAATAAGTCACAACTCCAAGTTGGAATGAGAAATCACGGTTTCAATAGGTAAAAATATATTTTATCATTAAAAAATATACCTACCCCAATATAAAAAAATAAATTGAAATATATTTTACAATAAGTCATACTACGATAAAAATTGAGCATTGTTCTCACAATGTGTCTACTCATCGCATATATAATGCTGTACATTTGAATCTGCATGTAGTTTTTTATTGTTTGAAAAGGTATCATAATATAGTGAAACAATTACTTAAAAAGCAATTATTTTAGTATTATTTTTCCTCGGTTAATTTTGCAATGTATAGGATTCTTATTGGTTATTTATTGGTTACATATTGTTTTTTAATAACCTTGAATTCGCAGTGAAATTCCACCAAAACAGGTTGAATCATATCTTCAATTTTAACTTGTCACTTCATGATGAAAACTATCATTTAAAAAAATTGTTTTTCATCATGAAGTGACAGTTTGTAATATTGAAAAATGAATGGGTTGTGGCCAACTCCTCACTAACAAGTCACTCCATAAACTATTAAAATTTTGTATGGAAAATTTTCAGCATTTTCATGAAATGAGATTTTTGAATCATTTTTGATTTAAATATTTTATTATGAAAACTTGATAACACTTCAATGCCATTTTTGTGAAAGTGATAAGTAATATTTTTTTTAAATTTCAAGTTTCCTGAGCTTGGGGTCACTTTGAAATATTTGGCACTATTCAGATATCCTCCAACATCTAATGGGGTCTAAGCAAGTATTAGATATACATATTTGCAAAATTTGAAAAGAATCGAATGAGTACTTTAGTCTATATTCGATAGTGTAAAATAAACACGCCGTTCATAGCACATAGCACATAGCACATAGCACATAGCACATAGCACACACACACACACACAGATATATTGTGACATTTTCAGAATAAAATATCAGCATGATACTAGATGATAATCTGCAATAAAAAAAACCCTTAAAATTGCGAAATCATAACTCCCCACTGTGTTCCCTTGGGTGAGTAAGGAGTAAAAACAATAATAGTTATCTATGTTCAATATTCATGGCTCAGTTGGTTAAGTATCTCACTCCTAAACCACTCTGCCTATGTAGTTTATTGCCGTATGGCAATTTCTTCCAACTAACTAGTGTTTCCAGCCCAGAGAAGCAATATTTGCGTGAGAAATGAACTTAAATACATTAATTTCTCCTCTGCTGGGAATCGAATCCAAGACGCCCGCACAGAAACTGAACAGCTTACCAACTGTGCCACGGCGGTCGGCATCAAAAGCCATCATAAGCCTCCAGTGGCAAGTTTTAATTGGGTGCGTGGTTGACATATCTGTTATAGTTGCTAGAGAAAAAGTAAAAAAATTCAAGCAATTTATTCGAACATCGTGTCACAATCGTGGCAAAGTGTTGTCTTTCATTATAAAAGTATTTACTGAATGATATTGTGTTTGTATTTATTACAGTATTTGTATGCGGAATTAAACTCCTTACAGTCCACGTTCTTCGAATGATCTGTCCTCGCCCGTATGCTATTTCAGGAGAATAGATAAACATTGGGAAACGCTGTTCCAAATGAAATTTCCCCTTTGAAAGGAAGTATCATGTACATTTTATGGTGTAAAATGAGATGTCAAAGCATTTTTCTACGAATTCGGCGTTACATTGTTTTTGTTTCCCATGGAAAAGGAATAAAGGATCAAAATATTGTATTACCACTTTTGTAAATAAAACACAGTATCATTTACGAAACATTTCGTGAAAAATCAACATTGTGTTTGTGTCCACAAAAAATATTTTTTACGTCTTCTTCCCCTTTGTGCACGTCTGTTTAAGGTTATTTTTTATTGTTTTCTTTCAGCGTTTTATTTGTGAAAATAATAAAGAAAACACAGAAAACGTCACCCGAGACAATGTAAAAGGAGATCTCTTAAATTAGAGTAAAAGATGTACATAAGTATTTGAATTATAAATTACATAGATGCTATCAATAAAACAATAGTTTTCAATAGTTTAATCCAGCATCAAAACACGGACGTGACTTTTTTGGAGAGGGTTTCAGCCTGAATGAGACTTGGAACAATGACTGGGAAAACTCCAACCTGGATGTTAATGGGTAGGTACATGGGTACTCTAACGACGATACCTCTAGGTTTCGATCTGCCAAGAAGGCTGTGGACCTCTCTAAATAGAATTCTCACTGGACATGGACGCTGTAACTACCTCATGGCAAAGTGGGGCATTGTTCCATCCGCTCAATGCGATTGCGGCCATCCATCTCAAACAATGCAATATATTTCGCTACTCCCACCACCACCCGCTCAGCCTATGGGGACTGTAAACGGCCCCTTCACAGAACGCTAAGTGATGCAATATATATTGGAGTAATGCAGCGTCCGTGCATATGAGGTCCCAAAGACGGATATTTGCGAGCTGACGGCTGCATTTGTAGACTGACTCGGAGCCCTCGACCTGAGTGTGTGATCGTATTTTGTTTACGTTTAACTGTGTGTTTGTTGGTTTGATTTTGATGTATTGACTATGTCATACGATAAATAAATAAATAAATAGTTTTATTAATTTATTTTTTACTTCATGTACGATATTATATGGACAGTGGCTGGTTTATTGATATAAAGAAATTTCTTCCAACCAGCCAAAGCAACGTGAGGCCATAAATTGTTTAGTGAGGCCATAAATTGTTTAGTAAATTAAATTTGTAGCAATAACTAATACGTAACATTAGTAAATGGAAAATCACAACAACAAAGTTAAGTGTTAGATATAGGTTGTGGGATGTGAGAGAGGATGTGAAAGGAGTGTCTATTAAGTGTCATTAGATAGATATAAAAGCTTGTCTTGTTTTTTAAGTTGAATCGATCGAGATGTTGTAATACACTCAAGGTGTTTCATTGTCTAGCTGATTGTACTTACAACAGAGGGACTGAGAAATTCAGTAGAATAAGTGGAAAGAGCAGCAGATGGAATAGGCAGACCGTGATTTGATAAGAAAACAACATTTTTCTTATGATAGTGTTATTAATTATATTAAATATGTAGCAGTGAATGTAAATGAATGTCAAGACGTTGACGTATCTTAGGCCAGCGAATTTTTTCGGCTAGTGGAAACATGATCATATTTTTAGGTTTTAATTTTACTGTTTATTGAAGACAGTATAATCAGTACACTCTCATGATAGTCTTTGATAGATCGATTAATTCCTTTAGTTAATAAATAGTTCAACTAAAACTAGTGTTTCGTTCTGAAAAGTCATAAGGATTCAATATGAATTGTCTGTCTGCAAACTACATACAAGCATGCCATCGCACCATGACTCTAACGGGGTAGGCAGAGAGAACCAAACTCTATATTTTAGCTACGTCAAATATCCTAAGTCTCAAAATTGTGGCATCTTGTTATTGGATGCATGTTAAATTAATATTTGACCTGTTGGTTCTCCAAGAAACATTATAAAATAAATTAATATTAATAAATATCGATGTATTTTTAATGCAAAGTATGATTTAACGCTGTAACATAATATGGTAGTGTTTGCATGCTTATTCGTAGTAAACCACTTTAAATCGATATATGAAAAGGAAAATTAAAAAAATATAATTTTAAAATTAAAAGGGTGCCATTAAGTTCGGATTAAGAAAATCACACATTTAAAAAGCGAATTAAAAATAAAATAAGGTTAATAATTTAGAAATATTGTTTTGATTT